>OZ026528.1:63244370-63722145 GCA_964019695.1 Loripinus fragilis | reverse complement strand
TTCCTTGTAAGATTCAAGTTCTAATCACATGTGTCGCCCATGGGCTATGCACTTTCTCACAAGACTTTAGTTCCAATCGCATGTGTCGCCCATGAGCTATGGACTTTCTTGAGAGATTTTAGTTCATATCGCATGTTTCATCAATTAGCTATGAAATTTTTGTGAGGTCTTGTTCTAATCACATGCGTCACACATGGGCTATGGGCTTTCTCTCGAGAAATAAGTTCTCATCGCATGTGTTGGCCATTAGCTATTACCTTTCTTGGGATATATTAGTTCTAACTTTTAGCAATTTGGGTTGCCTATGAGCTATTAACTTTCTCGTGTGATTTTTGTTCTAATCACATGTGTCACCCAGGAGCTTTGAACTTTATTGCGAGATTTTAGTTCTAATCGCATGTGTCGCCCTGGGGCTATGAACTCTCTCTTAGGAATTTAGTTCTGATCACATGTGTCGCCTCGCCCAGGGGGTATGAACTTTCTCGCAAGTATTTAGTTCTGATCGCATGTATCTCCCATGAGGGATGAACTATTTGTGTGATTTTAGTTCTAATCGCATGTGTCGCACATGAGCTTTGAACTTTCTGGTGATTTTTGAGTTCTATCACATGCTATAGACTTTCTCGTGAGATTTTAGTTTTGAATGCCTGTGTCGCCCATGAGCTTTGAACTTTGTTGTAAGTTTTAAAAGTTCTTATCGCATGTGTCGCCCAAATTGCATGTTGAACCAATGAGCTATGAACTTTCTTGTGAGATTTAGTTCTTAGTTCTGTCGCATTTGTAGCCCACACGCTATGAACTTTCACTTGAGGTTTAGTTCTATTTACATGCCCATGTGTAGCCAATCAGCTACGCACTTTCTGATGAGATTTTAGTTTTGATTGCATGGGTCGTCTATGAGATTTGAGTTTTTCTTGTGAGATTTCTGTTCTAGTCACATGCTCATGGTTATGAGGTCGTAAGGTTGTAGTTATACATGTAATTGCAAGTGTAAACCATGCGCTATGACCTTTTTGTGTGAGATCTAGTTCAAGCGCATGTTTTGCCCATGAGCTTTAAGATTTTTCTGATAAAATTTTAGTTTTAGACGCATGTACAGCATATGTGCAAGAGCTTTTCTAATTGCATGTGTCAACCATGAGCCATGAGCTTAATCGTGAGAATTTAATTCAATCACATGTGTCTCTCATGAGCTTTTGCACAAACGTACCAGGCACAAATGTAATATTATTGGGCAAGCTCACGAGATTTTGGCACATATCATATAGCCCAACAATGAAGGCTCAGGCGAGCCTGCACAAATGCGCATTCTCGCCAAAGCCTTCACAGCTAGCGTACACAAAGTATGGATGTTGATAAACACCCATATAACAACTAAACATATTCCAACTAGATACGCCAGCATGGGCGTTTACAGGCGGCTTTTGCGCATATGCAATAAACATCAAAATCTCAGGTTCTAGCCCAAGATACCACAGTGTAAGTGATCTTGCATCATCAAGCGTTCGTACAGTTACGGAATTCAACTTGAGGCAGACCAGCGTCCGTCGTTGTCATGGTACTTGATAAAATAGTCCACACAAAGATGTCTTTGTTTTCATCAGCATAACAAACATACCCCAATGCTTAGTCACGGTCAAGTTTAAAGCCTAAAAGAGCACCCATACACTTAATATAGGGCATAGAGACTGCGATTTAAATTTTTCAAAAGGTACTACTTTCGTGGGCTACCAAACCGGATGTTTTCTTTTGTATAATATAGATTATATAAATAGGTTACGAAAGCTACTTATCTACCCCTAATTACCAGTACTGACTGGCATGTTTAACCCCTGAGCTTGACCCCAACCTAAAAACCCCCAACCCATAGCAATGCCCAAACCAACCCTGGGAGCCCATATGGAGAAATAAAAAAAATAAAAATAAAATATCTAAAAAAAGAATGAAAAGAAAAAAAAGAAAAGGGAGCTAACTTTGCGAATCCTCCCTCGGAGGAATCCGCTTGTTGACGAGCTAGCATGAAAACATGGCTCGTGGTGCATAACACCTAAAGGAAACAAACTTAAAATGGTCAACTTGAGCAAGGTTATGTATAAAACATATATTAAACCGGTATGGTTTTTGTTTTTTGAGAAAATATCACTATAGTTTCTGGAGAACATTGCTTTGTTTATTTACAGATAGATATTTTACACAGAATGAATCTTAAACATTGTGATAATGCCACTGGGCTAATTAACCAAATATTACTGTCTTTTCTAAATGATATTAATTTCTATATCATGAAAAGTAATGTCCCTTGAACACCAATCTGCGACTTAAAGGAATGTTAATCCTATAGATTAATGAGACCAAATAGCTGAGGGGTCTAAATGGTTTTCACCAGAACATCTATAAGACATTTACCTGTGGGTTCGAAACCTACCAGTTCCTGATTTACAAAACAAATATTTTTATTCTTATTTACTTGAGATTTTTTTTTTGCATAATCTGATAATTTTGGAACGTTTGAATACATGATTAATCTATTGAATTAAATATCTTCAATTATATATGACGTTTGAGATCGCAAATTAAGATACTTTCTATTGATATTGCACTAAGCACTAAGCGGACATTTATGCGCGTCCTATGTATAACAACCATGGCGTGTACATGTACCACAATGGCTATATATAAGGTACAATATCATTTAAAGAGGATTCCCAGACTCACCAGGCACAAAGTAAGTATTATTTAGCCAGATCATGAGATTTTGGTACCTATCATATGGGCAATCAGCGAAGGCTCTGACGAGTCTGTGCATCCACGAAGGATCGTAAGAGTCTTTGTTACTCGCATACATAAAGTGTTGAAGTAGATGAAGGCTCAGATATTTTTTAGGTTTCTAGCTCCACTGGCTAGCTGTGCATGTGGGTTCAAAGAGAGGTTTGCGCATGCGTAGGACAGACCAAATGGTTTAAAGCATGTGTCGCCCATGAACTATGAACTTTTTGTGTGAGTTAAGTTCTTGTCACATGTGTCGCCCTTGAACTTTGAACTTCCTTGTAAGATTCAAGTTCTAATCACATGTGTCGCCCATGGGCTATGCACTTTCTCGCAAGACTTTAGTTCCAATCGCATGTGTCGCCCATGAGCTATGGACTTTCTTGAGAGATTTTAGTTCATATCGCATGTTTCATCAATTAGCTATGAAATTTTTGTGAGGTCTTGTTCTAATCACATGCGTCACACATGGGCTATGGGCTTTCTCTCGAGAAATAAGTTCTCATCGCATGTGTTGGCCATTAGCTATTACCTTTCTTGGGATATATTAGTTCTAACTTTTAGCAATTTGGGTTGCCTATGAGCTATTAACTTTCTCGTGTGATTTTTGTTCTAATCACATGTGTCACCCAGGAGCTTTGAACTTTATTGCGAGATTTTAGTTCTAATCGCATGTGTCGCCCTGGGGCTATGAACTCTCTCTTAGGAATTTAGTTCTGATCACATGTGTCGCCTCGCCCAGGGGGTATGAACTTTCTCGCAAGTATTTAGTTCTGATCGCATGTATCTCCCATGAGGGATGAACTATTTGTGTGATTTTAGTTCTAATCGCATGTGTCGCACATGAGCTTTGAACTTTCTGGTGATTTTTGAGTTCTATCACATGCTATAGACTTTCTCGTGAGATTTTAGTTTTGAATGCCTGTGTCGCCCATGAGCTTTGAACTTTGTTGTAAGTTTTAAAAGTTCTTATCGCATGTGTCGCCCAAATTGCATGTTGAACCAATGAGCTATGAACTTTCTTGTGAGATTTAGTTCTTAGTTCTGTCGCATTTGTAGCCCACACGCTATGAACTTTCACTTGAGGTTTAGTTCTATTTACATGCCCATGTGTAGCCAATCAGCTACGCACTTTCTGATGAGATTTTAGTTTTGATTGCATGGGTCGTCTATGAGATTTGAGTTTTTCTTGTGAGATTTCTGTTCTAGTCACATGCTCATGGTTATGAGGTCGTAAGGTTGTAGTTATACATGTAATTGCAAGTGTAAACCATGCGCTATGACCTTTTTGTGTGAGATCTAGTTCAAGCGCATGTTTTGCCCATGAGCTTTAAGATTTTTCTGATAAAATTTTAGTTTTAGACGCATGTACAGCATATGTGCAAGAGCTTTTCTAATTGCATGTGTCAACCATGAGCCATGAGCTTAATCGTGAGAATTTAATTCAATCACATGTGTCTCTCATGAGCTTTTGCACAAACGTACCAGGCACAAATGTAATATTATTGGGCAAGCTCACGAGATTTTGGCACATATCATATAGCCCAACAATGAAGGCTCAGGCGAGCCTGCACAAATGCGCATTCTCGCCAAAGCCTTCACAGCTAGCATACACAAAGTATGGATGTAGATAAACACCCATATAACAACTAAACATATTCCAACTAGATACGCCAGCATGGGCGTTTACAGGCGGCTTTTGCGCATATGCAATAAACATCAAAATCTCAGGTTCTAGCCCAAGATACCACAGTGTAAGTGATCTTGCATCATCAAGCGTTCGTACAGTTACGGAATTCAACTTGAGGCAGACCAGCGTCCGTCGTTGTCATGGTACTTGATAAAATAGTCCACACAAAGATGACTTTGTTTTCATCAGCATAACAAACATACCCCAATGCTTAGTCACGGTCAAGTTTAAAGCCTAAAAGAGCACCCATACACTAAATATAGGGCATAGAGACTGCGATTTAAATTTTTCAAAAGGTACTACTTTCGTGGGCTACCAAACCGGATGTTTTCTTTTGTATAATATAGATTATATAAATAGGTTACGAAAGCTACTTATCTACCCCTAATTACCAGTACTGACTGGCATGTTTAACCCCTGAGCTAGACCCCAACCTAAAAACCCCCAACCCATAGCAATGCCCAAACCAACCCTGGGAGCCCATATGGAGAAATAAAAAAAATAAAAATAAAATATCTAAAAAAAAATGAAAAGAAAAAAAAGAAAAGGGAGCTAACTTTGCGAATCCTCCCTCGGAGGAATCCGCTCGTTGACGAGCTAGCATGAAAACATGGCTCGTGGTGCATAACACCTAAAGGAAACAAACTTAAAATGGTCAACTTGAGCAAGGTTATGTATAAAACATATATTAAACCGGTATGGTTTTTGTTTTTTGAGAAAATATCACTATAGTTTCTGGAGAACATTGCTTTGTTTATTTGCAGATAGATATTTTACACAGAATGAATCTTAAACATTGTGATAATGCCACTGGGCTAATTAACCAAATATTACTGTCTTTTCTAAATGATATTAATTTCTATATCATGAAAAGTAATGTCCCTTGAACACCAATCTGCGACTTAAAGGAATGTTAATCCTATAGATTAATGAGACCAAATAGCTGAGGGGTCTAAATGGTTTTCACCAGAACATCTATAAGACATTTACCTGTGGGTTCGAAACCTACCAGTTCCTGATTTACAAAACAAATATTTTTATTCTTATTTACTTGAGATTTTTTTTTTGCATAATCTGATAATTTTGGAACGTTTGAATACATGATTAATCTATTGAATTAAATATCTTCAATTA
This sequence comes from Loripinus fragilis, assembly GCA_964019695.1. Lineage (NCBI taxonomy): Eukaryota > Metazoa > Mollusca > Bivalvia > Lucinida > Lucinidae > Loripinus > Loripinus fragilis. The sequence continues at coordinate 63,716,555 of OZ026528.1, read as the reverse complement.
TATATGACGTTTGAGATCGCAAATTAAGATACTTTCTATTGATATTGCACTAAGCACTAAGCGGACATTTATGCGCGTCCTATGTATAACAACAATGGCGTGTACATGTACCACAATGGCTATATATAAGGTACAATATCATTTAAAGAGGATTCCCAGACTCACCAGGCACAAAGTAAGTATTATTTAGCCAGATCATAAGATTTTGGTACCTATCATATGGGCAATCAGCGAAGGCTCTGACGAGTCTGTGCATCCACGAAGGATCGTAAGAGTCTTTGTTACTCGCATACATAAAGTGTTGAAGTAGATGAAGGCTCAGATATTTTTTAGGTTTCTAGCTCCACTGGCTAGCTGTGCATGTGGGTTCAAAGAGAGGTTTGCGCATGCGTAGGACAGACCAAATGGTTTAAAGCATGTGTCGCCCATGAACTATGAACTTTTTGTGTGAGTTAAGTTCTTGTCACATGTGTCGCCCTTGAACTTTGAACTTCCTTGTAAGATTCAAGTTCTAATCACATGTGTCGCCCATGGGCTATGCACTTTCTCGCAAGACTTTAGTTCCAATCGCATGTGTCGCCCATGAGCTATGGACTTTCTTGAGAGATTTTAGTTCATATCGCATGTTTCATCAATTAGCTATGAAATTTTTGTGAGGTCTTGTTCTAATCACATGCGTCACACATGGGCTATGGGCTTTCTCTCGAGAAATAAGTTCTCATCGCATGTGTTGGCCATTAGCTATTACCTTTCTTGGGATATATTAGTTCTAACTTTTAGCAATTTGGGTTGCCTATGAGCTATTAACTTTCTCGTGTGATTTTTGTTCTAATCACATGTGTCACCCAGGAGCTTTGAACTTTATTGCGAGATTTTAGTTCTAATCGCATGTGTCGCCCTGGGGCTATGAACTCTCTCTTAGGAATTTAGTTCTGATCACATGTGTCGCCTCGCCCAGGGGGTATGAACTTTCTCGCAAGTATTTAGTTCTGATCGCATGTATCTCCCATGAGGGATGAACTATTTGTGTGATTTTAGTTCTAATCGCATGTGTCGCACATGAGCTTTAAACTTTCTGGTGATTTTTGAGTTCTATCACATGCTATAGACTTTCTCGTGAGATTTTAGTTTTGAATGCCTGTGTCGCCCATGAGCTTTGAACTTTGTTGTAAGTTTTAAAAGTTCTTATCGCATGTGTCGCCCAAATTGCATGTTGAACCAATGAGCTATGAACTTTCTTGTGAGATTTAGTTCTTAGTTCTGTCGCATTTGTAGCCCACACGCTATGAACTTTCACTTGAGGTTTAGTTCTATTTACATGCCCATGTGTAGCCAATCAACTACGCACTTTCTGATGAGATTTTAGTTTTGATTGCATGGGTCGTCTATGAGATTTGAGTTTTTCTTGTGAGATTTCTGTTCTAGTCACATGCTCATGGTTATGAGGTCGTAAGGTTGTAGTTATACATGTAATTGCAAGTGTAAACCATGCGCTATGACCTTTTTGTGTGAGATCTAGTTCAAGCGCATGTTTTGCCCATGAGCTTTAAGATTTTTCTGATAAAATTTTAGTTTTAGACGCATGTACAGCATATGTGCAAGAGCTTTTCTAATTGCATGTGTCAACCATGAGCCATGAGCTTAATCGTGAGAATTTAATTCAATCACATGTGTCTCTCATGAGCTTTTGCACAAACGTACCAGGCACAAATGTAATATTATTGGGCAAGCTCACGAGATTTTGGCACATATCATATAGCCCAACAATGAAGGCTCAGGCGAGCCTGCACAAATGCGCATTCTCGCCAAAGCCTTCACAGCTAGCATACACAAAGTATGGATGTAGATAAACACCCATATAACAACTAAACATATTCCAACTAGATACGCCAGCATGGGCGTTTACAGGCGGCTTTTGCGCATATGCAATAAACATCAAAATCTCAGGTTCTAGCCCAAGATACCACAGTGTAAGTGATCTTGCATCATCAAGCGTTCGTACAGTTACGGAATTCAACTTGAGGCAGACCAGCGTCCGTCGTTGTCATGGTACTTGATAAAATAGTCCACACAAAGATGACTTTGTTTTCATCAGCATAACAAACATACCCCAATGCTTAGTCACGGTCAAGTTTAAAGCCTAAAAGAGCACCCATACACTAAATATAGGGCATAGAGACTGCGATTTAAATTTTTTCAAAAGGTACTACTTTCGTGGGCTACCAAACCGGATGTTTTCTTTTGTATAATATAGATTATATAAATAGGTTACGAAAGCTACTTATCTACCCCTAATTACCAGTACTGACTGGCATGTTTAACCCCTGAGCTAGACCCCAACCTAAAAACCCCCAACCCATAGCAATGCCCAAACCAACCCTGGGAGCCCATATGGAGAAATAAAAAAAATAAAAATAAAATATCTAAAAAAAAATGAAAAGAAAAAAAAGAAAAGGGAGCTAACTTTGCGAATCCTCCCTCGGAGGAATCCGCTTGTTGACGAGCTAGCATGAAAACATGGCTCGTGGTGCATAACACCTAAAGGAAACAAACTTAAAATGGTCAACTTGAGCAAGGTTATGTATAAAACATATATTAAACCGGTATGGTTTTTGTTTTTTGAGAAAATATCACTATAGTTTCTGGAGAACATTGCTTTGTTTATTTGCAGATAGATATTTTACACAGAATGAATCTTAAACATTGTGATAATGCCACTGGGCTAATTAACCAAATATTACTGTCTTTTCTAAATGATATTAATTTCTATATCATGAAAAGTAATGTCCCTTGAACACCAATCTGCGACTTAAAGGAATGTTAATCCTATAGATTAATGAGACCAAATAGCTGAGGGGTCTAAATGGTTTTCACCAGAACATCAATAAGACATTTACCTGTGGGTTCGAAACCTACCAGTTCCTGATTTACAAAACAAATATTTTTATTCTTATTTACTTGAGATTTTTTTTTTTTGCATAATCTGATAATTTTGGAACGTTTGAATACATGATTAATCTATTGAATTAAATATCTTCAATTATATATGACGTTTGAGATCGCAAATTAAGATACTTTCTATTGATATTGCACTAAGCACTAAGCGGACATTTATGCGCGTCCTATGTATAACAACAATGGCGTGTACATGTACCACAATGGCTATATATAAGGTACAATATCATTTAAAGAGGATTCCCAGACTCACCAGGCACAAAGTAAGTATTATTTAGCCAGATCATGAGATTTTGGTACCTATCATATGGGCAATCAGCGAAGGCTCTGACGAGTCTGTGCATCCACGAAGGATCGTAAGAGTCTTTGTTACTCGCATACATAAAGTGTTGAAGTAGATGAAGGCTCAGATATTTTTTAGGTTTCTAGCTCCACTGGCTAGCTGTGCATGTGGGTTCAAAGAGAGGTTTGCGCATGCGTAGGACAGACCAAATGGTTTAAAGCATGTGTCGCCCATGAACTATGAACTTTTTGTGTGAGTTAAGTTCTTGTCACATGTGTCGCCCTTGAACTTTGAACTTCCTTGTAAGATTCAAGTTCTAATCACATGTGTCGCCCATGGGCTATGCACTTTCTCGCAAGACTTTAGTTCCAATCGCATGTGTCGCCCATGAGCTATGGACTTTCTTGAGAGATTTTAGTTCATATCGCATGTTTCATCAATTAGCTATGAAATTTTTGTGAGGTCTTGTTCTAATCACATGCGTCACACATGGGCTATGGGCTTTCTCTCGAGAAATAAGTTCTCATCGCATGTGTTGGCCATTAGCTATTACCTTTCTTGGGATATATTAGTTCTAACTTTTAGCAATTTGGGTTGCCTATGAGCTATTAACTTTCTCGTGTGATTTTTGTTCTAATCACATGTGTCACCCAGGAGCTTTGAACTTTATTGCGAGATTTTAGTTCTAATCGCATGTGTCGCCCTGGGGCTATGAACTCTCTCTTAGGAATTTAGTTCTGATCACATGTGTCGCCTCGCCCAGGGGGTATGAACTTTCTCGCAAGTATTTAGTTCTGATCGCATGTATCTCCCATGAGGGATGAACTATTTGTGTGATTTTAGTTCTAATCGCATGTGTCGCACATGAGCTTTGAACTTTCTGGTGATTTTTGAGTTCTATCACATGCTATAGACTTTCTCGTGAGATTTTAGTTTTGAATGCCTGTGTCGCCCATGAGCTTTGAACTTTGTTGTAAGTTTTAAAAGTTCTTATCGCATGTGTCGCCCAAATTGCATGTTGAACCAATGAGCTATGAACTTTCTTGTGAGATTTAGTTCTTAGTTCTGTCGCATTTGTAGCCCACACGCTATGAACTTTCACTTGAGGTTTAGTTCTATTTACATGCCCATGTGTAGCCAATCAGCTACGCACTTTCTGATGAGATTTTAGTTTTGATTGCATGGGTCGTCTATGAGATTTGAGTTTTTCTTGTGAGATTTCTGTTCTAGTCACATGCTCATGGTTATGAGGTCGTAAGGTTGTAGTTATACATGTAATTGCAAGTGTAAACCATGCGCTATGACCTTTTTGTGTGAGATCTAGTTCAAGCGCATGTTTTGCCCATGAGCTTTAAGATTTTTCTGATAAAATTTTAGTTTTAGACGCATGTACAGCATATGTGCAAGAGCTTTTCTAATTGCATGTGTCAACCATGAGCCATGAGCTTAATCGTGAGAATTTAATTCAATCACATGTGTCTCTCATGAGCTTTTGCACAAACGTACCAGGCACAAATGTAATATTATTGGGCAAGCTCACGAGATTTTGGCACATATCATATAGCCCAACAATGAAGGCTCAGGCGAGCCTGCACAAATGCGCATTCTCGCCAAAGCCTTCACAGCTAGCATACACAAAGTATGGATGTAGATAAACACCCATATAACAACTAAACATATTCCAACTAGATACGCCAGCATGGGCGTTTACAGGCGGCTTTTGCGCATATGCAATAAACATCAAAATCTCAGGTTCTAGCCCAAGATACCACAGTGTAAGTGATCTTGCATCATCAAGCGTTCGTACAGTTACGGAATTCAACTTGAGGCAGACCAGCGTCCGTCGTTGTCATGGTACTTGATAAAATAGTCCACACAAAGATGACTTTGTTTTCATCAGCATAACAAACATACCCCAATGCTTAGTCACGGTCAAGTTTAAAGCCTAAAAGAGCACCCATACACTAAATATAGGGCATAGAGACTGCGATTTAAATTTTTCAAAAGGTACTACTTTCGTGGGCTACCAAACCGGATGTTTTCTTTTGTATAATATAGATTATATAAATAGGTTACGAAAGCTACTTATCTACCCCTAATTACCAGTACTGACTGGCATGTTTAACCCCTGAGCTAGACCCCAACCTAAAAACCCCCAACCCATAGCAATGCCCAAACCAACCCTGGGAGCCCATATGGAGAAATAAAAAAAATAAAAATAAAATATCTAAAAAAAAATGAAAAGAAAAAAAAGAAAAGGGAGCTAACTTTGCGAATCCTCCCTCGGAGGAATCCGCTTGTTGACGAGCTAGCATGAAAACATGGCTCGTGGTGCATAACACCTAAAGGAAACAAACTTAAAATGGTCAACTTGAGCAAGGTTATGTATAAAACATATATTAAACCGGTATGGTTTTTGTTTTTTGAGAAAATATCACTATAGTTTCTGGAGAACATTGCTTTGTTTATTTGCAGATAGATATTTTACACAGAATGAATCTTAAACATTGTGATAATGCCACTGGGCTAATTAACCAAATATTACTGTCTTTTCTAAATGATATTAATTTCTATATCATGAAAAGTAATGTCCCTTGAACACCAATCTGCGACTTAAAGGAATGTTAATCCTATAGATTAATGAGACCAAATAGCTGAGGGGTCTAAATGGTTTTCACCAGAACATCTATAAGACATTTACCTGTGGGTTCGAAACCTACCAGTTCCTGATTTACAAAACAAATATTTTTATTCTTATTTACTTGAGATTTTTTTTTTGCATAATCTGATAATTTTGGAACGTTTGAATACATGATTAATCTATTGAATTAAATATCTTCAATTATATATGACGTTTGAGATCGCAAATTAAGATACTTTCTATTGATATTGCACTAAGCACTAAGCGGACATTTATGCGCGTCCTATGTATAACAACAATGGCGTGTACATGTACCACAATGGCTATATATAAGGTACAATATCATTTAAAGAGGATTCCCAGACTCACCAGGCACAAAGTAAGTATTATTTAGCCAGATCATAAGATTTTGGTACCTATCATATGGGCAATCAGCGAAGGCTCTGACGAGTCTGTGCATCCACGAAGGATCGTAAGAGTCTTTGTTACTCGCATACATAAAGTGTTGAAGTAGATGAAGGCTCAGATATTTTTTAGGTTTCTAGCTCCACTGGCTAGCTGTGCATGTGGGTTCAAAGAGAGGTTTGCGCATGCGTAGGACAGACCAAATGGTTTAAAGCATGTGTCGCCCATGAACTATGAACTTTTTGTGTGAGTTAAGTTCTTGTCACATGTGTCGCCCTTGAACTTTGAACTTCCTTGTAAGATTCAAGTTCTAATCACATGTGTCGCCCATGGGCTATGCACTTTCTCGCAAGACTTTAGTTCCAATCGCATGTGTCGCCCATGAGCTATGGACTTTCTTGAGAGATTTTAGTTCATATCGCATGTTTCATCAATTAGCTATGAAATTTTTGTGAGGTCTTGTTCTAATCACATGCGTCACACATGGGCTATGGGCTTTCTCTCGAGAAATAAGTTCTCATCGCATGTGTTGGCCATTAGCTATTACCTTTCTTGGGATATATTAGTTCTAACTTTTAGCAATTTGGGTTGCCTATGAGCTATTAACTTTCTCGTGTCATTTTTGTTCTAATCACATGTGTCACCCAGGAGCTTTGAACTTTATTGCGAGATTTTAGTTCTAATCGCATGTGTCGCCCTGGGGCTATGAACTCTCTCTTAGGAATTTAGTTCTGATCACATGTGTCGCCTCGCCCAGGGGGTATGAACTTTCTCGCAAGTATTTAGTTCTGATCGCATGTATCTCCCATGAGGGATGAACTATTTGTGTGATTTTAGTTCTAATCGCATGTGTCGCACATGAGCTTTAAACTTTCTGGTGATTTTTGAGTTCTATCACATGCTATAGACTTTCTCGTGAGATTTTAGTTTTGAATGCCTGTGTCGCCCATGAGCTTTGAACTTTGTTGTAAGTTTTAAAAGTTCTTATCGCATGTGTCGCCCAAATTGCATGTTGAACCAATGAGCTATGAACTTTCTTGTGAGATTTAGTTCTTAGTTCTGTCGCATTTGTAGCCCACACGCTATGAACTTTCACTTGAGGTTTAGTTCTATTTACATGCCCATGTGTAGCCAATCAACTACGCACTTTCTGATGAGATTTTAGTTTTGATTGCATGGGTCGTCTATGAGATTTGAGTTTTTCTTGTGAGATTTCTGTTCTAGTCACATGCTCATGGTTATGAGGTCGTAAGGTTGTAGTTATACATGTAATTGCAAGTGTAAACCATGCGCTATGACCTTTTTGTGTGAGATCTAGTTCAAGCGCATGTTTTGCCCATGAGCTTTAAGATTTTTCTGATAAAATTTTAGTTTTAGACGCATGTACAGCATATGTGCAAGAGCTTTTCTAATTGCATGTGTCAACCATGAGCCATGAGCTTAATCGTGAGAATTTAATTCAATCACATGTGTCTCTCATGAGCTTTTGCACAAACGTACCAGGCACAAATGTAATATTATTGGGCAAGCTCACGAGATTTTGGCACATATCATATAGCCCAACAATGAAGGCTCAGGCGAGCCTGCACAAATGCGCATTCTCGCCAAAGCCTTCACAGCTAGCATACACAAAGTATGGATGTAGATAAACACCCATATAACAACTAAACATATTCCAACTAGATACGCCAGCATGGGCGTTTACAGGCGGCTTTTGCGCATATGCAATAAACATCAAAATCTCAGGTTCTAGCCCAAGATACCACAGTGTAAGTGATCTTGCATCATCAAGCGTTCGTACAGTTACGGAATTCAACTTGAGGCAGACCAGCGTCCGTCGTTGTCATGGTACTTGATAAAATAGTCCACACAAAGATGACTTTGTTTTCATCAGCATAACAAACATACCCCAATGCTTAGTCACGGTCAAGTTTAAAGCCTAAAAGAGCACCCATACACTAAATATAGGGCATAGAGACTGCGATTTAAATTTTTTCAAAAGGTACTACTTTCGTGGGCTACCAAACCGGATGTTTTCTTTTGTATAATATAGATTATATAAATAGGTTACGAAAGCTACTTATCTACCCCTAATTACCAGTACTGACTGGCATGTTTAACCCCTGAGCTAGACCCCAACCTAAAAACCCCCAACCCATAGCAATGCCCAAACCAACCCTGGGAGCCCATATGGAGAAATAAAAAAAATAAAAATAAAATATCTAAAAAAAAATGAAAAGAAAAAAAAGAAAAGGGAGCTAACTTTGCGAATCCTCCCTCGGAGGAATCCGCTTGTTGACGAGCTAGCATGAAAACATGGCTCGTGGTGCATAACACCTAAAGGAAACAAACTTAAAATGGTCAACTTGAGCAAGGTTATGTATAAAACATATATTAAACCGGTATGGTTTTTGTTTTTTGAGAAAATATCACTATAGTTTCTGGAGAACATTGCTTTGTTTATTTGCAGATAGATATTTTACACAGAATGAATCTTAAACATTGTGATAATGCCACTGGGCTAATTAACCAAATATTACTGTCTTTTCTAAATGATATTAATTTCTATATCATGAAAAGTAATGTCCCTTGAACACCAATCTGCGACTTAAAGGAATGTTAATCCTATAGATTAATGAGACCAAATAGCTGAGGGGTCTAAATGGTTTTCACCAGAACATCAATAAGACATTTACCTGTGGGTTCGAAACCTACCAGTTCCTGATTTACAAAACAAATATTTTTATTCTTATTTACTTGAGATTTTTTTTTTTTGCATAATCTGATAATTTTGGAACGTTTGAATACATGATTAATCTATTGAATTAAATATCTTCAATTATATATGACGTTTGAGATCGCAAATTAAGATACTTTCTATTGATATTGCACTAAGCACTAAGCGGACATTTATGCGCGTCCTATGTATAACAACAATGGCGTGTACATGTACCACAATGGCTATATATAAGGTACAATATCATTTAAAGAGGATTCCCAGACTCACCAGGCACAAAGTAAGTATTATTTAGCCAGATCATGAGATTTTGGTACCTATCATATGGGCAATCAGCGAAGGCTCTGACGAGTCTGTGCATCCACGAAGGATCGTAAGAGTCTTTGTTACTCGCATACATAAAGTGTTGAAGTAGATGAAGGCTCAGATATTTTTTAGGTTTCTAGCTCCACTGGCTAGCTGTGCATGTGGGTTCAAAGAGAGGTTTGCGCATGCGTAGGACAGACCAAATGGTTTAAAGCATGTGTCGCCCATGAACTATGAACTTTTTGTGTGAGTTAAGTTCTTGTCACATGTGTCGCCCTTGAACTTTGAACTTCCTTGTAAGATTCAAGTTCTAATCACATGTGTCGCCCATGGGCTATGCACTTTCTCGCAAGACTTTAGTTCCAATCGCATGTGTCGCCCATGAGCTATGGACTTTCTTGAGAGATTTTAGTTCATATCGCATGTTTCATCAATTAGCTATGAAATTTTTGTGAGGTCTTGTTCTAATCACATGCGTCACACATGGGCTATGGGCTTTCTCTCGAGAAATAAGTTCTCATCGCATGTGTTGGCCATTAGCTATTACCTTTCTTGGGATATATTAGTTCTAACTTTTAGCAATTTGGGTTGCCTATGAGCTATTAACTTTCTCGTGTGATTTTTGTTCTAATCACATGTGTCACCCAGGAGCTTTGAACTTTATTGCGAGATTTTAGTTCTAATCGCATGTGTCGCCCTGGGGCTATGAACTCTCTCTTAGGAATTTAGTTCTGATCACATGTGTCGCCTCGCCCAGGGGGTATGAACTTTCTCGCAAGTATTTAGTTCTGATCGCATGTATCTCCCATGAGGGATGAACTATTTGTGTGATTTTAGTTCTAATCGCATGTGTCGCACATGAGCTTTGAACTTTCTGGTGATTTTTGAGTTCTATCACATGCTATAGACTTTCTCGTGAGATTTTAGTTTTGAATGCCTGTGTCGCCCATGAGCTTTGAACTTTGTTGTAAGTTTTAAAAGTTCTTATCGCATGTGTCGCCCAAATTGCATGTTGAACCAATGAGCTATGAACTTTCTTGTGAGATTTAGTTCCTAGTTCTGTCGCATTTTTAGCCCACACGCTATGAACTTTCACTTGAGGTTTAGTTCTATTTACATGCCCATGTGTAGCCAATCAACTACGCACTTTCTGATGAGATTTTAGTTTTGATTGCATGGGTCGTCTATGAGATTTGAGTTTTTCTTGTGAGATTTCTGTTCTAGTCACATGCTCATGGTTATGAGGTCGTAAGGTTGTAGTTATACATGTAATTGCAAGTGTAAACCATGCGCTATGACCTTTTTGTGTGAGATCTAGTTCAAGCGCATGTTTTGCCCATGAGCTTTAAGATTTTTCTGATAAAATTTTAGTTTTAGACGCATGTACAGCATATGTGCAAGAGCTTTTCTAATTGCATGTGTCAACCATGAGCCATGAGCTTAATCGTGAGAATTTAATTCAATCACATGTGTCTCTCATGAGCTTTTGCACAAACGTACCAGGCACAAATGTAATATTATTGGGCAAGCTCACGAGATTTTGGCACATATCATATAGCCCAACAATGAAGGCTCAGGCGAGCCTGCACAAATGCGCATTCTCGCCAAAGCCTTCACAGCTAGCATACACAAAGTATGGATGTAGATAAACACCCATATAACAACTAAACATATTCCAACTAGATACGCCAGCATGGGCGTTTACAGGCGGCTTTTGCGCATATGCAATAAACATCAAAATCTCAGGTTCTAGCCCAAGATACCACAGTGTAAGTGATCTTGCATCATCAAGCGTTCGTACAGTTACGGAATTCAACTTGAGGCAGACCAGCGTCCGTCGTTGTCATGGTACTTGATAAAATAGTCCACACAAAGATGACTTTGTTTTCATCAGCATAACAAACATACCCCAATGCTTAGTCACGGTCAAGTTTAAAGCCTAAAAGAGCACCCATACACTAAATATAGGGCATAGAGACTGCGATTTAAATTTTTCAAAAGGTACTACTTTCGTGGGCTACCAAACCGGATGTTTTCTTTTGTATAATATAGATTATATAAATAGGTTACGAAAGCTACTTATCTACCCCTAATTACCAGTACTGACTGGCATGTTTAACCCCTGAGCTAGACCCCAACCTAAAAACCCCAACCCATAGCAATGCCCAAACCAACCCTGGGAGCCCATATGGAGAAATAAAAAAAATAAAAATAAAATATCTAAAAAAAAATGAAAAGAAAAAAAAGAAAAGGGAGCTAACTTTGCGAATCCTCCCTCGGAGGAATCCGCTTGTTGACGAGCTAGCATGAAAACATGGCTCGTGGTGCATAACACCTAAAGGAAACAAACTTAAAATGGTCAACTTGAGCAAGGTTATGTATAAAACATATATTAAACCGGTATGGTTTTTGTTTTTTGAGAAAATATCACTATAGTTTCTGGAGAACATTGCTTTGTTTATTTGCAGATAGATATTTTACACAGAATGAATCTTAAACATTGTGATAATGCCACTGGGCTAATTAACCAAATATTACTGTCTTTTCTAAATGATATTAATTTCTATATCATGAAAAGTAATGTCCCTTGAACACCAATCTGCGACTTAAAGGAATGTTAATCCTATAGATTAATGAGACCAAATAGCTGAGGGGTCTAAATGGTTTTCACCAGAACATCTATAAGACATTTACCTGTGGGTTCGAAACCTACCAGTTCCTGATTTACAAAACAAATATTTTTATTCTTATTTACTTGAGATTTTTTTTTTTGCATAATCTGATAATTTTGGAACGTTTGAATACATGATTAATCTATTGAATTAAATATCTTCAATTATATATGACGTTTGAGATCGCAAATTAAGATACTTTCTATTGATATTGCACTAAGCACTAAGCGGACATTTATGCGCGTCCTATGTATAACAACAATGGCGTGTACATGTACCACAATGGCTATATATAAGGTACAATATCATTTAAAGAGGATTCCCAGACTCACCAGGCACAAAGTAAGTATTATTTAGCCAGTTCATGAGATTTTGGTACCTATCATATGGGCAATCAGCGAAGGCTCTGACGAGTCTGTGCATCCACGAAGGATCGTAAGAGTCTTTGTTACTCGCATACATAAAGTGTTGAAGTAGATGAAGGCTCAGATATTTTTTAGGTTTCTAGCTCCACTGGCTAGCTGTGCATGTGGGTTCAAAGAGAGGTTTGCGCATGCGTAGGACAGACCAAATGGTTTAAAGCATGTGTCGCCCATGAACTATGAACCTTTTGTGTGAGTTAAGTTCTTGTCACATGTGTCGCCCTTGAACTTTGAACTTCCTTATAAGATTCAAGTTCTAATCACATGTGTCGCCCATGGGCTATGCACTTTCTCGCAAGACTTTAGTTCCAATCGCATGTGTCGCCCATGAGCTATGGACTTTCTTGAGAGATTTTAGTTCATATCGCATGTTTCATCAATTAGCTATGAAATTTTTGTGAGGTCTTGTTCTAATCACATGCGTCACACATGGGCTATGGGCTTTCTCTCGAGAAATAAGTTCTCATCGCATGTGTTGGCCATTAGCTATTACCTTTCTTGGGATATATTAGTTCTAACTTTTAGCAATTTGGGTTGCCTATGAGCTATTAACTTTCTCGTGTCATTTTTGTTCTAATCACATGTGTCACCCAGGAGCTTTGAACTTTATTGCGAGATTTTAGTTCTAATCGCATGTGTCGCCCTGGGGCTATGAACTCTCTCTTAGGAATTTAGTTCTGATCACATGTGTCGCCTCGCCCAGGGGGTATGAACTTTCTCGCAAGTATTTAGTTCTGATCGCATGTATCTCCCATGAGGGATGAACTATTTGTGTGATTTTAGTTCTAATCGCATGTGTCGCACATGAGCTTTGAACTTTCTGGTGATTTTTGAGTTCTATCACATGCTATAGACTTTCTCGTGAGATTTTAGTTTTGAATGCCTGTGTCGCCCATGAGCTTTGAACTTTGTTGTAAGTTTTAAAAGTTCTTATCGCATGTGTCGCCCAAATTGCATGTTGAACCAATGAGCTATGAACTTTCTTGTGAGATTTAGTTCTTAGTTCTGTCGCATTTGTAGCCCACACGCTATGAACTTTCACTTGAGGTTTAGTTCTATTTACATGCCCATGTGTAGCCAATCAACTACGCACTTTCTGATGAGATTTTAGTTTTGATTGCATGGGTCGTCTATGAGATTTGAGTTTTTCTTGTGAGATTTCTGTTCTAGTCACATGCTCATGGTTATGAGGTCGTAAGGTTGTAGTTATACATGTAATTGCAAGTGTAAACCATGCGCTATGACCTTTTTGTGTGAGATCTAGTTCAAGCGCATGTTTTGCCCATGAGCTTTAAGATTTTTCTGATAAAATTTTAGTTTTAGACGCATGTACAGCATATGTGCAAGAGCTTTTCTAATTGCATGTGTCAACCATGAGCCATGAGCTTAATCGTGAGAATTTAATTCAATCACATGTGTCTCTCATGAGCTTTTGCACAAACGTACCAGGCACAAATGTAATATTATTGGGCAAGCTCACGAGATTTTGGCACATATCATATAGCCCAACAATGAAGGCTCAGGCGAGCCTGCACAAATGCGCATTCTCGCCAAAGCCTTCACAGCTAGCATACACAAAGTATGGATGTAGATAAACACCCATATAACAACTAAACATATTCCAACTTGATACGCCAGCATGGGCGTTTACAGGCGGCTTTTGCGCATATGCAATAAACATCAAAATCTCAGGTTCTAGCCCAAGATACCACAGTGTAAGTGATCTTGCATCATCAAGCGTTCGTACAGTTACGGAATTCAACTTGAGGCAGACCAGCGTCCGTCGTTGTCATGGTACTTGATAAAATAGTCCACACAAAGATGACTTTGTTTTCATCAGCATAACAAACATACCCCAATGCTTAGTCACGGTCAAGTTTAAAGCCTAAAAGAGCACCCATACACTAAATATAGAGCATAGAGACTGCGATTTAAATTTTTCAAAAGGTACTACTTTCGTGGGCTACCAAACCGGATGTTTTCTTTTGTATAATATAGATTATATAAATAGGTTACGAAAGCTACTTATCTACCCCTAATTACCAGTACTGACTGGCATGTTTAACCCCTGAGCTAGACCCCAACCTAAAAACACCAACCCATAGCAATGCCCAAACCAACCCTGGGAGCCCATATGGAGAAATAAAAAAAATAAAAATAAAATATCTAAAAAAAAATGAAAAGAAAAAAAAGAAAAGGGAGCTAACTTTGCGAATCCTCCCTCGGAGGAATCCGCTTGTTGACGAGCTAGCATGAAAACATGGCTCGTGGTGCATAACACCTAAAGGAAACAAACTTAAAATGGTCAACTTGAGCAAGGTTATGTATAAAACATATATTAAACCGGTATGGTTTTTGTTTTTTGAGAAAATTTCACTATAGTTTCTGGAGAACATTGCTTTGTTTATTTGCAGATAGATATTTTACACAGAATGAATCTTAAACATTGTGATAATGCCACTGGGCTAATTAACCAAATATTACTGTCTTTTCTAAATGATATTAATTTCTATATCATGAAAAGTAATGTCCCTTGAACACCAATCTGCGACTTAAAGGAATGTTAATCCTATAGATTAATGAGACCAAATAGCTGAGGGGTCTAAATGGTTTTCACCAGAACATCTATAAGACATTTACCTGTGGGTTCGAAACCTACCAGTTCCTGATTTACAAAACAAATATTTTTATTCTTATTTACTTGAGATTTTTTTTTTTGCATAATCTGATAATTTTGGAACGTTTGAATACATGATTAATCTATTGAATTAAATATCTTCAATTATATATGACGTTTGAGATCGCAAATTAAGATACTTTCTATTGATATTGCACTAAGCACTAAGCGGACATTTATGCGCGTCCTATGTATAACAACAATGGCGTGTACATGTACCACAATGGCTATATATAAGGTACAATATCATTTAAAGAGGATTCCCAGACTCACCAGGCACAAAGTAAGTATTATTTAGCCAGTTCATGAGATTTTGGTACCTATCATATGGGCAATCAGCGAAGGCTCTGACGAGTCTGTGCATCCACGAAGGATCGTAAGAGTCTTTGTTACTCGCATACATAAAGTGTTGAAGTAGATGAAGGCTCAGATATTTTTTAGGTTTCTAGCTCCACTGGCTAGCTGTGCATAAGGGTTCAAAGAGAGGTTTGCGCATGCGTAGGACAGACCAAATGGTTTAAAGCATGTGTCGCCCATGAACTATGAACTTTTTGTGTGAGTTAAGTTCTTGTCACATGTGTCGCCCTTGAACTTTGAACTTCCTTGTAAGATTCAAGTTCTAATCACATGTGTCGCCCATGGGCTATGCACTTTCTCGCAAGACTTTAGTTCCAATCGCATGTGTCGCCCATGAGCTATGGACTTTCTTGAGAGATTTTAGTTCATATCGCATGTTTCATCAATTAGCTATGAAATTTTTGTGAGGTCTTGTTCTAATCACATGCGTCACACATGGGCTATGGGCTTTCTCTCGAGAAATAAGTTCTCATCGCATGTGTTGGCCATTAGCTATTACCTTTCTTGGGATATATTAGTTCTAACTTTTAGCAATTTGGGTTGCCTATGAGCTATTAAATTTCTCGTGTGATTTTTGTTCTAATCACATGTGTCACCCAGGAGCTTTGAACTTTATTGCGAGATTTTAGTTCTAATCGCATGTGTCGCCCTGGGGCTATGAACTCTCTCTTAGGAATTTAGTTCTGATCACATGTGTCGCCTCGCCCAGGGGGTATGAACTTTCTCGCAAGTATTTAGTTCTGATCGCATGTATCTCCCATGAGGGATGAACTATTTGTGTGATTTTAGTTCTAATCGCATGTGTCGCACATGAGCTTTGAACTTTCTGGTGATTTTTGAGTTCTATCACATGCTATAGACTTTCTCGTGAGATTTTAGTTTTGAATGCCTGTGTCGCCCATGAGCTTTGAACTTTGTTGTAAGTTTTAAAAGTTCTTATCGCATGTGTCGCCCAAATTGCATGTTGAACCAATGAGCTATGAACTTTCTTGTGAGATTTAGTTCTTAGTTCTGTCGCATTTGTAGCCCACACGCTATGAACTTTCACTTGAGGTTTAGTTCTATTTACATGCCCATGTGTAGCCAATCAACTACGCACTTTCTGATGAGATTTTAGTTTTGATTGCATGGGTCGTCTATGAGATTTGAGTTTTTCTTGTGAGATTTCTGTTCTAGTCACATGCTCATGGTTATGAGGTCGTAAGGTTGTAGTTATACATGTAATTGCAAGTGTAAACCATGCGCTATGACCTTTTTGTGTGAGATCTAGTTCAAGCGCATGTTTTGCCCATGAGCTTTAAGATTTTTCTGATAAAATTTTAGTTTTAGACGCATGTACAGCATATGTGCAAGAGCTTTTCTAATTGCATGTGTCAACCATGAGCCATGAGCTTAATCGTGAGAATTTAATTCAATCACATGTGTCTCTCATGAGCTTTTGCACAAACGTACCAGGCACAAATGTAATATTATTGGGCAAGCTCACGAGATTTTGGCACATATCATATAGCCCAACAATGAAGGCTCAGGCGAGCCTGCACAAATGCGCATTCTCGCCAAAGCCTTCACAGCTAGCATACACAAAGTATGGATGTAGATAAACACCCATATAACAACTAAACATATTCCAACTAGATACGCCAGCATGGGCGTTTACAGGCGGCTTTTGCGCATATGCAATAAACATCAAAATCTCAGGTTCTAGCCCAAGATACCACAGTGTAAGTGATCTTGCATCATCAAGCGTTCGTACAGTTACGGAATTCAACTTGAGGCAGACCAGCGTCCGTCGTTGTCATGGTACTTGATAAAATAGTCCACACAAAGATGACTTTGTTTTCATCAGCATAACAAACATACCCCAATGCTTAGTCACGGTCAAGTTTAAAGCCTAAAAGAGCACCCATACACTAAATATAGGGCATAGAGACTGCGATTTAAATTTTTCAAAAGGTACTACTTTCGTGGGCTACCAAACCGGATGTTTTCTTTTGTATAATATAGATTATATAAATAGGTTACGAAAGCTACTTATCTACCCCTAATTACCAGTACTGACTGGCATGTTTAACCCCTGAGCTAGACCCCAACCTAAAAACCCCAACCCATAGCAATGCCCAAACCAACCCTGGGAGCCCATATGGAGAAATAAAAAAAATAAAAATAAAATATCTAAAAAAAATTAAAAGAAAAAAAAAGAAAAGGGAGCTAACTTTGCGAATCCTCCCTCGGAGGAATCCGCTTGTTGACGAGCTAGCATGAAAACATGGCTCGTGGTGCATAACACCTAAAGGAAACAAACTTAAAATGGTCAACTTGAGCAAGGTTATGTATAAAACATATATTAAACCGGTATGGTTTTTGTTTTTTGAGAAAATATCACTATAGTTTCTGGAGAACATTGCTTTGTTTATTTGCAGATAGATATTTTACACAGAATGAATCTTAAACATTGTGATAATGCCACTGGGCTAATTAACCAAATATTACTGTCTTTTCTAAATGATATTAATTTCTATATCATGAAAAGTAATGTCCCTTGAACACCAATCTGCGACTTAAAGGAATGTTAATCCTATAGATTAATGAGACCAAATAGCTGAGGGGTCTAAATGGTTTTCACCAGAACATCTATAAGACATATCTGTGGGTTCGAAACCTACCAGTTCCTGATTTACAAAACAAATATTTTTATTCTTATTTACTTGAGATTTTTTTTTTTGCATAATCTGATAATTTTAGAACGTTTGAATACATGATTAATCTATTGAATTAAATATCTTCAATTATATATGACGTTTGAGATCGCAAATTAAGATACTTTCTATTGATATTGCACTAAGCACTAAGCGGACATTTATGCGCGTCCTATGTATAACAACAATGGCGTGTACATGTACCGAAATGGCTATATATAAGGTACAATATCATTTAAAGAGGATTCCAAGACTCACCAGGCACAAAGTAAGTATTATTTAGCCAGTTCATGAGATTTTGGTACCTATCATATGGGCAATCAGCGAAGGCTCTGACGAGTCTGTGCATCCACGAAGGATCGTAAGAGTCTTTGTTACTCGCATACATTTAGTGTTGAAGTAGATGAAGGCTCAGATATTTTTTAGGTTTCTAGCTCCACTGGCTAGCTGTGCATGTGGGTTCAAAGAGAGGTTTGCGCATGCGTAGGACAGACCAAATGGTTTAAAGCATGTGTCGCCCATGAACTATGAACTTTTTGTGTGAGTTAAGTTCTTGTCACATGTGTCGCCCTTGAACTTTGAACTTCCTTGTAAGATTCAAGTTCTAATCACATGTGTCGCCCATGGGCTATGCACTTTCTCGCAAGACTTTAGTTCCAATCGCATGTGTCGCCCATGAGCTATGGACTTTCTTGAGAGATTTTAGTTCATATCGCATGTTTCATCAATTAGCTATGAAATTTTTGTGAGGTCTTGTTCTAATCACATGCGTCACACATGGGCTATGGGCTTTCTCTCGAGAAATAAGTTCTCATCGCATGTGTTGGCCATTAGCGTTTACCTTTCTTGGGATATATTAGTTCTAACTTTTAGCAATTTGGGTTGCCTATGAGCTATTAACTTTCTCGTGTGATTTTTGTTCTAATCACATGTGTCACCCAGGAGCTTTGAACTTTATTGCGAGATTTTAGTTCTAATCGCATGTGTCGCCCTGGGGCTATGAACTCTCTCTTAGGAATTTAGTTCTGATCACATGTGTCGCCTCGCCCAGGGGGTATGAACTTTCTCGCAAGTATTTAGTTCTGATCGCATGTATCTCCCATGAGGGATGACCTATTTGTGTGATTTTAGTTCTAATCGCATGTGTCGCACATGAGCTTTGAACTTTCTGGTGATTTTTGAGTTCTATCACATGCTATAGACTTTCTCGTGAGATTTTAGTTTTGAATGCCTGTGTCGCCCATGAGCTTTGAACTTTGTTGTAAGTTTTAAAAGTTCTTATCGCATGTGTCGCCCAAATTGCATGTTGAACCAATGAGCTATGAACTTTCTTGTGAGATTTAGTTCTTAGTTCTGTCGCATTTGTAGCCCACACGCTATGAACTTTCACTTGAGGTTTAGTTCTATTTACATGCCCATGTGTAGCCAATCAACTACGCACTTTCTGATGAGATTTTAGTTTTGATTGCATGGGTCGTCTATGAGATTTGAGTTTTTCTTGTGAGATTTCTGTTCTAGTCACATGCTCATGGTTATGAGGTCGTAAGGTTGTAGTTATACATGTAATTGCAAGTGTAAACCATGCGCTATGACCTTTTTGTGTGAGATCTAGTTCAAACGCATGTTTTGCCCATGAGCTTTAAGATTTTTCTGATAAAATTTTAGTTTTAGACGCATGTACAGCATATGTGCAAGAGCTTTTCTAATTGCATGTGTCAACCATGAGCCATGAGCTTAATCGTGAGAATTTAATTCAATCACATGTGTCTCTCATGAGCTTTTGCACAAACGTACCAGGCACAAATGTAATATTATTGGGCAAGCTCACGAGATTTTGGCACATATCATATAGCCCAACAATGAAGGCTCAGGCGAGCCTGCACAAATGCGCATTCTCGCCAAAGCCTTCACAGCTAGCATACACAAAGTATGGATGTAGATAAACACCCATATAACAACTAAACATATTCCAACTAGATACGCCAGCATGGGCGTTTACAGGCGGCTTTTGCGCATATGCAATAAACATCAAAATCTCAGGTTCTAGCCCAAGATACCACAGTGTAAGTGATCTTGCATCATCAAGCGTTCGTACAGTTACGGAATTCAACTTGAGTCAGACCAGCGTCCGTCGTTGTCATGGTACTTGATAAAATAGTCCACACAAAGATGACTTTGTTTTCATCAGCATAACAAACATACCCCAATGCTTAGTCACGGTCAAGTTTAAAGCCTAAAAGAGCACCCATACACTAAATATAGGGCATAGAGACTGCGATTTAAATTTTTCAAAAGGTACTACTTTCGTGGGCTACCAAACCGGATGTTTTCTTTTGTATAATATAGATTATATAAATAGGTTACGAAAGCTACTTATCTACCCCTAATTACCAGTACTGACTGGCATGTTTAACCCCTGAGCTAGACCCCAACCTAAAAACCCCAACCCATAGCAATGCCCAAACCAACCCTGGGAGCCCATATGGAGAAATAAAAAAAATAAAAATAAAATATCTAAAAAAAAATGAAAAGAAAATAAAGAAAAGGGAGCTAACTTTGCGAATCCTCCCTCGGAGGAATCCGCTTGTTGACGAGCTAGCATGAAAACATGGCTCGTGGTGCATAACACCTAAAGGAAACAAACTTAAAATGGTCAACTTGAGCAAGGTTATGTATAAAACATATATTAAACCGGTATGGTTTTTGTTTTTTGAGAAAATATCACTATAGTTTCTGGAGAACATTGCTTTGTTTATTTGCAGATAGATATTTTACACAGAATGAATCTTAAACATTGTGATAATGCCACTGGGCTAATTAACCAAATATTACTGTCTTTTCTAAATGATATTAATTTCTATATCATGAAAAGTAATGTCCCTTGAACACCAATCTGCGACTTAAAGGAATGTTAATCCTATAGATTAATGAGACCAAATAGCTGAGGGGTCTAAATGGTTTTCACCAGAACATCTATAAGACATTTACCTGTGGGTTCGAAACCTACCAGTTCCTGATTTACAAAACAAATATTTTTATTCTTATTTACTTGAGATTTTTTTTTTTGCATAATCTGATAATTTTGGAACGTTTGAATACATGATTAATCTATTGAATTAAATATCTTCAATTATATATGACGTTTGAGATCGCAAATTAAGATACTTTCTATTGATATTGCACTAAGCACTAAGCGGACATTTATGCGCGTCCTATGTATAACAACAATGGCGTGTACATGTACCACAATGGCTATATATAAGGTACAATATCATTTAAAGAGGATTCCCAGACTCACCAGGCACAAAGTAAGTATTATTTAGCCAGTTCATGAGATTTTGGTACCTATCATATGGGCAATCAGCGAAGGCTCTGACGAGTCTGTGCATCCACGAAGGATCGTAAGAGTCTTTGTTACTCGCATACATTTAGTGTTGAAGTAGATGAAGGCTCAGATATTTTTTAGGTTTCTAGCTCCACTGGCTAGCTGTGCATGTGGGTTCAAAGAGAGGTTTGCGCATGCGTAGGACAGACCAAATGGTTTAAAGCATGTGTCGCCCATGAACTATGAACTTTTTGTGTGAGTTAAGTTCTTGTCACATGTGTCGCCCTTGAACTTTGAACTTCCTTGTAAGATTCAAGTTCTAATCACATGTGTCGCCCATGGGCTATGCACTTTCTCGCAAGACTTTAGTTCCAATCGCATGTGTCGCCCATGAGCTATGGACTTTCTTGAGAGATTTTAGTTCATATCGCATGTTTCATCAATTAGCTATGAAATTTTTTTTGTGAGGTCTTGTTCTAATCACATGCGTCACACATGGGCTATGGGCTTTCTCTCGAGAAATAAGTTCTCATCGCATGTGTTGGCCATTAGCGTTTACCTTTCTTGGGATATATTAGTTCTAACTTTTAGCAATTTGGGTTGCCTATGAGCTATTAACTTTCTTGTGTGATTTTTGTTCTAATCACATGTGTCACCCAGGAGCTTTGAACTTTATTGCGAGATTTTAGTTCTAATCGCATGTGTCGCCCTGGGGCTATGAACTCTCTCTTAGGAATTTAGTTCTGATCACATGTGTCGCCTCGCCCAGGGGGTATGAACTTTCTCGCAAGTATTTAGTTCTGATCGCATGTATCTCCCATGAGGGATGACCTATTTGTGTGATTTTAGTTCTAATCGCATGTGTCGCACATGAGCTTTGAACTTTCTGGTGATTTTTGAGTTCTATCACATGCTATAGACTTTCTCGTGAGATTTTAGTTTTGAATGCCTGTGTCGCCCATGAGCTTTGAACTTTGTTGTAAGTTTTAAAAGTTCTTATCGCATGTGTCGCCCAAATTGCATGTTGAACCAATGAGCTATGAACTTTCTTGTGAGATTTAGTTCTTAGTTCTGTCGCATTTGTAGCCCACACGCTATGAACTTTCACTTGAGGTTTAGTTCTATTTACATGCCCATGTGTAGCCAATCAACTACGCACTTTCTGATGAGATTTTAGTTTTGATTGCATGGGTCGTCTATGAGATTTGAGTTTTTCTTGTGAGATTTCTGTTCTAGTCACATGCTCATGGTTATGAGGTCGTAAGGTTGTAGTTATACATGTAATTGCAAGTGTAAACCATGCGCTATGACCTTTTTGTGTGAGATCTAGTTCAAGCGCATGTTTTGCCCATGAGCTTTAAGATTTTTCTGATAAAATTTTAGTTTTAGACGCATGTACAGCATATGTGCAAGAGCTTTTCTAATTGCATGTGTCAACCATGAGCCATGAGCTTAATCGTGAGAATTTAATTCAATCACATGTGTCTCTCATGAGCTTTTGCACAAACGTACCAGGCACAAATGTAATATTATTGGGCAAGCTCACGAGATTTTGGCACATATCATATAGCCCAACAATGAAGGCTCAGGCGAGCCTGCACAATGCGCATTCTCGCCAAAGCCTTCACAGCTAGCATACACAAAGTATGGATGTAGATAAACACCCATATAACAACTAAACATATTCCAACTAGATACGCCAGCATGGGCGTTTACAGGCGGCTTTTGCGCATATGCAATAAACATCAAAATCTCAGGTTCTAGCCCAAGATACCACAGTGTAAGTGATCTTGCATCATCAAGCGTTCGTACAGTTACGGAATTCAACTTGAGTCAGACCAGCGTCCGTCGTTGTCATGGTACTTGATAAAATAGTCCACACAAAGATGACTTTGTTTTCATCAGCATAACAAACATACCCCAATGCTTAGTCACGGTCAAGTTTAAAGCCTAAAAGAGCACCCATACACTAAATATAGGGCATAGAGACTGCGATTTAAATTTTTCAAAAGGTACTACTTTCGTGGGCTACCAAACCGGATGTTTTCTTTTGTATAATATAGATTATATAAATAGGTTACGAAAGCTACTTATCTACCCCTAATTACCAGTACTGACTGGCATGTTTAACCCCTGAGCTAGACCCCAACCTAAAAACCCCAACCCATAGCAATGCCCAAACCAACCCTGGGAGCCCATATGGAGAAATAAAAAAAATAAAAATAAAATATCTAAAAAAAAATGAAAAGAAAAAAAAGAAAAGGGAGCTAACTTTGAGAATCCTCCCTCGGAGGAATCCGCTTGTTGACGAGCTAGCATGAAAACATGGCTCGTGGTGCATAACACCTAAAGGAAACAAACTTAAAATGGTCAACTTGAGCAAGGTTATGTATAAAACATATATTAAACCGGTATGGTTTTTGTTTTTTGAGAAAATATCACTATAGTTTCTGGAGAACATTGCTTTGTTTATTTGCAGATAGATATTTTACACAGAATGAATCTTAAACATTGTGATAATGCCACTGGGCTAATTAACCAAATATTACTGTCTTTTCTAAATGATATTAATTTCTATATCATGAAAAGTAATGTCCCTTGAACACCAATCTGCGACTTAAAGGAATGTTAATCCTATAGATTAATGAGACCAAATAGCTGAGGGGTCTAAATGGTTTTCACCAGAACATCTATAAGACATTTACCTGTGGGTTCGAAACCTACCAGTTCCTGATTTACAAAACAAATATTTTTATTCTTATTTACTTGAGATTTTTTTTTTTGCATAATCTGATAATTTTGGAACGTTTGAATACATGATTAATCTATTGAATTAAATATCTTCAATTATATATGACGTTTGAGATCGCAAATTAAGATACTTTCTATTGATATTGCACTAAGCACTAAGCGGACATTTATGCGCGTCCTATGTATAACAACAATGGCGTGTACATGTACCACAATGGCTATATATAAGGTACAATATCATTTAAAGAGGATTCCCAGACTCACCAGGCACAAAGTAAGTATTATTTAGCCAGTTCATGAGATTTTGGTACCTATCATATGGGCAATCAGCGAAGGCTCTGACGAGTCTGTGCATCCACGAAGGATCGTAAGAGTCTTTGTTACTCGCATACATTTAGTGTTGAAGTAGATGAAGGCTCAGATATTTTTTAGGTTTCTAGCTCCACTGGCTAGCTGTGCATGTGGGTTCAAAGAGAGGTTTGTGCATGCGTAGGACAGACCAAATGGTTTAAAGCATGTGTCGCCCATGAACTATGAACTTTTTGTGTGAGTTAAGTTCTTGTCACATGTGTCGCCCTTGAACTTTGAACTTCCTTGTAAGATTCAAGTTCTAATCACATGTGTCGCCCATGGGCTATGCACTTTCTCGCAAGACTTTAGTTCCAATCGCATGTGTCGCCCATGAGCTATGGACTTTCTTGAGAGATTTTAGTTCATATCGCATGTTTCATCAATTAGCTATGAAATTTTTGTGAGGTCTTGTTCTAATCACATGCGTCACACATGGGCTATGGGCTTTCTCTCGAGAAATAAGTTCTCATCGCATGTGTTGGCCATTAGCGTTTACCTTTCTTGGGATATATTAGTTCTAACTTTTAGCAATTTGGGTTGCCTATGAGCTATTAACTTTCTCGTGTGATTTTTGTTCTAATCACATGTGTCACCCAGGAGCTTTGAACTTTATTGCGAGATTTTAGTTCTAATCGCATGTGTCGCCCTGGGGCTATGAACTCTCTCTTAGGAATTTAGTTCTGATCACATGTGTCGCCTCGCCCAGGGGGTATGAACTTTCTCGCAAGTATTTAGTTCTGATCGCATGTATCTCCCATGAGGGATGAACTATTTGTGTGATTTTAGTTCTAATCGCATGTGTCGCACATGAGCTTTGAACTTTCTGGTGATTTTTGAGTTCTATCACATGCTATAGACTTTCTCGTGAGATTTTAGTTTTGAATGCCTGTGTCGCCCATGAGCTTTGAACTTTGTTGTAAGTTTTAAAAGTTCTTATCGCATGTGTC
Organism: Loripinus fragilis; assembly: GCA_964019695.1. Taxonomy (NCBI): domain Eukaryota; kingdom Metazoa; phylum Mollusca; class Bivalvia; order Lucinida; family Lucinidae; genus Loripinus; species Loripinus fragilis. The sequence goes on along the minus strand of OZ026528.1, from coordinate 63,691,030 downwards.
GCCCAAATTGCATGTTGAACCAATGAGCTATGAACTTTCTTGTGAGATTTAGTTCTTAGTTCTGTCGCATTTGTAGCCCACACGCTATGAACTTTCACTTGAGGTTTAGTTCTATTTACATGCCCATGTGTAGCCAATCAACTACGCACTTTCTGATGAGATTTTAGTTTTGATTGCATGGGTCGTCTATGAGATTTGAGTTTTTCTTGTGAGATTTCTGTTCTAGTCACATGCTCATGGTTATGAGGTCGTAAGGTTGTAGTTATACATGTAATTGCAAGTGTAAACCATGCGCTATGACCTTTTTGTGTGAGATCTAGTTCAAGCGCATGTTTTGCCCATGAGCTTTAAGATTTTTCTGATAAAATTTTAGTTTTAGACGCATGTACAGCATATGTGCAAGAGCTTTTCTAATTGCATGTGTCAACCATGAGCCATGAGCTTAATCGTGAGAATTTAATTCAATCACATGTGTCTCTCATGAGCTTTTGCACAAACGTACCAGGCACAAATGTAATATTATTGGGCAAGCTCACGAGATTTTGGCACATATCATATAGCCCAACAATGAAGGCTCAGGCGAGCCTGCACAAATGCGCATTCTCGCCAAAGCCTTCACAGCTAGCATACACAAAGTATGGATGTAGATAAACACCCATATAACAACTAAACATATTCCAACTAGATACGCCAGCATGGGCGTTTACAGGCGGCTTTTGCGCATATGCAATAAACATCAAAATCTCAGGTTCTAGCCCAAGATACCACAGTGTAAGTGATCTTGCATCATCAAGCGTTCGTACAGTTACGGAATTCAACTTGAGGCAGACCAGCGTCCGTCGTTGTCATGGTACTTGATAAAATAGTCCACACAAAGATGACTTTGTTTTCATCAGCATAACAAACATACCCCAATGCTTAGTTACGGTCAAGTTTAAAGCCTAAAAGAGCACCCATACACTAAATATAGGGCATAGAGACTGCGATTTAAATTTTTCAAAAGGTACTACTTTCGTGGGCTACCAAACCGGATGTTTTCTTTTGTATAATATAGATTATATAAATAGGTTACGAAAGCTACTTATCTACCCCTAATTACCAGTACTGACTGGCATGTTTAACCCCTGAGCTAGACCCCAACCTAAAAACCCCAACCCATAGCAATGCCCAAACCAACCCTGGGAGCCCATATGGAGAAATAAAAAAAAATAAAAATAAAATATCTAAAAAAAATTAAAAGAAAAAAAAGAAAAGGGAGCTAACTTTGCGAATCCTCCCTCAGAGGTCTCCGCTTGTTGACGAGCTAGCATGAAAACATGGCTCGTGGTGCATAACACCTAAAGGAAACAAACTTAAAATGGTCAACTTGAGCAAGGTTATGTATAAAACATATATTAAACCGGTATGGTTTTTGTTTTTTGAGAAAATATCACTATAGTTTCTGGAGAACATTGCTTTGTTTATTTGCAGATAGATATTTTACACAGAATGAATCTTAAACATTGTGATAATGCCACTGGGCTAATTAACCAAATATTACTGTCTTTTCTAAATGATATTAATTTCTATATCATGAAAAGTAATGTCCCTTGAACACCAATCTGCGACTTAAAGATATGTTAATCCTATAGATTAATGAGACCAAATAGCTGAGGGGTCTAAATGGTTTTCACCAGAACATCTATAAGACATTTACCTGTGGGTTCGAAACCTACCAGTTCCTGATTTACAAAACAAATATTTTTATTCTTATTTACTTGAGATTTTTTTTTTTGCATAATCTGATAATTTTGGAACGTTTGAATACATGATTAATCTATTGAATTAAATATCTTCAATTATATATGACGTTTGAGATCGCAAATTAAGATACTTTCTATTGATATTGCACTAAGCACTAAGCGGACATTTATGCGCGTCCTATGTATAACAACAATGGCGTGTACATGTACCACAATGGCTATATATAAGGTACAATATCATTTAAAGAGGATTCCCAGACTCACCAGGCACAAAGTAAGTATTATTTAGCCAGTTCATGAGATTTTGGTACCTATCATATGGGCAATCAGCGAAGGCTCTGACGAGTCTGTGCATCCACGAAGGATCGTAAGAGTCTTTGTTACTCGCATACATTAAGTGTTGAAGTAGATGAAGGCTCAGATATTTTTTAGGTTTCTAGCTCCACTGGCTAGCTGTGCATGTGGGTTCAAAGAGAGGTTTGCGCATGCGTAGGACAGACCAAATGGTTTAAAGCATGTGTCGCCCATGAACTATGAACTTTTTGTGTGAGTTAAGTTCTTGTCACATGTGTCGCCCTTGAACTTTGAACTTCCTTGTAAGATTCAAGTTCTAATCACATGTGTCGCCCATGGGCTATGCACTTTCTCGCAAGACTTTAGTTCCAATCGCATGTGTCGCCCATGAGCTATGGACTTTCTTGAGAGATTTTAGTTCATATCGCATGTTTCATCAATTAGCTATGAAATTTTTGTGAGGTCTTGTTCTAATCACATGCGTCACACATGGGCTATGGGCTTTCTCTCGAGAAATAAGTTCTCATCGCATGTGTTGGCCATTAGCTATTACCTTTCTTGGGATATATTAGTTCTAACTTTTAGCAATTTGGGTTGCCTATGAGCTATTAACTTTCTCGTGTGATTTTTGTTCTAATCACATGTGTCACCCAGGAGCTTTGAACTTTATTGCGAGATTTTAGTTCTAATCGCATGTGTCGCCCTGGGGCTATGAACTCTCTCTTAGGAATTTAGTTCTGATCACATGTGTCGCCTCGCCCAGGGGGTATGAACTTTCTCGCAAGTATTTAGTTCTGATCGCATGTATCTCCCATGAGGGATGAACTATTTGTGTGATTTTAGTTCTAATCGCATGTGTCGCACATGAGCTTTGAACTTTCTGGTGATTTTTGAGTTCTATCACATGCTATAGACTTTCTCGTGAGATTTTAGTTTTGAATGCCTGTGTCGCCCATGAGCTTTGAACTTTGTTGTAAGTTTTAAAAGTTCTTATCGCATGTGTCGCCCAAATTGCATGTTGAACCAATGAGCTATGAACTTTCTTGTGAGATTTAGTTCTTAGTTCTGTCGCATTTGTAGCCCACACGCTATGAACTTTCACTTGAGGTTTAGTTCTATTTACATGCCCATGTGTAGCCAATCAGCTACGCACTTTCTGATGAGATTTTAGTTTTGATTGCATGGGTCGTCTATGAGATTTGAGTTTTTCTTGTGAGATTTCTGTTCTAGTCACATGCTCATGGTTATGAGGTCGTAAGGTTGTAGTTATACATGTAATTGCAAGTGTAAACCATGCGCTATGACCTTTTTGTGTGAGATCTAGTTCAAGCGCATGTTTTGCCCATGAGCTTTAAGATTTTTCTGATAAAATTTTAGTTTTAGACGCATGTACAGCATATGTGCAAGAGCTTTTCTAATTGCATGTGTCAACCATGAGCCATGAGCTTAATCGTGAGAATTTAATTCAATCACATGTGTCTCTCATGAGCTTTTGCACAAACGTACCAGGCACAAATGTAATATTATTGGGCAAGCTCACGAGATTTTGGCACATATCATATAGCCCAACAATGAAGGCTCAGGTGAGCCTGCACAAATGCGCATTCTCGCCAAAGCCTTCACAGCTAGCATACACAAAGTATGGATGTAGATAAACACCCATATAACAACTAAACATATTCCAACTAGATACGCCAGCATGGGCGTTTACAGGCGGCTTTTGCGCATATGCAATAAACATCAAAATCTCAGGTTCTTGCCCAAGATACCACAGTGTAAGTGATCTTGCATCATCAAGCGTTCGTACAGTTACGGAATTCAACTTGAGGCAGACCAGCGTCCGTCGTTGTCATGGTACTTGATAAAATAGTCCACACAAAGATGACTTTGTTTTCATCAGCATAACAAACATACCCCAATGCTTAGTCACGGTCAAGTTTAAAGCCTAAAAGAGCACCCATACACTAAATATAGGGCATAGAGACTGCGATTTAAATTTTTCAAAAGGTACTACTTTCGTGGGCTACCAAACCGGATGTTTTCTTTTGTATAATATAGATTATATAAATAGGTTACGAAAGCTACTTATCTACCCCTAATTACCAGTACTGACTGGCATGTTTAACCCCTGAGCTAGACCCCAACCTAAAAACCCCCAACCCATAGCAATGCCCAAACCAACCCTGGGAGCCCATATGGAGAAATAAAAAAAATAAAAATAAAATATCTAAAAAAAAATGAAAAGAAAAAAAAGAAAAGGGAGCTAACTTTGCGAATCCTCCCTCGGAGGAATCCGCTTGTTGACGAGCTAGCATGAAAACATGGCTCGTGGTGCATAACACCTAAAGGAAACAAACTTAAAATGGTCAACTTGAGCAAGGTTATGTATAAAACATATATTAAACCGGTATGGTTTTTGTTTTTTGAGAAAATATCACTATAGTTTCTGGAGAACATTGCTTTGTTTATTTGCAGATAGATATTTTACACAGAATGAATCTTAAACATTGTGATAATGCCACTGGGCTAATTAACCAAATATTACTGTCTTTTCTAAATGATATTAATTTCTATATCATGAAAAGTAATGTCCCTTGAACACCAATCTGCGACTTAAAGGAATGTTAATCCTATAGATTAATGAGACCAAATAGCTGAGGGGTCTAAATGGTTTTCACCAGAACATCTATAAGACATTTACCTGTGGGTTCGAAACCTACCAGTTCCTGATTTACAAAACAAATATTTTTATTCTTATTTACTTGAGATTTTTTTTTTGCATAATCTGATAATTTTGGAACGTTTGAATACATGATTAATCTATTGAATTAAATATCTTCAATTATATATGACGTTTGAGATCGCAAATTAAGATACTTTCTATTGATATTGCACTAAGCACTAAGCGGACATTTATGCGCGTCCTATGTATAACAACAATGGCGTGTACATGTACCACAATGGCTATATATAAGGTACAATATCATTTAAAGAGGATTCCCAGACTCACCAGGCACAAAGTAAGTATTATTTAGCCAGTTCATGAGATTTTGGTACCTATCATATGGGCAATCAGCGAAGGCTCTGACGAGTCTGTGCATCCACGAAGGATCGTAAGAGTCTTTGTTACTCGCATACATAAAGTGTTGAAGTAGATGAAGGCTCAGATATTTTTTAGGTTTCTAGCTCCACTGGCTAGCTGTGCATGTGGGTTCAAAGAGAGGTTTGCGCATGCGTAGGACAGACCAAATGGTTTAAAGCATGTGTCGCCCATGAACTATGAACTTTTTGTGTGAGTTAAGTTCTTGTCACATGTGTCGCCCTTGAACTTTGAACTTCCTTGTAAGATTCAAGTTCTAATCACATGTGTCGCCCATGGGCTATGCACTTTCTCGCAAGACTTTAGTTCCAATCGCATGTGTCGCCCATGAGCTATGGACTTTCTTGAGAGATTTTAGTTCATATCGCATGTTTCATCAATTAGCTATGAAATTTTTGTGAGGTCTTGTTCTAATCACATGCGTCACACATGGGCTATGGGCTTTCTCTCGAGAAATAAGTTCTCATCGCATGTGTTGGCCATTAGCTATTACCTTTCTTGGGATATATTAGTTCTAACTTTTAGCAATTTGGGTTGCCTATGAGCTATTAACTTTCTCGTGTGATTTTTGTTCTAATCACATGTGTCACCCAGGAGCTTTGAACTTTATTGCGAGATTTTAGTTCTAATCGCATGTGTCGCCCTGGGGCTATGAACTCTCTCTTAGGAATTTAGTTCTGATCACATGTGTCGCCTCGCCCAGGGGGTATGAACTTTCTCGCAAGTATTTAGTTCTGATCGCATGTATCTCCCATGAGGGATGAACTATTTGTGTGATTTTAGTTCTAATCGCATGTGTCGCACATGAGCTTTGAACTTTCTGGTGATTTTTTAGTTCTATCACATGCTATAGACTTTCTCGTGAGATTTTAGTTTTGAATGCCTGTGTCGCCCATGAGCTTTGAACTTTGTTGTAAGTTTTAAAAGTTCTTATCGCATGTGTCGCCCAAATTGCATGTTGAACCAATGAGCTATGAACTTTCTTGTGAGATTTAGTTCTTAGTTCTGTCGCATTTGTAGCCCACACGCTATGAACTTTCACTTGAGGTTTAGTTCTATTTACATGCCCATGTGTAGCCAATCAACTACGCACTTTCTGATGAGATTTTAGTTTTGATTGCATGGGTCGTCTATGAGATTTGAGTTTTTCTTGTGAGATTTCTGTTCTAGTCACATGCTCATGGTTATGAGGTCGTAAGGTTGTAGTTATACATGTAATTGCAAGTGTAAACCATGCGCTATGACCTTTTTGTGTGAGATCTAGTTCAAGCGCATGTTTTGCCCATGAGCTTTAAGATTTTTCTGATAAAATTTTAGTTTTAGACGCATGTACAGCATATGTGCAAGAGCTTTTCTAATTGCATGTGTCAACCATGAGCCATGAGCTTAATCGTGAGAATTTAATTCAATCACATGTGTCTCTCATGAGCTTTTGCACAAACGTACCAGGCACAAATGTAATATTATTGGGCAAGCTCACGAGATTTTGGCACATATCATATAGCCCAACAATGAAGGCTCAGGCGAGCCTGCACAAATGCGCATTCTCGCCAAAGCCTTCACAGCTAGCATACACAAAGTATGGATGTAGATAAACACCCATATAACAAATAAACATATTCCAACTAGATACGCCAGCATGGGCGTTTACAGGCGGCTTTTGCGCATATGCAATAAACATCAAAATCTCAGGTTCTAGCCCAAGATACCACAGTGTAAGTGATCTTGCATCATCAAGCGTTCGTACAGTTACGGAATTCAACTTGAGGCAGACCAGCGTCCGTCGTTGTCATGGTACTTGATAAAATAGTCCACACAAAGATGACTTTGTTTTCATCAGCATAACAAACATACCCCAATGCTTAGTCACGGTCAAGTTTAAAGCCTAAAAGAGCACCCATACACTAAATATAGGGCATAGAGACTGCGATTTAAATTTTTCAAAAGGTACTACTTTCGTGGGCTACCAAACCGGATGTTTTCTTTTGTATAATATAGATTATATAAATAGGTTACGAAAGCTACTTATCTACCCCTAATTACCAGTACTGACTGGCATGTTTAACCCCTGAGCTAGACCCCAACCTAAAAACCCCAACCCATAGCAATGCCCAAACCAACCCTGGGAGCCCATATGGAGAAAGAAAAAAAATGAAAATAAAATATCTAAAAAAAATGAAAAGAAAAAAAAGAAAAGGGAGCTAACTTTGCGAATCCTCCCTCGGAGGAATAGGCTTGTTGACGAGCTAGCATGAAAACATGGCTCGTGGTGCATAACACCTAAAGGAAACAAACTTAAAATGGTCAACTTGAGCAAGGTTATGTATAAAACATATATTAAACCGGTATGGTTTTTGTTTTTTGAGAAAATATCACTATAGTTTCTGGAGAACATTGCTTTGTTTATTTGCAGATAGATATTTTACACAGAATGAATCTTAAACATTGTGATAATGCCACTGGGCTAATTAACCAAATATTACTGTCTTTTCTAAATGATATTAATTTCTATATCATGAAAAGTAATGTCCCTTGAACACCAATCTGCGACTTAAAGGAATGTTAATCCTATAGATTAATGAGACCAAATAGCTGAGGGGTCTAAATGGTTTTCACCAGAACATCTATAAGACATTTACCTGTGGGTTCGAAACCTACCAGTTCCTGATTTACAAAACAAATATTTTTATTCTTATTTACTTGAGATTTTTTTTTTGCATAATCTGATAATTTTGGAACGTTTGAATACATGATTAATCTATTGAATTAAATATCTTCAATTATATATGACGTTTGAGATCGCAAATTAAGATACTTTCTATTGATATTGCACTAAGCACTAAGCGGACATTTATGCGCGTCCTATGTATAACAACAATGGCGTGTACATGTACCACAATGGCTATATATAAGGTACAATATCATTTAAAGAGGATTCCCAGACTCACCAGGCACAAAGTAAGTATTATTTAGCCAGTTCATGAGATTTTGGTACCTATCATATGGGCAATCAGCGAAGGCTCTGACGAGTCTGTGCATCCACGAAGGATCGTAAGAGTCTTTGTTACTCGCATACATAAAGTGTTGAAGTAGATGAAGGCTCAGATATTTTTTAGGTTTCTAGCTCCACTGGCTAGCTGTGCATGTGGGTTCAAAGAGATGTTTGCGCATGCGTAGGACAGACCAAATGGTTTAAAGCATGTGTCGCCCATGAACTATGAACTTTTTGTGTGAGTTAAGTTCTTGTCACATGTGTCGCCCTTGAACTTTGAACTTCCTTGTAAGATTCAAGTTCTAATCACATGTGTCGCCCATGGGCTATGCACTTTCTCGCAAGACTTTAGTTCCAATCGCATGTGTCGCCCATGAGCTATGGACTTTCTTGAGAGATTTTAGTTCATATCGCATGTTTCATCAATTAGCTATGAAATTTTTGTGAGGTCTTGTTCTAATCACATGCGTCACACATGGGCTATGGGCTTTCTCTCGAGAAATAAGTTCTCATCGCATGTGTTGGCCATTAGCTATTACCTTTCTTGGGATATATTAGTTCTAACTTTTAGCAATTTGGGTTGCCTATGAGCTATTAACTTTCTCGTGTGATTTTTGTTCTAATCACATGTGTCACCCAGGAGCTTTGAACTTTATTGCGAGATTTTAGTTCTAATCGCATGTGTCGCCCTGGGGCTATGAACTCTCTCTTAGGAATTTAGTTCTGATCACATGTGTCGCCTCGCCCAGGGGGTATGAACTTTCTAGCAAGTATTTAGTTCTGATCGCATGTATCTCCCATGAGGGATGAACTATTTGTGTGATTTTAGTTCTAATCGCATGTGTCGCACATGAGCTTTGAACTTTCTGGTGATTTTTTAGTTCTATCACATGCTATAGACTTTCTCGTGAGATTTTAGTTTTGAATGCCTGTGTCGCCCATGAGCTTTGAACTTTGTTGTAAGTTTTAAAAGTTCTTATCGCATGTGTCGCCCAAATTGCATGTTGAACCAATGAGCTATGAACTTTCTTGTGAGATTTAGTTCTTAGTTCTGTCGCATTTGTAGCCCACACGCTATGAACTTTCACTTGAGGTTTAGTTCTATTTACATGCCCATGTGTAGCCAATCAACTACGCACTTTCTGATGAGATTTTAGTTTTGATTGCATGGGTCGTCTATGAGATTTGAGTTTTTCTTGTGAGATTTCTGTTCTAGTCACATGCTCATGGTTATGAGGTCGTAAGGTTGTAGTTATACATGTAATTGCAAGTGTAAACCATGCGCTATGACCTTTTTGTGTGAGATCTAGTTCAAGCGCATGTTTTGCCCATGAGCTTTAAGATTTTTCTGATAAAATTTTAGTTTTAGACGCATGTACAGCATATGTGCAAGAGCTTTTCTAATTGCATGTGTCAACCATGAGCCATGAGCTTAATCGTGAGAATTTAATTCAATCACATGTGTCTCTCATGAGCTTTTGCACAAACGTACCAGGCACAAATGTAATATTATTGGGCAAGCTCACGAGATTTTGGCACATATCATATAGCCCAACAATGAAGGCTCAGGCGAGCCTGCACAAATGCGCATTCTCGCCAAAGCCTTCACAGCTAGCATACACAAAGTATGGATGTAGATAAACACCCATATAACAAATAAACATATTCCAACTAGATACGCCAGCATGGGCGTTTACAGGCGGCTTTTGCGCATATGCAATAAACATCAAAATCTCAGGTTCTAGCCCAAGATACCACAGTGTAAGTGATCTTGCATCATCAAGCGTTCGTACAGTTACGGAATTCAACTTGAGGCAGACCAGCGTCCGTCGTTGTCATGGTACTTGATAAAATAGTCCACACAAAGATGACTTTGTTTTCATCAGCATAACAAACATACCCCAATGCTTAGTCACGGTCAAGTTTAAAGCCTAAAAGAGCACCCATACACTAAATATAGGGCATAGAGACTGCGATTTAAATTTTTCAAAAGGTACTACTTTCGTGGGCTACCAAACCGGATGTTTTCTTTTGTATAATATAGATTATATAAATAGGTTACGAAAGCTACTTATCTACCCCTAATTACCAGTACTGACTGGCATGTTTAACCCCTGAGCTAGACCCCAACCTAAAAACCCCAACCCATAGCAATGCCCAAACCAACCCTGGGAGCCCATATGGAGAAAGAAAAAAAATGAAAATAAAATATCTAAAAAAAATGAAAAGAAAAAAAAGAAAAGGGAGCTAACTTTGCGAATCCTCCCTCGGAGGAATAGGCTTGTTGACGAGCTAGCATGAAAACATGGCTCGTGGTGCATAACACCTAAAGGAAACAAACTTAAAATGGTCAACTTGAGCAAGGTTATGTATAAAACATATATTAAACCGGTATGGTTTTTGTTTTTTGAGAAAATATCACTATAGTTTCTGGAGAACATTGCTTTGTTTATTTGCAGATAGATATTTTACACAGAATGAATCTTAAACATTGTGATAATGCCACTGGGCTAATTAACCAAATATTACTGTCTTTTCTAAATGATATTAATTTCTATATCATGAAAAGTAATGTCCCTTGAACACCACTCTGCGACTTAAAGGAATGTTAATCCTATAGATTAATGAGACCAAATAGCTGAGGAGTCTAAATGGTTTTCACCAGAACATCTATAAGACATTTACCTGTGGGTTCGAAACCTACCAGTTCCTGATTTACAAAACAAATATTTTTATTCTTATTTACTTAAGATTTTTTTTTTTGCATAATCTGATAATTTTGGAACGTTTGAATACATGATTAATCTATTGAATTAAATATCTTCAATTATATATGACGTTTGAGATCGCAAATTAAGATACTTTCTATTGATATTGCACTAAGCACTAAGCGGACATTTATGCGCGTCCTATGTATAACAACAATGGCGTGTACATGTACCACAATGGCTATATATAAGGTACAATATCATTTAAAGAGGATTCCCAGACTCACCAGGCACAAAGTAAGTATTATTTAGCCAGTTCATGAGATTTTGGTACCTATCATATGGGCAATCAGCGAAGGCTCTGACGAGTCTGTGCATCCACGAAGGATCGTAAGAGTCTTTGTTACTCGCATACATAAAGTGTTGAAGAAGATGAAGGCTCAGATATTTTTTAGGTTTCTAGCTCCACTGGCTAGCTGTGCATGTGGGTTCAAAGAGAGGTTTGCGCATGCGTAGGACAGACCAAATGGTTTAAAGCATGTGTCGCCCATGAACTATGAACTTTTTGTGTGAGTTAAGTTCTTGTCACATGTGTCGCCCTTGAACTTTGAACTTCCTTGTAAGATTCAAGTTCTAATCACATGTGTCGCCCATGGGCTATGCACTTTCTCGCAAGACTTTAGTTCCAATCGCATGTGTTGCCCATGAGCTATGGACTTTCTTGAGAGATTTTAGTTCATATCGCATGTTTCATCAATTAGCTATGAAATTTTTGTGAGGTCTTGTTCTAATCACATGCGTCACACATGGGCTATGGGCTTTCTCTCGAGAAATAAGTTCTCATCGCATGTGTTGGCCATTAGCTATTACCTTTCTTGGGATATATTAGTTCTAACTTTTAGCAATTTGGGTTGCCTATGAGCTATTAACTTTCTCGTGTGATTTTTGTTCTAATCACATGTGTCACCCAGGAGCTTTGAACTTTATTGCGAGATTTTAGTTCTAATCGCATGTGTCGCCCTGGGGCTATGAACTCTCTCTTAGGAATTTAGTTCTGATCACATGTGTCGCCTCGCCCAGGGGGTATGAACTTTCTCGCAAGTATTTAGTTCTGATCGCATGTATCTCCCATGAGGGATGAACTATTTGTGTGATTTTAGTTCTAATCGCATGTGTCGCACATGAGCTTTGAACTTTCTGGTGATTTTTTAGTTCTATCACATGCTATAGACTTTCTCGTGAGATTTTAGTTTTGAATGCCTGTGTCGCCCATGAGCTTTGAACTTTGTTGTAAGTTTTAAAAGTTCTTATCGCATGTGTCGCCCAAATTGCATGTTGAACCAATGAGCTATGAACTTTCTTGTGAGATTTAGTTCTTAGTTCTGTCGCATTTGTAGCCCACACGCTATGAACTTTCACTTGAGGTTTAGTTCTATTTACATGCCCATGTGTAGCCAATCAACTACGCACTTTCTGATGAGATTTTAGTTTTGATTGCATGGGTCGTCTATGAGATTTGAGTTTTTCTTGTGAGATTTCTGTTCTAGTCACATGCTCATGGTTATGAGGTCGTAAGGTTGTAGTTATACATGTAATTGCAAGTGTAAACCATGCGCTATGACCTTTTTGTGTGAGATCTAGTTCAAGCGCATGTTTTGCCCATGAGCTTTAAGATTTTTCTGATAAAATTTTAGTTTTAGACGCATGTACAGCATATGTGCAAGAGCTTTTCTAATTGCATGTGTCAACCATGAGCCATGAGCTTAATCGTGAGAATTTAATTCAATCACATGTGTCTCTCATGAGCTTTTGCACAAACGTATCAGGCACAAATGTAATATTATTGGGCAAGCTCACGAGATTTTGGCACATATCATATAGCCCAACAATGAAGGCTCAGGCGAGCCTGCACAAATGCGCATTCTCGCCAAAGCCTTCACAGCTAGCATACACAAAGTATGGATGTAGATAAACACCCATATAACAACTAAACATATTCCAACTAGATACGCCAGCATGGGCGTTTACAGGCGGCTTTTGCGCATATGCAATAAACATCAAAATCTCAGGTTCTAGCCCAAGATACCACAGTGTAAGTGATCTTGCATCATCAAGCGTTCGTACAGTTACGGAATTCAACTTGAGGCAGACCAGCGTCCGTCGTTGTCATGGTACTTGATAAAATAGTCCACACAAAGATGACTTTGTTTTCATCAGCATAACAAACATACCCCAATGCTTAGTCACGGTCAAGTTTAAAGCCTAAAAGAGCACCCATACACTAAATATAGGGCATAGAGACTGCGATTTAAATTTTTCAAAAGGTACTACTTTCGTGGGCTACCAAACCGGATGTTTTCTTTTGTATAATATAGATTATATAAATAGGTTACGAAAGCTACTTATCTACCCCTAATTACCAGTACTGACTGGCATGTTTAACCCCTGAGCTAGACCCCAACCTAAAAACCCCAACCCATAGCAATGCCCAAACCAACCCTGGGAGCCCATATGGAGAAATAAAAAAAATGAAAATAAAATATCTAAAAAAAATGAAAAGAAAAAAAAGAAAAGGGAGCTAACTTTGCGAATCCTCCCTCGGAGGAATCCGCTTGTTGACGAGCTAGCATGAAAACATGGCTCGTGGTGCATAACACCTAAAGGAAACAAACTTAAAATGGTCAACTTGAGCAAGGTTATGTATAAAACATATATTAAACCGGTATGGTTTTTGTTTTTTGAGAAAATATCACTATAGTTTCTGGAGAACATTGCTTTGTTTATTTGCAGATAGATATTTTACACAGAATGAATCTTAAACATTGTGATAATGCCACTGGGCTAATTAACCAAATATTACTGTCTTTTCTAAATGATATTAATTTCTATATCATGAAAAGTAATGTCCCTTGAACACCACTCTGCGACTTAAAGGAATGTTAATCCTATAGATTAATGAGACCAAATAGCTGAGGGGTCTAAATGGTTTTCACCAGAACATCTATAAGACATTTACCTGTGGGTTCGAAACCTACCAGTTCCTGATTTACAAATCAAATATTTTTATTCTTATTTACTTGAGATTTTTTTTTTGCATAATCTGATAATTTTGGAACGTTTGAATACATGATTAATCTATTGAATTAAATATCTTCAATTATATATGACGTTTGAGATCGCAAATTAAGATACTTTCTATTGATATTGCACTAAGCACTAAGCGGACATTTATGCGCGTCCTATGTATAACAACAATGGCGTGTACATGTACCACAATGGCTATATATAAGGTACAATATCATTTAAAGAGGATTCCCAGACTCACCAGGCACAAAGTAAGTATTATTTAGCCAGTTCATGAGATTTTGGTACCTATCATATGGGCAATCAGCGAAGGCTCTGACGAGTCTGTGCATCCACGAAGGATCGTAAGAGTCTTTGTTACTCGCATACATAAAGTGTTGAAGAAGATGAAGGCTCAGATATTTTTTAGGTTTCTAGCTCCACTGGCTAGCTGTGCATGTGGGTTCAAAGAGAGGTTTGCGCATGCGTAGGACAGACCAAATGGTTTAAAGCATGTGTCGCCCATGAACTATGAACTTTTTGTGTGAGTTAAGTTCTTGTCACATGTGTCGCCCTTGAACTTTGAACTTCCTTGTAAGATTCAAGTTCTAATCACATGTGTCGCCCATGGGCTATGCACTTTCTCGCAAGACTTTAGTTCCAATCGCATGTGTCGCCCATGAGCTATGGACTTTCTTGAGAGATTTTAGTTCATATCGCATGTTTCATCAATTAGCTATGAAATTTTTGTGAGGTCTTGTTCTAATCACATGCGTCACACATGGGCTATGGGCTTTCTCTCGAGAAATAAGTTCTCATCGCATGTGTTGGCCATTAGCGTTTACCTTTCTTGGGATATATTAGTTCTAACTTTTAGCAATTTGGGTTGCCTATGAGCTATTAACTTTCTCGTGTGATTTTTGTTCTAATCACATGTGTCACCCAGGAGCTTTGAACTTTATTGCGAGATTTTAGTTCTAATCGCATGTGTCGCCCTGGGGCTATGAACTCTCTCTTAGGAATTTAGTTCTGATCACATGTGTCGCCTCGCCCAGGGGGTATGAACTTTCTCGCAAGTATTTAGTTCTGATCGCATGTATCTCCCATGAGGGATGAACTATTTGTGTGATTTTAGTTCTAATCGCATGTGTCGCACATGAGCTTTGAACTTTCTGGTGATTTTTGAGTTCTATCACATGCTATAGACTTTCTCGTGAGATTTTAGTTTTGAATGCCTGTGTCGCCCATGAGCTTTGAACTTTGTTGTAAGTTTTAAAAGTTCTTATCGCATGTGTCGCCCAAATTGCATGTTGAACCAATGAGCTATGAACTTTCTTGTGAGATTTAGTTCTTAGTTCTGTCGCATTTGTAGCCCACACGCTATGAACTTTCACTTGAGGTTTAGTTCTATTTACATGCCCATGTGTAGCCAATCAACTACGCACTTTCTGATGAGATTTTAGTTTTGATTGCATGGGTCGTCTATGAGATTTGAGTTTTTCTTGTGAGATTTCTGTTCTAGTCACATGCTCATGGTTATGAGGTCGTAAGGTTGTAGTTATACATGTAATTGCAAGTGTAAACCATGCGCTATGACCTTTTTGTGTGAGATCTAGTTCAAGCGCATGTTTTGCCCATGAGCTTTAAGATTTTTCTGATAAAATTTTAGTTTTAGACGCATGTACAGCATATGTGCAAGAGCTTTTCTAATTGCATGTGTCAACCATGAGCCATGAGCTTAATCGTGAGAATTTAATTCAATCACATGTGTCTCTCATGAGCTTTTGCACAAACGTACCAGGCACAAATGTAATATTATTGGGCAAGCTCACGAGATTTTGGCACATATCATATAGCCCAACAATGAAGGCTCAGGCGAGCCTGCACAAATGCGCATTCTCGCCAAAGCCTTCACAGCTAGCATACACAAAGTATGGATGTAGATAAACACCCATATAACAACTAAACATATTCCAACTAGATACGCCAGCATGGGCGTTTACAGGCGGCTTTTGCGCATATGCAATAAACATCAAAATCTCAGGTTCTAGCCCAAGATACCACAGTGTAAGTGATCGTGCATCATCAAGCGTTCGTACAGTTACGGAATTCAACTTGAGGCAGACCAGCGTCCGTCGTTGTCATGGTACTTGATAAAATAGTCCACACAAAGATGACTTTGTTTTCATCAGCATAACAAACATACCCCAATGCTTAGTCACGGTCAAGTTTAAAGCCTAAAAGAGCACCCATACACTAAATATAGGGCATAGAGACTGCGATTTAAATTTTTCAAAAGGTACTACTTTCGTGGGCTACCAAACCGGATGTTTTCTTTTGTATAATATAGATTATATAAATAGGTTACGAAAGCTACTTATCTACCCCTAATTACCAGTACTGACTGGCATGTTTAACCCCTGAGCTAGACCCCAACCTAAAAACCCCAACCCATAGCAATGCCCAAACCAACCCTAGGAGCCCATATGGAGAAATAAAAAAAATAAAAATAAAATATCTAAAAAAAAATGAAAAGAAAAAAAAGAAAAGGGAGCTAACTTTGCGAATCCTCCCTCGGAGGAATCCGCTTGTTGACGAGCTAGCATGAAAACATGGCTCGTGGTGCATAACACCTAAAGGAAACAAACTTAAAATGGTCAACTTGAGCAAGGTTATGTATAAAACATATATTAAACCGGTATGGTTTTTGTTTTTTGAGAAAATATCACTATAGTTTCTGGAGAACATTGCTTTGTTTATTTGCAGATAGATATTTTACACAGAATGAATCTTAAACATTGTGATAATGCCACTGGGCTAATTAACCAAATATTACTGTCTTTTCTAAATGATATTAATTTCTATATCATGAAAAGTAATGTCCCTTGAACACCAATCTGCGACTTAAAGGAATGTTAATCCTATAGATTAATGAGACCAAATAGCTGAGGGGTCTAAATGGTTTTCACCAGAACATCTATAAGACATTTACCTGTGGGTTCGAAACCTACCAGTTCCTGATTTACAAAACAAATATTTTTATTCTTATTTACTTGAGATTTTTTTTTTGCATAATCTGATAATTTTGGAACGTTTGAATACATGATTAATCTATTGAATTAAATATCTTCAATTATATATGACGTTTGAGATCGCAAATTAAGATACTTTCTATTGATATTGCACTAAGCACTAAGCGGACATTTATGCGCGTCCTATGTATAACAACAATGGCGTGTACATGTACCACAATGGATATATGTAAGGTACAATATCATTTAAAGAGGATTCCCAGACTCACCAGGCACAAAGTAAGTATTATTTAGCCAGTTCATGAGATTTTGGTACCTATCATATGGGCAATCAGCGAAGGCTCTGACGAGTCTGTGCATCCACGAAGGATCGTAAGAGTCTTTGTTACTCGCATACATAAAGTGTTGAAGTAGATGAAGGCTCAGATATTTTTTAGGTTTCTAGCTCCACTGGCTAGCTGTGCATAAGGGTTCAAAGAGAGGTTTGCGCATGCGTAGGACAGACCAAATGGTTTAAAGCATGTGTCGCCCATGAACTATGAACTTTTTGTGTGAGTTAAGTTCTTGTCACATGTGTCGCCCTTGAACTTTGAACTTCCTTGTAAGATTCAAGTTCTAATCACATGTGTCGCCCATGGGCTATGCACTTTCTCGCAAGACTTTAGTTCCAATCGCATGTGTCGCCCATGAGCTATGGACTTTCTTGAGAGATTTTAGTTCATATCGCATGTTTCATCAATTAGCTATGAAATTTTTGTGAGGTCTTGTTCTAATCACATGCGTCACACATGGGCTATGGGCTTTCTCTCGAGAAATAAGTTCTCATCGCATGTGTTGGCCATTAGCTATTACCTTTCTTGGGATATATTAGTTCTAACTTTTAGCAATTTGGGTTGCCTATGAGCTATTAACTTTCTCGTGTGATTTTTGTTCTAATCACATGTGTCACCCAGGAGCTTTGAACTTTATTGCGAGATTTTAGTTCTAATCGCATGTGTCGCCCTGGGGCTATGAACTCTCTCTTAGGAATTTAGTTCTGATCACATGTGTCGCCTCGCCCAGGGGGTATGAACTTTCTCGCAAGTATTTAGTTCTGATCGCATGTATCTCCCATGAGGGATGAACTATTTGTGTGATTTTAGTTCTAATCGCATGTGTCGCACATGAGCTTTGAACTTTCTGGTGATTTTTGAGTTCTATCACATGCTATAGACTTTCTCGTGAGATTTTAGTTTTGAATGCCTGTGTCGCCCATGAGCTTTGAACTTTGTTGTAAGTTTTAAAAGTTCTTATCGCATGTGTCGCCCAAATTGCATGTTGAACCAATGAGCTATGAACTTTCTTGTGAGATTTAGTTCTTAGTTCTGTCGCATTTGTAGCCCACACGCTATGAACTTTCACTTGAGGTTTAGTTCTATTTACATGCCCATGTGTAGCCAATCAACTACGCACTTTCTGATGAGATTTTAGTTTTGATTGCATGGGTCGTCTATGAGATTTGAGTTTTTCTTGTGAGATTTCTGTTCTAGTCACATGCTCATGGTTATGAGGTCGTAAGGTTGTAGTTATACATGTAATTGCAAGTGTAAACCATGCGCTATGACCTTTTTGTGTGAGATCTAGTTCAAGCGCATGTTTTGCCCATGAGCTTTAAGATTTTTCTGATAAAATTTTAGTTTTAGACGCATGTACAGCATATGTGCAAGAGCTTTTCTAATTGCATGTGTCAACCATGAGCCATGAGCTTAATCGTGAGAATTTAATTCAATCACATGTGTCTCTCATGAGCTTTTGCACAAACGTACCAGGCACAAATGTAATATTATTGGGCAAGCTCACGAGATTTTGGCACATATCATATAGCCCAACAATGAAGGCTCAGGCGAGCCTGCACAAATGCGCATTCTCGCCAAAGCCTTCACAGCTAGCATACACAAAGTATGGATGTAGATAAACACCCATATAACAACTAAACATATTCCAACTAGATACGCCAGCATGGGCGTTTACAGGCGGCTTTTGCGCATATGCAATAAACATCAAAATCTCAGGTTCTAGCCCAAGATACCACAGTGTAAGTGATCTTGCATCATCAAGCGTTCGTACAGTTACGGAATTCAACTTGAGGCAGACCAGCGTCCGTCGTTGTCATGGTACTTGATAAAATAGTCCACACAAAGATGACTTTGTTTTCATCAGCATAACAAACATACCCCAATGCTTAGTCACGGTCAAGTTTAAAGCCTAAAAGAGCACCCATACACTAAATATAGGGCATAGAGACTGCGATTTAAATTTTTCAAAAGGTACTACTTTCGTGGGCTACCAAACCGGATGTTTTCTTTTGTATAATATAGATTATATAAATAGGTTACGAAAGCTACTTATCTACCCCTAATTACCAGTACTGACTGGCATGTTTAACCCCTGAGCTAGACCCCAACCTAAAAACCCCAACCCATAGCAATGCCCAAACCAACCCTGGGAGCCCATATGGAGAAATAAAAAAAATAAAAATAAAATATCTAAAAAAAATTAAAAGAAAAAAAAGAAAAGGGAGCTAACTTTGCGAATCCTCCCTCGGAGGAATCCGCTTGTTGACGAGCTAGCATGAAAACATGGCTCGTGGTGCATAACACCTAAAGGAAACAAACTTAAAATGGTCAACTTGAGCAAGGTTATGTATAAAACATATATTAAACCGGTATGGTTTTTGTTTTTTGAGAAAATATCACTATAGTTTCTGGAGAACATTGCTTTGTTTATTTGCAGATAGATATTTTACACAGAATGAATCTTAAACATTGTGATAATGCCACTGGGCTAATTAACCAAATATTACTGTCTTTTCTAAATGATATTAATTTCTATATCATGAAAAGTAATGTCCCTTGAACACCAATCTGCGACTTAAAGGAATGTTAATCCTATAGATTAATGAGACCAAATAGCTGAGGGGTCTACATGGTTTTCACCAGAACATCTATAAGACATTTACCTGTGGGTTCGAAACCTACCAGTTCCTGATTTACAAAACAAATATTTTTATTCTTATTTACTTGAGATTTTTTTTTTGCATAATCTGATAATTTTAGAACGTTTGAATACATGATTAATCTATTGAATTAAATATCTTCAATTATATATGACGTTTGAGATCGCAAATTAAGATACTTTCTATTGATATTGCACTAAGCACTAAGCGGACATTTATGCGCGTCCTATGTATAACAACAATGGCGTGTACATGTACCGAAATGGCTATATATAAGGTACAATATCATTTAAAGAGGATTCCCAGACTCACCAGGCACAAAGTAAGTATTATTTAGCCAGTTCATGAGATTTTGGTACCTATCATATGGGCAATCAGCGAAGGCTCTGACGAGTCTGTGCATCCACGAAGGATCGTAAGAGTCTTTGTTACTCGCATACATAAAGTGTTGAAGTAGATGAAGGCTCAGATATTTTTTAGGTTTCTAGCTCCACTGGCTAGCTGTGCATGTGGGTTCAAAGAGAGGTTTGCGCATGCGTAGGACAGACCAAATGGTTTAAAGCATGTGTCGCCCATGAACTATGAACTTTTTGTGTGAGTTAAGTTCTTGTCACATGTGTCGCCCTTGAACTTTGAACTTCCTTGTAAGATTCAAGTTCTAATCACATGTGTCGCCCATGGGCTATGCACTTTCTCGCAAGACTTTAGTTCCAATCGCATGTGTCGCCCATGAGCTATGGACTTTCTTGAGAGATTTTAGTTCATATCGCATGTTTCATCAATTAGCTATGAAATTTTTGTGAGGTCTTGTTCTAATCACATGCGTCACACATGGGCTATGGGCTTTCTCTCGAGAAATAAGTTCTCATCGCATGTGTTGGCCATTAGCTATTACCTTTCTTGGGATATATTAGTTCTAACTTTTAGCAATTTGGGTTGCCTATGAGCTATTAACTTTCTCGTGTGATTTTTGTTCTAATCACATGTGTCACCCAGGAGCTTTGAACTTTATTGCGAGATTTTAGTTCTAATCGCATGTGTCGCCCTGGGGCTATGAACTCTCTCTTAAGAATTTAGTTCTGATCACATGTGTCGCCTCGCCCAGGGGGTATGAACTTTCTCGCAAGTATTTAGTTCTGATCGCATGTATCTCCCATGAGGGATGAACTATTTGTGTGATTTTAGTTCTAATCGCATGTGTCGCACATGAGCTTTGAACTTTCTGGTGATTTTTGAGTTCTATCACATGCTATAGACTTTCTCGTGAGATTTTAGTTTTGAATGCCTGTGTCGCCCATGAGCTTTGAACTTTGTTGTAAGTTTTAAAAGTTCTTATCGCATGTGTCGCCCAAATTGCATGTTGAACCAATGAGCTATGAACTTTCTTGTGAGATTTAGTTCTTAGTTCTGTCGCATTTGTAGCCCACACGCTATGAACTTTCACTTGAGGTTTAGTTCTATTTACATGCCCATGTGTAGCCAATCAACTACGCACTTTCTGATGAGATTTTAGTTTTGATTGCATGGGTCGTCTATGAGATTTGAGTTTTTCTTGTGAGATTTCTGTTCTAGTCACATGCTCATGGTTATGAGGTTGTAAGGTTGTAGTTATACATGTAATTGCAAGTGTAAACCATGCGCTATGACCTTTTTGTGTGAGATCTAGTTCAAGCGCATGTTTTGCCCATGAGCTTTAAGATTTTTCTGATAAAATTTTAGTTTTAGACGCATGTACAGCATATGTGCAAGAGCTTTTCTAATTGCATGTGTCAACCATGAGCCATGAGCTTAATCGTGAGAATTTAATTCAATCACATGTGTCTCTCATGAGCTTTTGCACAAACGTACCAGGCACAAATGTAATATTATTGGGCAAGCTCACGAGATTTTGGCACATATCATATAGCCCAACAATGAAGGCTCAGGCGAGCCTGCACAAATGCGCATTCTCGCCAAAGCCTTCACAGCTAGCATACACAAAGTATGGATGTAGATAAACACCCATATAACAACTAAACATATTCCAACTAGATACGCCAGCATGGGCGTTTACAGGCGGCTTTTGCGCATATGCAATAAACATCAAAATCTCAGGTTCTAGCCCAAGATACCACAGTGTAAGTGATCTTGCATCATCAAGCGTTCGTACAGTTACGGAATTCAACTTGAGTCAGACCAGCGTCCGTCGTTGTCATGGTACTTGATAAAATAGTCCACACAAAGATGACTTTGTTTTCATCAGCATAACAAACATACCCCAATGCTTAGTCACGGTCAAGTTTAAAGCCTAAAAGAGCACCCATACACTAAATATAGGGCATAGAGACTGCGATTTAAATTTTTCAAAAGGTACTACTTTCGTGGGCTACCAAACCGGATGTTTTGTTTTGTATAATATAGATTATATAAATAGGTTACGAAAGCTACTTATCTACCCCTAATTACCAGTACTGACTGGCATGTTTAACCCCTGAGCTAGACCCCAACCTAAAAACCCCAACCCATAGCAATGCCCAAACCAACCCTGGGAGCCCATATGGAGAAATAAAAAAAATAAAGATAAAATATCTAAAAAAAAATGAAAAGAAAAAAAAGAAAAGGGAGCTAACTTTGCAAATCCTCCCTCGGAGGAATCCGCTTGTTGACGAGCTAGCATGAAAACATGGCTCGTGGTGTATAACACCTAAAGGAAACAAACTTAAAATGGTCAACTTGAGCAAGGTTATGTATAAAACATATATTAAACCGGTATGGTTTTTGTTTTTTGAGAAAATATCACTATAGTTTCTGGAGAACATTGCTTTGTTTATTTGCAGATAGATATTTTACACAGAATGAATCTTAAACATTGTGATAATGCCACTGGGCTAATTAACCAAATATTACTGTCTTTTCTAAATGATATTAATTTCTATATCATGAAAAGTAATGTCCCTTGAACACCAATTTGCGACTTAAAGGAATGTTAATCCTATAGATTAATGAGACCAAATAGCTGATGGGTCTAAATGGTTTTCACCAGAACATCTATAAGACATTTACCTGTGGGTTCGAAACCTACCAGTTCCTGATTTACAAAACAAATATTTTTATTCTTATTTACTTGAGATTTTTTTTTTTGCATAATCTGATAATTTTGGAACGTTTGAATACATGATTAATCTATTGAATTAAATATCTTCAATTATATATGACGTTTGAGATCGCAAATTAAGATACTTTCTATTGATATTGCACTAAGCACTAAGCGGACATTTATGCGCGTCCTATGTATAACAACAATGGCGTGTACATGTACCACAATGGCTATATATAAGGTACAATATCATTTAAAGAGGATTCCCAGACTCACCAGGCACAAAGTAAGTATTATTTAGCCAGTTCATGAGATTTTGGTACCTATCATATGGGCAATCAGCGAAGGCTCTGACGAGTCTGTGCATCCACGAAGGATCGTAAGAGTCTTTGTTACTCGCATACATTTAGTGTTGAAGTAGATGAAGGCTCAGATATTTTTTAGGTTTCTAGCTCCACTGGCTAGCTGTGCATGTGGGTTCAAAGAGAGGTTTGCGCATGCGTAGGACAGACCAAATGGTTTAAAGCATGTGTCGCCCATGAACTATGAACTTTTTGTGTGAGTTAAGTTCTTGTCACATGTGTCGCCCTTGAACTTTGAACTTCCTTGTAAGATTCAAGTTCTAATCACATGTGTCGCCCATGGGCTATGCACTTTCTCGCAAGACTTTAGTTCCAATCGCATGTGTCGCCCATGAGCTATGGACTTTCTTGAGAGATTTTAGTTCATATCGCATGTTTCATCAATTAGCTATGAAATTTTTGTGAGGTCTTGTTCTAATCACATGCGTCACACATGGGCTATGGGCTTTCTCTCGAGAAATAAGTTCTCATCGCATGTGTTGGCCATTAGCGTTTACCTTTCTTGGGATATATTAGTTCTAACTTTTAGCAATTTGGGTTGCCTATGAGCTATTAACTTTCTCGTGTGATTTTTGTTCTAATCACATGTGTCACCCAGGAGCTTTGAACTTTATTGCGAGATTTTAGTTCTAATCGCATGTGTCGCCCTGGGGCTATGAACTCTCTCTTAGGAATTTAGTTCTGATCACATGTGTCGCCTCGCCCAGGGGGTATGAACTTTCTCGCAAGTATTTAGTTCTGATCGCATGTATCTCCCATGAGGGATGAACTATTTGTGTGATTTTAGTTCTAATCGCATGTGTCGCACATGAGCTTTGAACTTTCTGGTGATTTTTGAGTTCTATCACATGCTATAGACTTTCTCGTGAGATTTTAGTTTTGAATGCCTGTGTCGCCCATGAGCTTTGAACTTTGTTGTAAGTTTTAAAATTTCTTATCGCATGTGTCGCCCAAATTGCATGTTGAACCAATGAGCTATGAACTTTCTTGTGAGATTTAGTTCTTAGTTCTGTCGCATTTGTAGCCCACACGCTATGAACTTTCACTTGAGGTTTAGTTCTATTTACATGCCCATGTGTAGCCAATCAACTACGCACTTTCTGATGAGATTTTAGTTTTGATTGCATGGGTCGTCTATGAGATTTGAGTTTTTCTTGTGAGATTTCTGTTCTAGTCACATGCTCATGGTTATGAGGTCGTAAGGTTGTAGTTATACATGTAATTGCAAGTGTAAACCATGCGCTATGACCTTTTTGTGTGAGATCTAGTTCAAGCGCATGTTTTGCCCATGAGCTTTAAGATTTTTCTGATAAAATTTTAGTTTTAGACGCATGTACAGCATATGTGCAAGAGCTTTTCTAATTGCATGTGTCAACCATGAGCCATGAGCTTAATCGTGAGAATTTAATTCAATCACATGTGTCTCTCATGAGCTTTTGCACAAACGTACCAGGCACAAATGTAATATTATTGGGCAAGCTCACGAGATTTTGGCACATATCATATAGCCCAACAATGAAGGCACAGGCGAGCCTGCACAAATGCGCATTCTCGCCAAAGCCTTCACAGCTAGCATACACAAAGTATGGATGTAGATAAACACCCATATAACAACTAAACATATTCCAACTAGATACGCCAGCATGGGCGTTTACAGGCGGCTTTTGCGCATATGCAATAAACATCAAAATCTCAGGTTCTAGCCCAAGATACCACAGTGTAAGTGATCTTGCATCATCAAGCGTTCGTACAGTTACGGAATTCAACTTGAGGCAGACCAGCGTCCGTCGTTGTCATGGTACTTGATAAAATAGTCCACACAAAGATGACTTTGTTTTCATCAGCATAACAAACATACCCCAATGCTTAGTTACCGTCAAGTTTAAAGCCTAAAAGAGCACCCATACACTAAATATAGGGCATAGAGACTGCGATTTAAATTTTTCAAAAGGTACTACTTTCGTGGGCTACCAAACCGGATGTTTTCTTTTGTATAATATAGATTATATAAATAGGTTACGAAAGCTACTTATCTACCCCTAATTACCAGTACTGACTGGCATGTTTAACCCCTGAGCTAGACCCCAACCTAAAAACCCCAACCCATAGCAATGCCCAAACCAACCCTGGGAGCCCATATGGAGAAATAAAAAAAAATAAAAATAAAATATCTAAAAAAAATTAAAAGAAAAAAAAGAAAAGGGAGCTAACTTTGCGAATCCTCCCTCAGAGGTCTCCGCTTGTTGACGAGCTAGCATGAAAACATGGCTCGTGGTGCATAACACCTAAAGGAAACAAACTTAAAATGGTCAACTTGAGCAAGGTTATGTATAAAACATATATTAAACCGGTATGGTTTTTGTTTTTTGAGAAAATATCACTATAGTTTCTGGAGAACATTGCTTTGTTTATTTGCAGATAGATATTTTACACAGAATGAATCTTAAACATTGTGATAATGCCACTGGGCTAATTAACCAAATATTACTGTCTTTTTTAAATGATATTAATTTCTATATCATGAAAAGTAATGTCCCTTGAACACCAATCTGCGACTTAAAGGAATGTTAATCCTATAGATTAATGAGACCAAATAGCTGAGGGGTCTAAATGGTTTTCACCAGAACATCTATAAGACATTTACCTGTGGGTTCGAAACCTACCAGTTCCTGATTTACAAAACAAATATTTTTATTCTTATTTACTTGAGATTTTTTTTTTGCATAATCTGATAATTTTGGAACGTTTGAATACATGATTAATCTATTGAATTAAATATCTTCAATTATATATGACGTTTGAGATCGCAAATTAAGATACTTTCTATTGATATTGCACTAAGCACTAAGCGGACATTTATGCGCGTCCTATGTATAACAACAATGGCGTGTACATGTACCACAATGGCTATATATAAGGTACAATATCATTTAAAGAGGATTCCCAGACTCACCAGGCACAAAGTAAGTATTATTTAGCCAGTTCATGAGATTTTGGTACCTATCATATGGGCAATCAGCGAAGGCTCTGACGAGTCTGTGCATCCACGAAGGATCGTAAGAGTCTTTGTTACTCGCATACATAAAGTGTTGAAGTAGATGAAGGCTCAGATATTTTTTAGGTTTCTAGCTCCACTGGCTAGCTGTGCATGTGGGTTCAAAGAGAGGTTTGCGCATGCGTAGGACAGACCAAATGGTTTAAAGCATGTGTCGCCCATGAACTATGAACTTTTTGTGTGAGTTAAGTTCTTGTCACATGTGTCGCCCTTGAACTTTGAACTTCCTTGTAAGATTCAAGTTCTAATCACATGTGTCGCCCATGGGCTATGCACTTTCTCGCAAGACTTTAGTTCCAATCGCATGTGTCGCCCATGAGCTATGGACTTTCTTGAGAGATTTTAGTTCATATCGCATGTTTCATCAATTAGCTATGAAATTTTTGTGAGGTCTTGTTCTAATCACATGCGTCACACATGGGCTATGGGCTTTCTCTCGAGAAATAAGTTCTCATCGCATGTGTTGGCCATTAGCTATTACCTTTCTTGGGATATATTAGTTCTAACTTTTAGCAATTTGGGTTGCCTATGAGCTATTAACTTTCTCGTGTGATTTTTGTTCTAATCACATGTGTCACCCAGGAGCTTTGAACTTTATTGCGAGATTTTAGTTCTAATCGCATGTGTCGCCCTGGGGCTATGAACTCTCTCTTAGGAATTTAGTTCTGATCACATGTGTCGCCTCGCCCAGGGGTTATGAACTTTCTCGCAAGTATTTAGTTCTGATCGCATGTATCTCCCATGAGGGATGAACTATTTGTGTGATTTTAGTTCTAATCGCATGTGTCGCACATGAGCTTTGAACTTTCTGGTGATTTTTGAGTTCTATCACATGCTATAGACTTTCTCGTGAGATTTTAGTTTTGAATGCCTGTGTCGCCCATGAGCTTTGAACTTTGTTGTAAGTTTTAAAAGTTCTTATCGCATGTGTCGCCCAAATTGCATGTTGAACCAATGAGCTATGAACTTTCTTGTGAGATTTAGTTCTTAGTTCTGTCGCATTTGTAGCCCACACGCTATGAACTTTCACTTGAGGTTTAGTTCTATTTACATGCCCATGTGTAGCCAATCAACTACGCACTTTCTGATGAGATTTTAGTTTTGATTGCATGGGTCGTCTATGAGATTTGAGTTTTTCTTGTGAGATTTCTGTTCTAGTCACATGCTCATGGTTATGAGGTCGTAAGGTTGTAGTTATACATGTAATTGCAAGTGTAAACCATGCGCTATGACCTTTTTGTGTGAGATCTAGTTCAAGCGCATGTTTTGCCCATGAGCTTTAAGATTTTTCTGATAAAATTTTAGTTTTAGACGCATGTACAGCATATGTGCAAGAGCTTTTCTAATTGCATGTGTCAACCATGAGCCATGAGCTTAATCGTGAGAATTTAATTCAATCACATGTGTCTCTCATGAGCTTTTGCACAAACGTACCAGGCACAAATGTAATATTATTGGGCAAGCTCACGAGATTTTGGCACATATCATATAGCCCAACAATGAAGGCTCAGGCGAGCCTGCACAAATGCGCATTCTCGCCAAAGCCTTCACAGCTAGCATACACAAAGTATGGATGTAGATAAACACCCATATAACAACTAAACATATTCCAACTAGATACGCCAGCATGGGCGTTTACAGGCGGCTTTTGCGCATATGCAATAAACATCAAAATCTCAGGTTCTAGCCCAAGATACCACAGTGTAAGTGATCTTGCATCATCAAGCGTTCGTACAGTTACGGAATTCAACTTGAGTCAGACCAGCGTCCGTCGTTGTCATGGTACTTGATAAAATAGTCCACACAAAGATGACTTTGTTTTCATCAGCATAACAAACATACCCCAATGCTTAGTCACGGTCAAGTTTAAAGCCTAAAAGAGCACCCCTACACTAAATATAGGGCATAGAGACTGTGATTTAAATTTTTCAAAAGGTACTACTTTCGTGGGCTACCAAACCGGATGTTTTCTTTTGTATAATATAGATTATATAAATAGGTTACGAAAGCTACTTATCTACCCCTAATTACCAGTACTGACTGGCATGTTTAACCCCTGAGCTAGACCCCAACCTAAAAACCCCAACCCATAGCAATGCCCAAACCAACCCTGGGAGCCCATATGGAGAAATAAAAAAAATAAAAATAAAATATCTAAAAAAAATGAAAAGAAAAAAAAGAAAAGGGAGCTAACTTTGCGAATCCTCCCTCGGAGGAATCCGCTTGTTGACGAGCTAGCATGAAAACATGGCTCGTGGTGCATAACACCTAAAGGAAACAAACTTAAAATGGTCAACTTGAGCAAGGTTATGTATAAAACATATATTAAACCGGTATGGTTTTTGTTTTTTGAGAAAATATCACTATAGTTTCTGGAGAACATTGCTTTGTTTATTTGCAGATAGATATTTTACACAGAATGAATCTTAAACATTGTGATAATGCCACTGGGCTAATTAACCAAATATTACTGTCTTTTCTAAATGATATTAATTTCTATATCATGAAAAGTAATGTCCCTTGAACACCAATCTGCGACTTAAAGGAATGTTAATCCTATAGATTAATGAGACCAAATAGCTGAGGGGTCTAAATGGTTTTCACCAGAACATCTATAAGACATTTACCTGTGGGTTCGAAACCTACCAGTTCCTGATTTACAAAACAAATATTTTTATTCTTATTTACTTGAGATTTTTTTTTTTGCATAATCTGATAATTTTGGAACGTTTGAATACATGATTAATCTATTGAATTAAATATCTTCAATTATATATGACGTTTGAGATCGCAAATTAAGATACTTTCTATTGATATTGCACTAAGCACTAAGCGGACATTTATGCGCGTCCTATGTATAACAACAATGGCGTGTACATGTACCACAATGGCTATATATAAGGTACAATATCATTTAAAGAGGATTCCCAGACTCACCAGGCACAAAGTAAGTATTATTTAGCCAGTTCATGAGATTTTGGTACCTATCATATGGGCAATCAGCGAAGGCTCTGACGAGTCTGTGCATCCACGAAGGATCGTAAGAGTCTTTGTAACTCGCATACATTAAGTGTTGAAGTAGATGAAGGCTCAGATATTTTTTAGGTTTCTAGCTCCACTGGCTAGCTGTGCATGTGGGTTCAAAGAGAGGTTTGCGCATGCGTAGGACAGACCAAATGGTTTAAAGCATGTGTCGCCCATGAACTATGAACTTTTTGTGTGAGTTAAGTTCTTGTCACATGTGTCGCCCTTGAACTTTGAACTTCCTTGTAAGATTCAAGTTCTAATCACATGTGTCGCCCATGGGCTATGCACTTTCTCGCAAGACTTTAGTTCCAATCGCATGTGTCGCCCATGAGCTATGGACTTTCTTGAGAGATTTTAGTTCATATCGCATGTTTCATCAATTAGCTATGAAATTTTTGTGAGGTCTTGTTCTAATCACATGCGTCACACATGGGCTATGGGCTTTCTCTCGAGAAATAAGTTCTCATCGCATGTGTTGGCCATTAGCGTTTACCTTTCTTGGGATATATTAGTTCTAACTTTTAGCAATTTGGGTTGCCTATGAGCTATTAACTTTCTCGTGTGATTTTTGTTCTAATCACATGTGTCACCCAGGAGCTTTGAACTTTATTGCGAGATTTTAGTTCTAATCGCATGTGTCGCCCTGGGGCTATGAACTCTCTCTTAGGAATTTAGTTCTGATCACATGTGTCGCCTCGCCCAGGGGGTATGAACTTTCTCGCAAGTATTTAGTTCTGATCGCATGTATCTCCCATGAGGGATGAACTATTTGTGTGATTTTAGTTCTAATCGCATGTGTCGCACATGAGCTTTGAACTTTCTGGTGATTTTTGAGTTCTATCACATGCTATAGACTTTCTCGTGAGATTTTAGTTTTGAATGCCTGTGTCGTCCATGAGCTTTGAACTTTGTTGTAAGTTTTAAAAGTTCTTATCGCATGTGTCGCCCAAATTGCATGTTGAACCAATGAGCTATGAACTTTCTTGTGAGATTTAGTTCTTAGTTCTGTCGCATTTGTAGCCCACACGCTATGAACTTTCACTTGAGGTTTAGTTCTATTTACATGCCCATGTGTAGCCAATCAACTACGCACTTTCTGATGAGATTTTAGTTTTGATTGCATGGGTCGTCTATGAGATTTGAGTTTTTCTTGTGAGATTTCTGTTCTAGTCACATGCTCATGGTTATGAGGTCGTAAGGTTGTAGTTATACATGTAATTGCAAGTGTAAACCATGCGCTATGACCTTTTTGTGTGAGATCTAGTTCAAGCGCATGTTTTGCCCATGAGCTTTAAGATTTTTCTGATAAAATTTTAGTTTTAGACGCATGTACAGCATATGTGCAAGAGCTTTTCTAATTGCATGTGTCAACCATGAGCCATGAGCTTAATCGTGAGAATTTAATTCAATCACATGTGTCTCTCATGAGCTTT
Organism: Loripinus fragilis; assembly: GCA_964019695.1. NCBI lineage: Eukaryota > Metazoa > Mollusca > Bivalvia > Lucinida > Lucinidae > Loripinus > Loripinus fragilis. The sequence goes on along the minus strand of OZ026528.1, from coordinate 63,660,151 downwards.
TGCACAAACGTACCAGGCACAAATGTAATATTATTGGGCAAGCTCACGAGATTTTGGCACATATCATATAGCCCAACAATGAAGGCTCAGGCGAGCCTGCACAAATGCGCATTCTCGCCAAAGCCTTCACAGCTAGCATACACAAAGTATGGATGTAGATAAACACCCATATAACAACTAAACATATTCCAACTAGATACGCCAGCATGGGCGTTTACAGGCGGCTTTTGCGCATATGCAATAAACATCAAAATCTCAGGTTCTAGCCCAAGATACCACAGTGTAAGTGATCTTGCATCATCAAGCGTTCGTACAGTTACGGAATTCAACTTGAGGCAGACCAGCGTCCGTCGTTGTCATGGTACTTGATAAAATAGTCCACACAAAGATGACTTTGTTTTCATCAGCATAACAAACATACCCCAATGCTTAGTCACGGTCAAGTTTAAAGCCTAAAAGAGCACCCCTACACTAAATATAGGGCATAGAGACTGCGATTTAAATTTTTCAAAAGGTACTACTTTCGTGGGCTACCAAACCGGATGTTTTCTTTTGTATAATATAGATTATATAAATAGGTTACGAAAGCTACTTATCTACCCCTAATTACCAGTACTGACTGGCATGTTTAACCCCTGAGCTAGACCCCAACCTAAAAACCCCAACCCATAGCAATGCCCAAACCAACCCTGGGAGCCCATATGGAGAAATAAAAAAAATAAAAATAAAATATCTAAAAAAAATGAAAAGAAAAAAAAGAAAAGGGAGCTAACTTTGCGAATCCTCCCTCGGAGGAATCCGCTTGTTGACGAGCTAGCATGAAAACATGGCTCGTGGTGCATAACACCTAAAGGAAACAAACTTAAAATGGTCAACTTGAGCAAGGTTATGTATAAAACATATATTAAACCGGTATGGTTTTTGTTTTTTGAGAAAATATCACTATAGTTTCTGGAGAACATTGCTTTGTTTATTTGCAGATAGATATTTTACACAGAATGAATCTTAAACATTGTGATAATGCCACTGGGCTAATTAACCAAATATTACTGTCTTTTCTAAATGATATTAATTTCTATATCATGAAAAGTAATGTCCCTTGAACACCAATCTGCGACTTAAAGGAATGTTAATCCTATAGATTAATGAGACCAAATAGCTGAGGGGTCTAAATGGTTTTCACCAGAACATCTATAAGACATTTACCTGTGGGTTCGAAACCTACCAGTTCCTGATTTACAAAACAAATATTTTTATTCTTATTTACTTGAGATTTTTTTTTTTGCATAATCTGATAATTTTGGAACGTTTGAATACATGATTAATCTATTGAATTAAATATCTTCAATTATATATGACGTTTGAGATCGCAAATTAAGATACTTTCTATTGATATTGCACTAAGCACTAAGCGGACATTTATGCGCGTCCTATGTATAACAACAATGGCGTGTACATGTACCACAATGGCTATATATAAGGTACAATATCATTTAAAGAGGATTCCCAGACTCACCAGGCACAAAGTAAGTATTATTTAGCCAGTTCATGAGATTTTGGTACCTATCATATGGGCAATCAGCGAAGGCTCTGACGAGTCTGTGCATCCACGAAGGATCGTAAGAGTCTTTGTTACTCGCATACATTAAGTGTTGAAGTAGATGAAGGCTCAGATATTTTTTAGGTTTCTAGCTCCACTGGCTAGCTGTGCATGTGGGTTCAAAGAGAGGTTTGCGCATGCGTAGGACAGACCAAATGGTTTAAAGCATGTGTCGCCCATGAACTATGAACTTTTTGTGTGAGTTAAGTTCTTGTCACATGTGTCGCCCTTGAACTTTGAACTTCCTTGTAAGATTCAAGTTCTAATCACATGTGTCGCCCATGGGCTATGCACTTTCTCGCAAGACTTTAGTTCCAATCGCATGTGTCGCCCATGAGCTATGGACTTTCTTGAGAGATTTTAGTTCATATCGCATGTTTCATCAATTAGCTATGAAATTTTTGTGAGGTCTTGTTCTAATCACATGCGTCACACATGGGCTATGGGCTTTCTCTCGAGAAATAAGTTCTCATCGCATGTGTTGGCCATTAGCGTTTACCTTTCTTGGGATATATTAGTTCTAACTTTTAGCAATTTGGGTTGCCTATGAGCTATTAACTTTCTCGTGTGATTTTTGTTCTAATCACATGTGTCACCCAGGAGCTTTGAACTTTATTGCGAGATTTTAGTTCTAATCGCATGTGTCGCCCTGGGGCTATGAACTCTCTCTTAGGAATTTAGTTCTGATCACATGTGTCGCCTCGCCCAGGGGGTATGAACTTTCTCGCAAGTATTTAGTTCTGATCGCATGTATCTCCCATGAGGGATGAACTATTTGTGTGATTTTAGTTCTAATCGCATGTGTCGCACATGAGCTTTGAACTTTCTGGTGATTTTTGAGTTCTATCACATGCTATAGACTTTCTCGTGAGATTTTAGTTTTGAATGCCTGTGTCGTCCATGAGCTTTGAACTTTGTTGTAAGTTTTAAAAGTTCTTATCGCATGTGTCGCCCAAATTGCATGTTGAACCAATGAGCTATGAACTTTCTTGTGAGATTTAGTTCTTAGTTCTGTCGCATTTGTAGCCCACACGCTATGAACTTTCACTTGAGGTTTAGTTCTATTTACATGCCCATGTGTAGCCAATCAACTACGCACTTTCTGATGAGATTTTAGTTTTGATTGCATGGGTCGTCTATGAGATTTGAGTTTTTCTTGTGAGATTTCTGTTCTAGTCACATGCTCATGGTTATGAGGTCGTAAGGTTGTAGTTATACATGTAATTGCAAGTGTAAACCATGCGCTATGACCTTTTTGTGTGAGATCTAGTTCAAGCGCATGTTTTGCCCATGAGCTTTAAGATTTTTCTGATAAAATTTTAGTTTTAGACGCATGTACAGCATATGTGCAAGAGCTTTTCTAATTGCATGTGTCAACCATGAGCCATGAGCTTAATCGTGAGAATTTAATTCAATCACATGTGTCTCTCATGAGCTTTTGCACAAACGTACCAGGCACAAATGTAATATTATTGGGCAAGCTCACGAGATTTTGGCACATATCATATAGCCCAACAATGAAGGCTCAGGCGAGCCTGCACAAATGCGCATTCTCGCCAAAGCCTTCACAGCTAGCATACACAAAGTATGGATGTAGATAAACACCCATATAACAACTAAACATATTCCAACTAGATACGCCAGCATGGGCGTTTACAGGCGGCTTTTGCGCATATGCAATAAACATCAAAATCTCAGGTTCTAGCCCAAGATACCACAGTGTAAGTGATCTTGCATCATCAAGCGTTCGTACAGTTACGGAATTCAACTTGAGGCAGACCAGCGTCCGTCGTTGTCATGGTACTTGATAAAATAGTCCACACAAAGATGACTTTGTTTTCATCAGCATAACAAACATACCCCAATGCTTAGTCACGGTCAAGTTTAAAGCCTAAAAGAGCACCCATACACTAAATATAGGGCATAGAGACTGCGATTTAAATTTTTCAAAAGGTACTACTTTCGTGGGCTACCAAACCGGATGTTTTCTTTTGTATAATATAGATTATATAAATAGGTTACGAAAGCTACTTATCTACCCCTAATTACCAGTACTGACTGGCATGTTTAACCCCTGAGCTAGACCCCAACCTAAAAACCCCAACCCATAGCAATGCCCAAACCAACCCTGGGAGCCCATATGGAGAAATAAAAAAAATAAAAATAAAATATCTAAAAAAAATGAAAAGAAAAAAAAGAAAAGGGAGCTAACTTTGCGAATCCTCCCTCGGAGGAATCCGCTTGTTGACGAGCTAGCATGAAAACATGGCTCGTGGTGCATAACACCTAAAGGAAACAAACTTAAAATGGTCAACTTGAGCAAGGTTATGTATAAAACATATATTAAACCGGTATGGTTTTTGTTTTTTGAGAAAATATCACTATAGTTTCTGGAGAACATTGCTTTGTTTATTTGCAGATAGATATTTTACACAGAATGAATCTTAAACATTGTGATAATGCCACTGGGCTAATTAACCAAATATTACTGTCTTTTCTAAATGATATTAATTTCTATATCATGAAAAGTAATGTCCCTTGAACACCAATCTGCGACTTAAAGGAATGTTAATCCTATAGATTAATGAGACCAAATAGCTGAGGGGTCTAAATGGTTTTCACCAGAACATCTATAAGACATTTACCTGTGGGTTCGAAACCTACCAGTTCCTGATTTACAAAACAAATATTTTTATTCTTATTTACTTGAGATTTTTTTTTTTTGCATAATCTGATAATTTTGGAACGTTTGAATACATGATTAATCTATTGAATTAAATATCTTCAATTATATATGACGTTTGAGATCGCAAATTAAGATACTTTCTATTGATATTGCACTAAGCACTAAGCGGACATTTATGCGCGTCCTATGTATAACAACAATGGCGTGTACATGTACCACAATGGCTATATATAAGGTACAATATCATTTAAAGAGGATTCCCAGACTCACCAGGCACAAAGTAAGTATTATTTAGCCAGTTCATGAGATTTTGGTACCTATCATATGGGCAATCAGCGAAGGCTCTGACGAGTCTGTGCATCCACGAAGGATCGTAAGAGTCTTTGTTACTCGCATACATTAAGTGTTGAAGTAGATGAAGGCTCAGATATTTTTTAGGTTTCTAGCTCCACTGGCTAGCTGTGCATGTGGGTTCAAAGAGAGGTTTGCGCATGCGTAGGACAGACCAAATGGTTTAAAGCATGTGTCGCCCATGAACTATGAACTTTTTGTGTGAGTTAAGTTCTTGTCACATGTGTCGCCCTTGAACTTTGAACTTCCTTGTAAGATTCAAGTTCTAATCACATGTGTCGCCCATGGGCTATGCACTTTCTCGCAAGACTTTAGTTCCAATCGCATGTGTCGCCCATGAGCTATGGACTTTCTTGAGAGATTTTAGTTCATATCGCATGTTTCATCAATTAGCTATGAAATTTTTGTGAGGTCTTGTTCTAATCACATGCGTCACACATGGGCTATGGGCTTTCTCTCGAGAAATAAGTTCTCATCGCATGTGTTGGCCATTAGCGTTTACCTTTCTTGGGATATATTAGTTCTAACTTTTAGCAATTTGGGTTGCCTATGAGCTATTAACTTTCTCGTGTGATTTTTGTTCTAATCACATGTGTCACCCAGGAGCTTTGAACTTTATTGCGAGATTTTAGTTCTAATCGCATGTGTCGCCCTGGGGCTATGAACTCTCTCTTAGGAATTTAGTTCTGATCACATGTGTCGCCTCGCCCAGGGGGTATGAACTTTCTCGCAAGTATTTAGTTCTGATCGCATGTATCTCCCATGAGGGATGAACTATTTGTGTGATTTTAGTTCTAATCGCATGTGTCGCACATGAGCTTTGAACTTTCTGGTGATTTTTGAGTTCTATCACATGCTATAGACTTTCTCGTGAGATTTTAGTTTTGAATGCCTGTGTCGTCCATGAGCTTTGAACTTTGTTGTAAGTTTTAAAAGTTCTTATCGCATGTGTCGCCCAAATTGCATGTTGAACCAATGAGCTATGAACTTTCTTGTGAGATTTAGTTCTTAGTTCTGTCGCATTTGTAGCCCACACGCTATGAACTTTCACTTGAGGTTTAGTTCTATTTACATGCCCATGTGTAGCCAATCAACTACGCACTTTCTGATGAGATTTTAGTTTTGATTGCATGGGTCGTCTATGAGATTTGAGTTTTTCTTGTGAGATTTCTGTTCTAGTCACATGCTCATGGTTATGAGGTCGTAAGGTTGTAGTTATACATGTAATTGCAAGTGTAAACCATGCGCTATGACCTTTTTGTGTGAGATCTAGTTCAAGCGCATGTTTTGCCCATGAGCTTTAAGATTTTTCTGATAAAATTTTAGTTTTAGACGCATGTACAGCATATGTGCAAGAGCTTTTCTAATTGCATGTGTCAACCATGAGCCATGAGCTTAATCGTGAGAATTTAATTCAATCACATGTGTCTCTCATGAGCTTTTGCACAAACGTACCAGGCACAAATGTAATATTATTGGGCAAGCTCACGAGATTTTGGCACATATCATATAGCCCAACAATGAAGGCTCAGGCGAGCCTGCACAAATGCGCATTCTCGCCAAAGCCTTCACAGCTAGCATACACAAAGTATGGATGTAGATAAACACCCATATAACAACTAAACATATTCCAACTAGATACGCCAGCATGGGCGTTTACAGGCGGCTTTTGCGCATATGCAATAAACATCAAAATCTCAGGTTCTAGCCCAAGATACCACAGTGTAAGTGATCTTGCATCATCAAGCGTTCGTACAGTTACGGAATTCAACTTGAGGCAGACCAGCGTCCGTCGTTGTCATGGTACTTGATAAAATAGTCCACACAAAGATGACTTTGTTTTCATCAGCATAACAAACATACCCCAATGCTTAGTCACGGTCAAGTTTAAAGCCTAAAAGAGCACCCATACACTAAATATAGGGCATAGAGACTGCGATTTAAATTTTTCAAAAGGTACTACTTTCGTGGGCTACCAAACCGGATGTTTTCTTTTGTATAATATAGATTATATAAATAGGTTACGAAAGCTACTTATCTACCCCTAATTACCAGTACTGACTGGCATGTTTAACCCCTGAGCTAGACCCCAACCTAAAAACCCCAACCCATAGCAATGCCCAAACCAACCCTGGGAGCCCATATGGAGAAATAAAAAAAATAAAAATAAAATATCTAAAAAAAATGAAAAGAAAAAAAAGAAAAGGGAGCTAACTTTGCGAATCCTCCCTCGGAGGAATCCGCTTGTTGACGAGCTAGCATGAAAACATGGCTCGTGGTGCATAACACCTAAAGGAAACAAACTTAAAATGGTCAACTTGAGCAAGGTTATGTATAAAACATATATTAAACCGGTATGGTTTTTGTTTTTTGAGAAAATATCACTATAGTTTCTGGAGAACATTGCTTTGTTTATTTGCAGATAGATATTTTACACAGAATGAATCTTAAACATTGTGATAATGCCACTGGGCTAATTAACCAAATATTACTGTCTTTTCTAAATGATATTAATTTCTATATCATGAAAAGTAATGTCCCTTGAACACCAATCTGCGACTTAAAGGAATGTTAATCCTATAGATTAATGAGACCAAATAGCTGAGGGGTCTAAATGGTTTTCACCAGAACATCTATAAGACATTTACCTGTGGGTTCGAAACCTACCAGTTCCTGATTTACAAAACAAATATTTTTATTCTTATTTACTTGAGATTTTTTTTTTTTGCATAATCTGATAATTTTGGAACGTTTGAATACATGATTAATCTATTGAATTAAATATCTTCAATTATATATGACGTTTGAGATCGCAAATTAAGATACTTTCTATTGATATTGCACTAAGCACTAAGCGGACATTTATGCGCGTCCTATGTATAACAACAATGGCGTGTACATGTACCACAATGGCTATATATAAGGTACAATATCATTTAAAGAGGATTCCCAGACTCACCAGGCACAAAGTAAGTATTATTTAGCCAGTTCATGAGATTTTGGTACCTATCATATGGGCAATCAGCGAAGGCTCTGACGAGTCTGTGCATCCACGAAGGATCGTAAGAGTCTTTGTTACTCGCATACATTAAGTGTTGAAGTAGATGAAGGCTCAGATATTTTTTAGGTTTCTAGCTCCACTGGCTAGCTGTGCATGTGGGTTCAAAGAGAGGTTTGCGCATGCGTAGGACAGACCAAATGGTTTAAAGCATGTGTCGCCCATGAACTATGAACTTTTTGTGTGAGTTAAGTTCTTGTCACATGTGTCGCCCTTGAACTTTGAACTTCCTTGTAAGATTCAAGTTCTAATCACATGTGTCGCCCATGGGCTATGCACTTTCTCGCAAGACTTTAGTTCCAATCGCATGTGTCGCCCATGAGCTATGGACTTTCTTGAGAGATTTTAGTTCATATCGCATGTTTCATCAATTAGCTATGAAATTTTTGTGAGGTCTTGTTCTAATCACATGCGTCACACATGGGCTATGGGCTTTCTCTCGAGAAATAAGTTCTCATCGCATGTGTTGGCCATTAGCGTTTACCTTTCTTGGGATATATTAGTTCTAACTTTTAGCAATTTGGGTTGCCTATGAGCTATTAACTTTCTCGTGTGATTTTTGTTCTAATCACATGTGTCACCCAGGAGCTTTGAACTTTATTGCGAGATTTTAGTTCTAATCGCATGTGTCGCCCTGGGGCTATGAACTCTCTCTTAGGAATTTAGTTCTGATCACATGTGTCGCCTCGCCCAGGGGGTATGAACTTTCTCGCAAGTATTTAGTTCTGATCGCATGTATCTCCCATGAGGGATGAACTATTTGTGTGATTTTAGTTCTAATCGCATGTGTCGCACATGAGCTTTGAACTTTCTGGTGATTTTTGAGTTCTATCACATGCTATAGACTTTCTCGTGAGATTTTAGTTTTGAATGCCTGTGTCGTCCATGAGCTTTGAACTTTGTTGTAAGTTTTAAAAGTTCTTATCGCATGTGTCGCCCAAATTGCATGTTGAACCAATGAGCTATGAACTTTCTTGTGAGATTTAGTTCTTAGTTCTGTCGCATTTGTAGCCCACACGCTATGAACTTTCACTTGAGGTTTAGTTCTATTTACATGCCCATGTGTAGCCAATCAACTACGCACTTTCTGATGAGATTTTAGTTTTGATTGCATGGGTCGTCTATGAGATTTGAGTTTTTCTTGTGAGATTTCTGTTCTAGTCACATGCTCATGGTTATGAGGTCGTAAGGTTGTAGTTATACATGTAATTGCAAGTGTAAACCATGCGCTATGACCTTTTTGTGTGAGATCTAGTTCAAGCGCATGTTTTGCCCATGAGCTTTAAGATTTTTCTGATAAAATTTTAGTTTTAGACGCATGTACAGCATATGTGCAAGAGCTTTTCTAATTGCATGTGTCAACCATGAGCCATGAGCTTAATCGTGAGAATTTAATTCAATCACATGTGTCTCTCATGAGCTTTTGCACAAACGTACCAGGCACAAATGTAATATTATTGGGCAAGCTCACGAGATTTTGGCACATATCATATAGCCCAACAATGAAGGCTCAGGCGAGCCTGCACAAATGCGCATTCTCGCCAAAGCCTTCACAGCTAGCATACACAAAGTATGGATGTAGATAAACACCCATATAACAACTAAACATATTCCAACTAGATACGCCAGCATGGGCGTTTACAGGCGGCTTTTGCGCATATGCAATAAACATCAAAATCTCAGGTTCTAGCCCAAGATACCACAGTGTAAGTGATCTTGCATCATCAAGCGTTCGTACAGTTACGGAATTCAACTTGAGGCAGACCAGCGTCCGTCGTTGTCATGGTACTTGATAAAATAGTCCACACAAAGATGACTTTGTTTTCATCAGCATAACAAACATACCCCAATGCTTAGTCACGGTCAAGTTTAAAGCCTAAAAGAGCACCCATACACTAAATATAGGGCATAGAGACTGCGATTTAAATTTTTCAAAAGGTACTACTTTCGTGGGCTACCAAACCGGATGTTTTCTTTTGTATAATATAGATTATATAAATAGGTTACGAAAGCTACTTATCTACCCCTAATTACCAGTACTGACTGGCATGTTTAACCCCTGAGCTAGACCCCAACCTAAAAACCCCAACCCATAGCAATGCCCAAACCAACCCTGGGAGCCCATATGGAGAAATAAAAAAAATAAAAATAAAATATCTAAAAAAAATGAAAAGAAAAAAAAGAAAAGGGAGCTAACTTTGCGAATCCTCCCTCGGAGGAATCCGCTTGTTGACGAGCTAGCATGAAAACATGGCTCGTGGTGCATAACACCTAAAGGAAACAAACTTAAAATGGTCAACTTGAGCAAGGTTATGTATAAAACATATATTAAACCGGTATGGTTTTTGTTTTTTGAGAAAATATCACTATAGTTTCTGGAGAACATTGCTTTGTTTATTTGCAGATAGATATTTTACACAGAATGAATCTTAAACATTGTGATAATGCCACTGGGCTAATTAACCAAATATTACTGTCTTTTCTAAATGATATTAATTTCTATATCATGAAAAGTAATGTCCCTTGAACACCAATCTGCGACTTAAAGGAATGTTAATCCTATAGATTAATGAGACCAAATAGCTGAGGGGTCTAAATGGTTTTCACCAGAACATCTATAAGACATTTACCTGTGGGTTCGAAACCTACCAGTTCCTGATTTACAAAACAAATATTTTTATTCTTATTTACTTGAGATTTTTTTTTTTTGCATAATCTGATAATTTTGGAACGTTTGAATACATGATTAATCTATTGAATTAAATATCTTCAATTATATATGACGTTTGAGATCGCAAATTAAGATACTTTCTATTGATATTGCACTAAGCACTAAGCGGACATTTATGCGCGTCCTATGTATAACAACAATGGCGTGTACATGTACCACAATGGCTATATATAAGGTACAATATCATTTAAAGAGGATTCCCAGACTCACCAGGCACAAAGTAAGTATTATTTAGCCAGTTCATGAGATTTTGGTACCTATCATATGGGCAATCAGCGAAGGCTCTGACGAGTCTGTGCATCCACGAAGGATCGTAAGAGTCTTTGTTACTCGCATACATTAAGTGTTGAAGTAGATGAAGGCTCAGATATTTTTTAGGTTTCTAGCTCCACTGGCTAGCTGTGCATGTGGGTTCAAAGAGAGGTTTGCGCATGCGTAGGACAGACCAAATGGTTTAAAGCATGTGTCGCCCATGAACTATGAACTTTTTGTGTGAGTTAAGTTCTTGTCACATGTGTCGCCCTTGAACTTTGAACTTCCTTGTAAGATTCAAGTTCTAATCACATGTGTCGCCCATGGGCTATGCACTTTCTCGCAAGACTTTAGTTCCAATCGCATGTGTCGCCCATGAGCTATGGACTTTCTTGAGAGATTTTAGTTCATATCGCATGTTTCATCAATTAGCTATGAAATTTTTGTGAGGTCTTGTTCTAATCACATGCGTCACACATGGGCTATGGGCTTTCTCTCGAGAAATAAGTTCTCATCGCATGTGTTGGCCATTAGCGTTTACCTTTCTTGGGATATATTAGTTCTAACTTTTAGCAATTTGGGTTGCCTATGAGCTATTAACTTTCTCGTGTGATTTTTGTTCTAATCACATGTGTCACCCAGGAGCTTTGAACTTTATTGCGAGATTTTAGTTCTAATCGCATGTGTCGCCCTGGGGCTATGAACTCTCTCTTAGGAATTTAGTTCTGATCACATGTGTCGCCTCGCCCAGGGGGTATGAACTTTCTCGCAAGTATTTAGTTCTGATCGCATGTATCTCCCATGAGGGATGAACTATTTGTGTGATTTTAGTTCTAATCGCATGTGTCGCACATGAGCTTTGAACTTTCTGGTGATTTTTGAGTTCTATCACATGCTATAGACTTTCTCGTGAGATTTTAGTTTTGAATGCCTGTGTCGTCCATGAGCTTTGAACTTTGTTGTAAGTTTTAAAAGTTCTTATCGCATGTGTCGCCCAAATTGCATGTTGAACCAATGAGCTATGAACTTTCTTGTGAGATTTAGTTCTTAGTTCTGTCGCATTTGTAGCCCACACGCTATGAACTTTCACTTGAGGTTTAGTTCTATTTACATGCCCATGTGTAGCCAATCAACTACGCACTTTCTGATGAGATTTTAGTTTTGATTGCATGGGTCGTCTATGAGATTTGAGTTTTTCTTGTGAGATTTCTGTTCTAGTCACATGCTCATGGTTATGAGGTCGTAAGGTTGTAGTTATACATGTAATTGCAAGTGTAAACCATGCGCTATGACCTTTTTGTGTGAGATCTAGTTCAAGCGCATGTTTTGCCCATGAGCTTTAAGATTTTTCTGATAAAATTTTAGTTTTAGACGCATGTACAGCATATGTGCAAGAGCTTTTCTAATTGCATGTGTCAACCATGAGCCATGAGCTTAATCGTGAGAATTTAATTCAATCACATGTGTCTCTCATGAGCTTTTGCACAAACGTACCAGGCACAAATGTAATATTATTGGGCAAGCTCACGAGATTTTGGCACATATCATATAGCCCAACAATGAAGGCTCAGGCGAGCCTGCACAAATGCGCATTCTCGCCAAAGCCTTCACAGCTAGCATACACAAAGTATGGATGTAGATAAACACCCATATAACAACTAAACATATTCCAACTAGATACGCCAGCATGGGCGTTTACAGGCGGCTTTTGCGCATATGCAATAAACATCAAAATCTCAGGTTCTAGCCCAAGATACCACAGTGTAAGTGATCTTGCATCATCAAGCGTTCGTACAGTTACGGAATTCAACTTGAGGCAGACCAGCGTCCGTCGTTGTCATGGTACTTGATAAAATAGTCCACACAAAGATGACTTTGTTTTCATCAGCATAACAAACATACCCCAATGCTTAGTCACGGTCAAGTTTAAAGCCTAAAAGAGCACCCATACACTAAATATAGGGCATAGAGACTGCGATTTAAATTTTTCAAAAGGTACTACTTTCGTGGGCTACCAAACCGGATGTTTTCTTTTGTGAAAATGAAAGAAAAACAAGCACAGCTTTATAAAAAACATGCCTAACAAAAATGCCACAACAATACACCACATACCATTGCATGGCGCCAAGAGGAAGAAATAACAGAAACACACAGACAGTTAGAGACATCCATATAAAGCAAGAACTAAGCAAGAAAAGCAGCAACCTGTTGTTACTTTCTTCAAGAAGGGACGGGGAGTGACTGCCAATCTATTGTTGCACAGCTAGCTAGGGCCCGTGCTACCCCGTATGTTCTGTAGTTGGATAAGTTGCCAGTGAAAATGCAGTGTGATAATAACTATGGTCAGAGTGAAGAGCCTTGGTGAACGCTACAGTCTCTTTGATAAACCCTTTATATTCTAACTGAACACTAAGTATGGAACTGTCCTGTTTGTACTTTAAGAGGCTGCTGGTCAAAGTTTCTATAAAAAGATGTATTTTCTATCCTTGAAGATTGTCTTCATCATTGCAGACCCTGCAGACATTATGTGCCATTTCATCAAGGCCTTTACTGTTTGTTAAAGTACCTGTTATGGAAAAAAATGGTGAAATGTATAACATGCAAAACATTTGCAATTTGCAAAAAGTTCATCAAACTGTATTGTTTTAGAGAAGATGTCTGCTCATCCTTGAAAGTATTGGTTAAGTGCATGTTGGTTTCTCCCATACTGCTTAGTGAAGTCTTCCATAGAAATTTGTAAATATATCTTCGGCCATGCTGCAGTACACCAGTACTGAGTGACTCAGTTTCACAAAGCTTTTATGAATTCTGGATCGTTGGTGATTTTTTATAAGCTCAAACAGTGCAGACCCTGGTGAAACATCGCATCATGAAGCATTTCATAAAGAACTTTACTGATTGTTCAAGTACCTGTTATGGAAAGAACTTAATTTGTACAGCCACATGAAATGTACGAAATGCGAAACATTTAAAGGTAATGCATAAATGCATATTAGCATTGTCAATTCAGCAACAAAAAGTTTGGAAATAATGCGTAAACTGACTTTTTATGAGCGGTTGAAATTTCATGCTCAGTTGAGTTGAGCACGAAAAAAATAAGGGAAGTAATACAAACAAACCTTATTGAAATTAACGCTGCGCAGTTAGTTCACCAAGAGCTGCAAAGTGTTAACTGCATGCCTGCTAGTGTAGACTATTGTTAACCTTTGTAAACAGTTTGGACCCACGGGTCAGGCCGAACGAAACCTCGGCGCTGATCATCTACAAACTGTTGACACTCTGATCGTACTCCTGAAACATTGTTTTTTCAGTTTAAACATATTTTATTGCCATAAGTTCTAACAGCCTTTGTTACGACCCTCCCCCCTACAATTTAAACATACATAAAAGCTAATAAACATGGCTAAACATGTACAAATACATATGAATACTAAACAAGTTGTGAACAAGTTCAGTGAAAACATTATAAACTAGAAAAAATACCTTGAAATAAATAAATAGAAATAAATAAATACATAAACAAACATACACACAAACAAATAAATAAATAAATAGCGGTTCTTTTATAGTTTAGTAAGTATGGAGTTGGAAAAAAACGTGGATTAATAGAAAAACAAACTATAAAACTGCTAATGTGATCCTCTTGAATTTGAAAAAAAATAGTCATCTAGTACTGGTTTCTAAGAATGTTTTGAAACAGAGCCATAGACGATTATTGAAAAGCTTTTCGAGGCATGTATATACCTATGCACGGCCCTGAATATGGCCATAATAGCTTCACCATTCCAACTTATGGCAATAAAATATGTTTAAACTGAAAAACAATATATATCTACATGCACTCATATTTCCATAAGCAAACAGAGTATACCCTGATCAGACAGCTCTTACAAGAGCTGTCTGATCTGGGTCTGCTCTGTTTGCAAAAGTATTAAAGGCGTCTCTATGAGGTACAGTAAAGGGTTAAGGCTGACTTTATGCATATGTGATAAGTACCAATATGCCTCGAAACCAGAAAACCTTGGTCGTACTTGATTCACCTGTTCGGAGTACGCTTTTTACTCTGGACAGGCAGAATTTCAACCAAGTATCAGAGAACAGCTGTGCAGAAGCTGTTCCGAGTACACCACCGTCCGAGGTGGTGTGGTCGGAGTAGAGAGGTCACGTGATCAAACAAAAATGGCTGAAAGGTTGAATGGAAGAGAAACTTCCACAAACATTAGCTTTAAAACAAGAAACTATATACAGTAATAGTGCCAGTAAGACCATTTCCTGTTTTGAGTCGCTATCAGACTCGGAACTGCTACTTTCGTCGTTCATGAAGTAGAATAGCCATTTTTGTTTATTGCTCTGCACATGTTCTGGCGTACTTGATTCATAGAGTAACTACGGAGTTCGCCGAAATGTTCTATCTCACTTGATTCACATCATCTTCTGGGAGTACTCTGAACACACAGAACAGTATGAATCAAGTAAGACTCAATATTCGGGTTTATCGACCTGGGCCGGGAATTACAATGCCTCCTTAGAGTTAAGGAAGACTTCAGTTAAAAATTGATTTTTCAGGATGCGAAAAATAACTTTTAAAACTGATTAAAATCAAAATAGTTGTAATTTTTCTGAAGATCACAATGATTTCTTTGACCACAAAGACCGCATCGATCCATGCAATTTATAAAGCATTTAATATAGCATGTTGAAATATCAATACTTAACTTAAGTCTTGCTTAACTTTAAGGAGACATTGTAATTCCGGGCCCTGGTAAGGCTCACATTCAAAGATTAGCTAGAATATTGAGATTTGAATAATAGCATACAGAAACTTCAAATATCATTCTCTCCAGAAAGCAAATATCAAGGTCACTGATCAGACTGTGCGATGCGAAGGCTGATCTGCGCATTTGTTTTTCGCACGCACCTAACTTAAGACGTTAGAAAGATTCATCAGACACTGGTATTTGTAAAGAAAATGTTTGCCTCGGTACCAGAGGCACCCGCATAGGAGAGAGCAACGACATTTATCGTCTGCTACAACATTTGCTAACAGTTTGGGGCCAGGTCAGGACCGAAAGAATGTCGGTCCTGCTTTAGATCCAAACCGTTTGACTGTCTGATAATGTTCCCGAAAGATTAAAAAAAAATATACGAAAGAAAGTCAGCAGACGACAACAAAAACATGATGCCCACCATGCAAAAAGTTAGATACTTTGCAGGCGGCGGTATGCCATATAAAGAAATAAAAGCTGTTATTTTCTATTACTTGTCAATGACATGGGAGTTCTTCTTGTCACGTCTGTCGTAGGAACTAGCACATAACGTTAGTATGTGAATAAACTGGAGAAAACCTGTCTTCGGAGGCTTGCGAACAACACAGACCAGTCTGCACATCCGCGCAGACTGATCAGCGCCTTTGTTATTCGGTTTTTGGAAAGTATCATATCTAAACTTGCTACAAGCAAAATGTAAATTTTCTAGCTAGTCTCTGTAGCTGAGGAGACTGGTTTGAATCTCTCTTTGTCGTAAACCCCGAAAACAGGCTTTCTCACAACGAGGCCCAATTTGTTTGTGTTACATTTCTCCCCACGTTCCTTATCCAATTAACTTGCATGATACAAGTCTCAGACTCAAAATAAAGCGCAATGATTGCCTGCTTGTGGACACGTGTCCGCAAGCAGCCAATCATTGCGCTTTATTTTAAGTCTGAGAATGAACTCAAGTTTTATAACCTCGAAGCCTGTCACAAACAGACTGGGAAAAAAGAACATCCTTATTTGGATCAACATTGCTTTCAAAACTGACATTCCATGTCATCGCCACCCCTGTGCCAGCCATTGTGGTCAGAATTTTCACACGTAAAAGTCAAGCATAGCTGTATTATCAAAGTAAGGCAGAAGGCAACGATCAGGAATCGATACAATCAAATACCACACCCGATCCAGGACACCATATGTGAAAGTGACAAAAACACTAAAAAGATAAAAGTACATACAAATCAATTCATAAACAATGGCGTACATGTTTCAAGCTTGCTCAGAGCAATATGATCAGAATCAGGTGTTTTCTTGAAACTAGATGAGGGTATTGGGAATGAGGATGAGTAAATGAATAGAATTTGGATAATATCAGCATTTTTCAATTTCAGATACCAAACATTTAGTTTGAATTAAGTTCAAATGTATTGATTTTCAATTAAAATTTGTTTACGCTTATCAGTTTGTCAGTCAAATCGAGTCTGCTATTATTGTCTTACAGATGTATTGTTGCTATAAATATTCTGTGGATCTTCCTCACGGTGCCTTGGATTGGTCTGCAGTATGTGATTGTGGTTTTTCCTGATCATACTCACTAACCTTTTGACGCCTTGATAAATGATTAGGTTATCTGCATCGCTGAGATTTGGATTTCCAAACAACAGTATGATTATCTAATCTTAGTAGGAGAAAATTTCTCAGATAGCCAAATAAAACCAAACGTTGGTTAATATAATTCTGACATCTAAAGAAGTAGTGCTCAGCGTTTTAGGCTTCCGCTTGACAACAGATTCCGAACTTTGGGTTATAGTTAGTTTCTAGAAGTAGTTTAGTTGGACTTAAGAAGGTTTAATAAAAGTATATATTTCTGAAAATTGATGTTGAACTGAAAACTTAGAAATTCTATAGAGACTTTGAAAAAAAAACGCGAACTTAGAAGATTAGAATCAAGTACGTCACACACCCTCGAGAAACAATTGGACCCCTTGAGTCCAATTGCTTCTCGAGGGAGGTTCGTACGGCCCTCTGTGAAATACGTTGATGAAAACAAAAAGTTGTCAAGACGCCCCCTGGAGGAATTTTCTGGATCCGCCCATACGATAAACACAAACAACTCAGAAACTGACCCTAATGTGTTTATTTTATGACAAAAAAGTGTTTCCATAGCGTCTTTCTGTTTTCCATTTAATAAGACTCTTTCATTCTACGCCTAGGGATTTGGATATTTGCAAGAAAACTGCGGAAGTGTCATCGATTTCTTTCCTCCAAATTACAATATTAACGTACTATGTGTGAATGTGTTCCTACCGACAACAGTGTAGCCCTGACCAGGTTGCTCTTCAGGAACGTTCTAATCATATTCAGCGCCTTCTCGATATCCTTAAAGAAGATTTTTGACACATAAGATGAATATAAACCCGACTTGTTAACTTTTCTATATGGACCGAGAGGATTATTCTTCTATTTTTGTCACAATTTTACCATTGTATGGTAGTGCTGTCTGTTTTTATTAGACAATTGCATTAACAAGACGAAAATGACTACTGTAACACGGTTCGACAAGCTGGTTTCAATGTGGGCACTATTCTGAGGGATTTAAGTTATACATGTATTATAGAGCTTTTGGGTAACTGTCAAGGTGGTAGAATAAATATTCATATCTGGGCGTAGTTCGGCTATTTCGTCTGCTCGAGAAGGGAAATCAAGTTCTTTCTATCTGGTTAAGAGTTAATTTGTTGTTAAGTTAAGTTGTTTGAGCTGCACAAACGAGCGTGCAGTTCATAAAAATCCTGATCGTATACATTAAACTCACATTTATTAAACCTTAAACATTTTAAAGCGCATATCACAAAAAAGTTGTATGCTTTTGTCGTCCTGCTGAAATATTTGAAGCCTGTTTGACAAACAGTGTAGATCCAGAACAATAACCAATAAAGAGATATTTTCAGATGTAGTTATTTTGCTGACGTTTTAAGGGTTAAATCATATGTTTTGTGTCTTTACTGAGGTATTATGACGCAGGATGATACAGTTACTATCGAATTAAAACACGCCTCATTTTAAACCGTTTACGAATGTCTAAAGTAGAACAATAATAATTACGCATTCATGAGGTGTCGCCTTTACATTGACACAATAGTCTTATAATACCACCTTTACATTGACCCAATAGCCTTATAGAACAACCAGAATCTATCGCTTTTCACAGAATAGCAAATAAATTTGTGAATAAGAAGGATGTAAAGTAATTAGAAGTCGGTGCCACTGATGCTGAAAATTAATCTTGTAAAGATGTAAACTGCGGGTCGCCATTTCTGCCAAATTTTCATTTTTAAAATAAAAATATAATGTAAAATTTGTCATATCGCCGGTATCCATTATAGTAACACTACCGCCCGCGTTTTTGTATCAAATTTGTGTCAAATTGGCGTTAATAGACATTTAAACTTCATAGGTGGGACAGTGCCTGGTGTTAGTCTTAGGCTGGGGACACCATGACTCAACTGGTTTAATTTTCTTAAGCTCAGTTTGTGATTCAAAAGCCTTTTTCGATGTTTCCTCACAGTATATTAAGATTTGATCGTTTTCCCTTGGTAATACGTTGTATATGTTATGTTAGTAAGCCTTAATGTGAGCTCAAATTTTGTGCTTTTACAACAATAGAATCTAGGTCAGTGATTTGGCTAGTGAAATTAATTTAAGCCTCCCACCCGCCGTCCAGTGGCTGTGGCTACTGACCTAAAGCGGTGGTTCTGTTGTTGTTGATTATAGGGATCACACATGTTTTTCATGCATCCCGAGGAAGCTGTTTGAAGACGTGGCCGCTAGGCTGAATGTTTAAACATCTTCCGAGGACACTGGCGAGTGGTAATGATGATACAAACATGTGTGATCGTTATTCTTGCATATTTTACCTGATTCCAACCAAAAGCTTACTGAAAACACCGCTAAAATCTTGAAATGCCAATTTTCGAACACTGAATGTCTCCAAACAAAATGATGTCAGCTTTAAACTTTCGCACATCAAAACGTCATCACAACGTCATAAGGCGCGCAACGTTTTCGCTAACCAAAACATTGGCGTAATGATCAGTCTTAACTGCAACGCATGTATTGTCAGACAAATAATTTGGGGCTCATACATTATTTTCCAAACCGAACCCATTTTCAAAACGCACGTGATTTGAACATGGATTCTCGTTTATTTGACAATTTGACAATCTATGCAAGAATCATTGTGTATTGATCCTCCTATTGTTTTCGAGGCTTTTTCTGTTTAGTCCTTGTTTTACTAAATGTCCTTAAGCTTTTTAATTTTGCAATCATATCGTTGAGGAAGAGAGAGCTGGTTGCTTTACTTTTATCATCTTCATGCTATCGTTTAGCTGTTGGTATTCTGAGTCTCTTTCTCGCGGTGCTATTTATTGGTCTGCAGTGTGTGATAGTCGCACATCCTGATCATACTGACTTACTTTTTGTTCATGATTCAGCACTTTTAACACAATGTTACACGAGAAAATATGCGGAGACGGCAATACTGCAAGATATGAAATGTCACTAGGTACGATCACAATTTATATTAGAATAAAGCCAAAGACTCCAATCGGAAAATCTCGGCCCAATTCGAGAATCAAGCCTCGGATGTATGTAATGCGTAGTATTGTCTAATAATGAAAACGCTGAATTTTGTAAGCTGGAACTGGTGTAAGGAAAATTAGTTCTGTAGCATGTGCGTTCAGCTCTATTAAAATCCGTTATTCTGTCAACAGAATAAATGCAATTTATGTTTGTTTTTTTTCAATATAATATCGCTATAGCGATATTTCATTGAAAATACTTAAACTTCATTTATACATGTAGTATCTTGTGGAATGTATTGTATTGGCATGGAGTCTGTGGCGTCAGCGTTACGTTATCAAAGTAGACCCTCGATGTACATCTGAGGTCTGGCCGAGGCAGTTCCGATTGCAACCAAACACGAATCCACACAAGTCTGCATTCTGTAACGAAAGGCTTAATTAAGCGAGAAAACCATCTATTGTACGGCTTCCTGTCTAAAATTGTGTCACAAATTGAGCTAGACTGGCTCCAGTCCTTAAAACAATTTTTCATCAATGTGTCATATGTAATACGTGTAGCCAGTGTAACTCTGATGGCTCTGTTTTAAGACAGAGCCATCAGAGTAAGACTGGCTACACGTATTTGATATGACACATTGATGAAAAATTGTTATAAGGACTGGAGCCAGTCTAAAATTGAGCCATCGGCTCATAGGAATATCATGTTAACCATTTAAACACTATAGGCCTGAAAAAATTCTGGACACACAGTGTAGATTCAGATGAGATAGCTCAAATGAGAGTAATATGACGTTAACCATTTTAACACTGTATGCCTGAATCATTTCTGGACAAACAGTGAAGATTCAGATGAGATAGCTTTAATAAGAGTAATATGACGTTAACCATTTAAACGCTATATGCCTTAAACATTTCTGGACAAACAGTGAAGATTCAGATGAGATAGCTCTAATGAGAGTAATATGACGATAACCATTTAAACGCTATATGCCTTAAACATTTCTGGACAAACAGTGTAGATTCAGATGAGATAGCTCTAATGAGAGTAATATGACGTTAACCATTTAAACGCTATATGTGTAAAACATTTCTGGACAAACAGTGTAGATTGAGATAAGATAGCTCTAATGAGAGTTATATGACGTTAACCATTTAAACGCTATATGTCTAAAACATTTCTGGACAAACAGTGTAGATTCAGATGAGATAGCTCTAATGAGAGTAATATGACGTTAACCATTTAAACACTATATGCCTAAAACATTTCTGGACAAACAGTGTAGATTCAGATGAGATAGCTCTAATGAGCTATCTCATCTGAATCTACACTGTTTGCTTACTCGTTTTGCTTTTTTCTTAAGCTCATTTTTGGCATTTTTCAGGATGTGTCTAATACCCCTTTTTAACACAATATACTGGTCTACAATTTAAAGTGGAAGAGTGTTTCTTACACACCAGATAAAGATATCTGACATTTTACCCTGGGATAGAAAATCTTATCTTACCCACGCTTTCTTACCCATGACCTCAAGTAACGTCATATTGTGAAATTGCATCTTAGCGTAATCAGGGACTTCTGGAAGCTTATTTTGAAATAAATAAATAAATAAATAAATCAATAAATAAATAAAAACAGTGATGAGCAAGAAAAAGAATCCATTATTCGTGTGAGGGTAATATAGAAAAATCCGTCCCTCGCGATCACAGTTTGTCATCACTTGGCAAGCCTCGTAATGACAATCGGTGATTCTCGAAACGGATTGTTTCTATCCTACCCTCACACTCACGATGGATTCTTATAATCTCAGAAACGTAGGAATAAAAGGGTTATCGTACATGTAATAAAGGCCACTAGCGAAAAACCAGGCGAGACAGAAAGACTGTACGTGTATTTTGTTGCTCAATTCATGTGATTCTCTTTAATTGCACGACGGTGGAACAGGCTTCAGACTTCTCTTACATGTAATTGTCGATCCTGGTATAAACTATTCATCGGTGGGTTGGTGCCTGATGTTTTAGTTGGTTGGGCCCACCGTGCCTCATATTCATATTTTTGTTAGCTCTGACTGTATGTGAGTCAAGAGCCCTTTTCTTTTGATTTGATTGGTTCTCTGTAATGATGCGCTGTATAAGTTAGGCACTAGACATTTGTAACCACGCCCCCCCCCCCCCCCCCCATAGCGGGGACTTTGACTTTTACCCAGCAAATCCCTGCTAGAAGCCCCGCACTGCGGGGACAATCAGATGGTAAAATCTCGGCTAAATGACCCCGCACTGCGGAACTCAAGTGGATGGTCAAGTCTAGACAAAAAAACTTGAACGGCTTTCCCAGGAACAGTGTGGTGTCCCGGTTTGGCTGCATGGATGCATAAGCTCATGGCCAAACTGCTTTGACTGCACAGGTTTATTTGAATCTCTTTAACAAAACTGGCTTTCAGATTCAGATACATACAATTATCCTTTGGGTTTGGTTTGTTTGTCTGTGGGGACAATTTTAACTTTCACAGTTATTTCAGCTATGGTCGAGACACCCCTACAGATACTGGGTCAAATCTTATTAACCAACAAAGCTCTTTTATGTGCGAAAATATTTACAACAGAGAAAATACATGATAGTGGTGCAACGATATGCCAAAAAGCATATTGCGATATATTGTTATATGGAAAATCAACCTATATTCATCTCTGTCTCTGTTCTTAATTCATGACTGTGCATTTATAATAATCTTACCTAACAAGAATAGCAAAAAACAAACAAACAGATAATCTAAAGGATATTACTTGACTTTTCGCTTTCTGTAAAGGCGGCACCTCGTGAATGCGTAATTATGACTGGCCAACCTTAGAAATAGGTGAAAGCTGAAAATGAGGCGTGGTTTTATTCAAAAATAACTGTACCATCTTGCGCCATAACCTCAATATAGACACAAAATACATTATTTAGTCCTTAAAACGCCAGCAAAATAATTACATCTGAAAATGTCTATGTAACATAGGCAAAGCGGTAAACAATGTGGGCCCAGATCTGACTGCTCCTACAGGAGCAGTCTGATCTGGGCCCACACTGTTTGTCTATGAGGCTTCAAATATTTTAATGGACGACAAAAACATACACTTTGTGAATATGCGCTTTAAGGATTAATAAATGTGAGTTCAGTGTGTATACGGTTAGGATTTTCGTGAAATGCACGCACGTTTGCTCGACACAAAAGCTTATTAACTCTTCACTAAATTATAAATAAAACCCAATTTCCCTTACTTAGCAGATGAAATAGCCAAACCACGCCCAGATATGAATATTAAAGTTGCCGCCTTAACAGTTAGCGAAAAGTCAAGTAATATTTGAATGCAAATATTATCACTATGATACATCTTTCTTATAATATATATCCTATTGTGTCATGTTGATTTCAATGAACTTAAGAATGAAAGAAATTAAACTTAGTCTATGCAGCCCTTATTCCTAGTAACATCTACTGTTTGGTATTAAAGTGATTACATTTACTTCACCAGTCTGACTTTTTAAAACAATTTTGAAACTCAAATAGATACAGACTAGACACATCCATATGCTTTTGCGCTGTTTGCATTTTTTAAAGCTCAACTTGTAACAGTTCTATAAATAGTTACGACATCTACTTGCAAATGGCTCATAAAATATTTAGGTTCCTACTTTCTGATTTTGCTTTGATTCACTTAAAATCATGATATTTTAAACGCAGGCTCCTAATTACAATGCCACATTATTTGCTTTGTAATGCTTACATTATTCAGTCAGGCACTGGAAGGAAAACCTTCCAACAGATTTGGATGGAAATTCCTTCCAATCTAACAGTCTCTCAAATGTAGTTCTATTTCTAGAAATAGAAACATTTCTTCTCATAAATAAGCCAAAGCATCTGTTTGTGATTACCTGGATTTCCATCCAGATTTATTCATAGTAACAAACTTATGTAATATTGCATGCCTTGAAAAGATATCTTCAAGAAAAGTCATCACAAGTTTGCAAACTTTCTCTAATACCACTGACAAGAAAGATTGAATAATGATCTTAATTAACTGTTACCTGTATTGCAATAAGGTTTATCTGGTAGAAACATGATTTTCCTGCTTGGTTATGTAATAAAAACATACTAATTACATCATAAACCCTGCGATCGGCTGTTCGATCGGATGCCAAATTTGCAATGAAAAGGATGTTTTGGAAGGGTTTTCCATCCAAAACTTGTTATTAAGATGGATGGTAAAACCTTCCAATTTTCAGTGAAAAAACTAATTGGAAGGAAAATCCATCCATAGTGAAATTGTCAAGTTGGAAGGCTATTCCTTCCAAAAGGGCATACTTTTGGCATGGAAGGTTTTCCTTCCAGTGCCTGACTGTTATTGGGTGGGTTAACTTTTGGGAGAGATCGTTGTTGGATTTTCAACAACAACAGCAAGTTAGCTCCTTCTTTCGGAAGAAAAACATTATGTCTAATTCAGAAATGTAAAACTAAGTTTACAAACACTGTTCTCTAGTTTTACAAACAAAATTCAAATATTGGAATGACTTATGGATGGAAATAATGAAAAATCGGCAGCAGAGTGACCGTAATTTTTTCCATTACTTTGTATATAATAAATGACGTTATTACACTCCCAGGCGCAACGTCATATGATAAATACAGTTTTAACATAGCCTTACAAAATATGTAAACAACTATTCTAATGCATGGCGTTATTTCACTCCAAGACGCTAAGTCATGTGATAATATAGTTTAGCATCGTTCCTCACAATGCATTTGAACAGTGGTTGACTTCTGTCCATCTTCAAGGATTTGAGCATGATATTAAGCAGGGGTTTGGAAAGACAACAACTAGCAGTCCAGCTATAGACAGCACACTGGTTAATGTATATGTCGATTTGCTGGTATTTACGCGTATTGCCGGTACCTTATATACCGGAAGTGGTAGATATTGGTGTTAATACTCTATAGAAGAACATGCCATATGCCTAAAGGACTATAGAATTAGATCATTTTTAAGTATCCAGTATGTGCATGGCGATTTATGTAAGCATTTAGGAATAGATTCGAGTACCGATCATGCAGATCGGTACTCGAATCTATTCCTAAATGCTTACATAAATCGCCATGTGCATGCCTAATTCTTAAAAATGGTCTAATTCTAAAGTCCTTTAGGCATATGGCATGTTTTTCTATATATGATTTAACACCAATATCTACCACTTCCGGTCTATGACGTACCGGCAATACGCGTAAATACCAGCAAATCGACATATACATTTACCAGTGTGGACAGGCCCACAGTGGCAGTGGTTACAACAAACTAGCGCACAGCATCAGCAAATCTAAACGAATGCATCAAGCGGCATTGCTTCCATTCTGAATTGGGCCGATGAGTTCCGAATAATTGCTTACATGTGGACTGTGAAATTTAGCTGTGCCGTGAAAATTGTCAACCGGTGTACTATATAAATGCAATTTATAGTACCGATAAACTTTGCGTGATACGATGCGATAATCTAATACCAAGAGATGTCATCGTAATGAACATATATTTATGAACGTTTCCTAACAGATTCTGACAGTATCCCCTATTTAGATTTCCAATACTTGGAATCAGTTCTGGTGCACTGTATTGGAAACAGCATGTGTTAATGACAGCGTTCTAATTGGCTGTCTAATGGGAGCCTCCATAATTGCATAGATTCAAGACTCTTCTGATTTTTGATATTTGGCCCAAGGTACCACTCATTCGCTTTACATATTAGCCCAAATTTTCTTCTATAGAAAAGGGGATGACCCCGATCAGACGCCGCATGTTGCGGTGTCTGATCAGCGCCTTCGCTCTTTTTTGCGTACAGAAGATTATATTTGTTAAAAATCTTAACTCTCAAAATAACAGCCAATAAGATTATATTTATTAAAAATCTTAATACTCAAAACTAACAGCCAATAACCCTGACATTGAGAATTGTCTCGCAACTGATATGGATGTGTAAATAGAGTATGTATACGCAGGACATGTCTTCATATTCATGATAAGGGCATCAGCTGACGTGTGATTAAAACAAAAATTAAAGCAATAAACTCATTTTACTATTTTGAGAGAAGCAATTGTATGGTGTTCACCTTTAAAAATTGTGTCCTACTGTAAATCCAGCAAGCATCTTACCTTATGTATTCCTAATGGAATTTCCTTCCAATTCCTACATTTATACTGACGGGAAAAAACGCTACATCTAAAATTTGCGATAAAGTACTAAGAAGGAAAAAAATAGTGACAGCAGTTAAAATATATGCATGTATATAAGCCAACATACCTGGTAAACACAATCGACAAATTAAAATAACCCTAAGGCTTTACTCAAGATTCTGGTCATGGTAAGCTTGTGCAGCTCGTGTTTGTGAGCCACATGCAATACATGGTAAAATTGTAGCTTATTGTTTCTTCTGTCCATCAGTATATAAATTGGATGAATCCATATGGCATAGCGTCGAGGGTGATCCAATGGTATGGCCTCATCCACGAGACGTGATACTGTACGCCTGATCAAGTTACTATTATCATAATATGTTTATTATATACCCTTTTCTGACACTATTCTGATTTTTTAAAATGTTTTGACCTTTAATCCCGAAAAATTGCGGGAACGTTTGCCATTACGTTACGTTTTTTGACGTCACGTCATCATGTTTTCTGTCTCTGGTTCAATGCTTGAAAATTTACTCTACGTAACGTCACCGCAAAAACAGGTAACCGACGTTAGCCTCGTTTTAAAGGATAGTGATACGGAATCAGAAAACCTCAGTTCGTTGATCCGGCTTTCTGTATGAGACAGCCAGAAAACAGACAGTTCAACAGATGTATCATTTATAGGTATATAATAAATTTCGATTCCATTAATTGATTAATTAAAACGGCCATTCCGCAAGCAAACAGTGTAGAACCCGATCAGACGCCATGGCGTCCGATCTGGTTCTGCACTGTTTGTCGATGTCCCCCTGAAAAGGACGCTATGCTTAAACGGGTTACATTACACGCAGATGGCTTTAATATAGCACCTACTACCACGATATAGCACGCCACGGCGTCTGATCTGGTTCTGCACTGTTTGTCAATGTCTCCTAAAAAGGTTGCTAGGCTTAAATGGGTTAAAATACATGCAGATGGCTCTAATATAGCACCTTCTACCACGATATAGCACCATCTATAATTATAAACCAGACAGAACAATTGATTGACAGTTATAATGATGCAGCAATGACATATAATAAGCATTTGGTTCCTATTCAATCAATGTTTAACTTGACCTTTATCTGTACCAGAATGGAACCAATTTACTTAGAATGGACGTTGGTGACTTTATCAATATGGTACTCATGTAATAGGTATGCATTATGTACCAAAGTTTGTCCACCTGTAAGCGTATCCAGTTGGCAAAGCATTACCGCCTTCTGTGCCATATGCACGAAATTTTATTGACGGTTATAATGATGTAGAAATGACATATGCACTTGGTCCCCGATGCAATCAATGTTTAACTTGACCTTTATCTGTACTAGAATGAAACCAATTTGCTCAGAATGGACGTGGCCGGCTTTATCAATTTGACAATAGTTATACATTATGTACCATAGTTAAGAGTATCCAGTCGACAAAGCATTAGCGCCTACTGTGCCATATGCAAAAAAGTTGACGTCTTGTGCTTTATTTTCAAAGCCATTATAGCAAACAGTGTGGAACCAGACTGATTGACAGTTATAACGATGTAGCAATGACATATAATGTGCAGTTGTTCCCCGATGCAATTAATGTTTAACTTGATTTTTATCTGTACCAGAATGGAACCAATGTACTCAGAATGGACGTTGCCGTTTTTATCAATATGGTAATAGTTATGTATTATGTACCATGGTTTTGTCCACCTGTAAAAGTATCCAGTCGGCAAAGCATTAACGCCTCCTGTGCCATATGCACGAAAATTGTCGCCTTGTGTTTTATTTTCAAAGCCACTATAACAAACAATGTGGAACCATGGCCAGCTAGAAAAAATGATTGGCAGTTATAATGATATAGCAATGGCATATAATGTGCATTTGGGCCAAGATGCAATTAATGTTTAACTTGACCTTTATCTGCACTAGACTTAAACCATATTTCTCTAAATGGACATTGTCATGATGTCTATATCAGTTAGGTAATAGTTATACCATAGTTCGTCGATCGTCCACAACCTTTGAAGAAGTATTTCTTATCTAAAGCTCCGGTAACCCATATAGTTGGCGAAACGGAACTAGTTGTGCAATTTGATATAGGAAAATATGAGAAGCGTTTCTTAAAAATTATTTGAATTTAAGCCATTGGCTGAGATGTCGTTTAAAGATATGTGTTACATGCATCTATAACCCTGGCGGTCTATACGTTCGGCCGAGCGGGGCCATATTACGAGATGTCTGGCAATTTTGGTAGAGGGCAGTATGGGAATCATCCCTGTGAAATTACCGGTGGTTCGGGAAATGTTTACGCAAGACGCACAACGGACGAACATCGATCAAAATAGCTTACCAAACAATCAAACCAAGATCTGAATAAAAACTATCACCTGAAAGGATGTTTTTTTTTAATTTATGAAAACAAGATAAACAGACGCACCCAGGTAAACCGCATGTCCAAATCTCGGAGGGTGTTGGCTACCGGAGGTAAACAAAGGAGTTTTGGGCTGCACATGGTCTGCTTTGAGATTGTTTTATATCATAATGATCCACATTAAGGAATAAAATCAACATATAAGCCGTAAGTATATAGAATGACAAGAATTCTGAAAGCAATGCATGTTTTTGAATTGAATCTGTTTGAATTTAAATCGCGTTTGAATTCGGAAATGCGGTGATTTGAACGAATATTTCGAATTCATCAGTTAATATTTATATGTATCATTTTATTTTTTCTTGATTCATAACTACCGCTGCAATGTTTAACCTCTCTTTGGAATGTATCAGTCCAATATAATTCAAACAGACGTGTACAACACTTATTTTTTTTGCAAACTTATGACGATGGTGTCATGTTTATGGATAGCGTTCCATTCGGAGGTAAGTCCTCTGAACATTTTGCTAACCATCAAAACGATAGCAACGTAAGCGATTTTCAAAATTTGAAGTTTTAATAGCAGTTTTGGACATGACACTTATAAGCCATGCAGGAGAATGATATAGAATGGTAGCGGCACAAGCAATTAGTGTCAAAGGTTGATATACGTCCAGCAATGATCAAACCACTAGCCTTTTTTCATTGAAATATTCACATTCGCCGTTTGAAAAGTCGCCCTGAATCCTACAGACATGGATCAAAAGTACTTAACAGATTCCGAGTCCTTATCACTCAATATAGAAGCCACATGTTTAATGCTCTCGTCCCCAAGAAACTTTCAATATGAAATAAAAACGGATAAATACAACCCCTATCCATCCATGATCTCAATGTTTACCTCCGATAGCCAACACCCTCCGAAATCTAGACATGCGGTTCACCTGGGTGGGACGTCATAAGATCATACAAAATCGTCCAGCATGTAAATATTTAACTCTTTGCCTACTAAAACCGTTGCAAACAGTTTGTACCTATGTCAGACCGGACAAAACGTATATATTCAGGTAGGCAGGCTAGTCTGAGAGCTATGCGAACAGCACCAAACACTGGTACATGTAGCTTGGCCCTAAATTAAAATGCCTCCTTAAATTTAAGTGCTCTCTTAGTTAAGTATTGATATATTTTCAACATGATACTTTAGATGTTTAAATAAATTGCTTGACTTAGTGCCGTACATACAGTAAAACCTGTGTAAAACGGTCACTCTCAAAAATACTTAAAATTGGTTAACAAGACCAATTATCGCTTAATGCAGGTCATAAATATTGCAGAATGCTCCAATGGGAGTGTCAAACAATTTGAATCCAGACCAGGCCCGACATTTGATCTGGTTCCAAATTGTTTGCAAAATTCCTCAGCAGACAGAGAATAAAAGTATAATTCTACGATGACGTCTGGTATTTCCAAATTGTCGTCTGCACAAGATTATAATGTTCATAAAACTCGATAAATCGCATCGATTCGGAAACATACACCGTTCAAGATGTCTTCACAATAAATTGGCTTTTAGAATGCTCCAGGCGGTATGAGCAGATGTCTTCAATTAGGCCCGCTCCCCATCCCACCTCCGAACGGCTTCCCCACAAACAAACACTCAGCGTTTTTCATTTCTTACCAGTCAGGGACCTAACCTTTATAAGTTAAGATATATATCACTTGCAGAAGTTACACTTGTGCCTTTTCAATAATGATTTAAATTGAGGCTACAGACCTTAAAGTAACTTATTTAGGTTGTTTCCGGAATTATTTAGGTCTGGGTCAAAATTGCAATTTCAAAAATATAACTGATTTACAGTAAAATCTGTCTTAAACGGCAACAAAGATGTCTTAAAGACAAATGCTAGCTTAATGAAGGTAGAAATTATTGCAGAATGCTCTCTTGGAGCATTCTGCAATACTTTTGACCTGCATTTAGCGACAATGGGTCTTGAAAACCAATTTTTAGTCTTCTTTTGGAGTGGTCGCTTAAGACAGGTTTTACTGTACGTTAAAGAGACTCACCGCTGGTGGAGTCTTAAGCAAGACATTATATCCACTGCGTAGTACTGGTTCAACCCAGCAAGATACGAAATCGACCCGAAATGACTGAAAATTGTAGACTGGTACGTAAAGCATCACAAGAAACAAACAACCGATGACCTTGCGTACACATTTCTAGATGGTGCGTGCATTATTATTTTAAGTTATGTGTTACATGTATTATTCTGCCAGCCAAGAGTAGAAGTGACGTCATGTTTTGTTTACAGAGTTATTGGACTTACCTTTCATGATAGGATAAATAAACAATTGATCTATAAAATCGAGATAGCTCAAGTGGTAGCGAGGAGGATTACTAAACCACAAAGAACATTTTCTAGGTTCGAATCTCACTGGCTGCTCTTTTTTATTCATTTTTTTTTAATTTTTTTTTGGAGGGTGGGGAGGAGGGGGGAGGTCTGATTTTATTATTCTGTTCATGTCTTATTTTTTTCATTTTATTTATTTTTTTATTATTTTTTATTCCTTGTATAAGGTACATATATAAAAAACTTCTGTAACAACATAAGCTACTGTAAATTCGGAAATACACGCAAATATGAGCGTTAAAAGACATATTTGCAACGTCAAAATTTGTGACTAGGGCAAGTAAACAACAGAGTAATTTCGCCATTTCACGATAATTTTATTTTCACGAAATTTTGCATGTGAGAAGTTTCGCGAAAATAAAACCTCGCGAAAACTTCCGAATTTACAGTAAGCTGAAATAATGCCGCCTGTTCCTTTCGGGCCAAGTAAAATATGAAGAAAAAAAACAACAGCCTCTAAATAGGTTCGATCCTGGTACGCCTGCGTCCAACGCCGTAGACATAACCACTACACTACAGTATCTTCTAACGTGAAGAACACAAGTTAATATTTTATGGGTATCATTGTACTATATACTCAGCAATTGTAAACAAAATATCACGTGACTGTCACTCTTCGTTGGCACTATAGTAGGTCTTTCAGATAAATGTACCCACATAACGATGATAAACTGCGACAACTAGTTAATATGAAGATGAAGGCTCAAACTGTTTTGTTGCTTTTTGCTATTTTGAAGGGAATTTTTTTTCAAGTGATATATTTTTATTTTTGGACAGCGAGTTACGTTGAGTTATACAGATACATAAATGCAGAGTAGTAAATCATGTTATTAACTGCAGTAATGAAGAGTTGTGCCAATATACTAGCCTGTCTTCAGGCCTTGTATTAAGACATCTAACTGAAAGTTCTATAACTACTACAGAGATAAATATATGATACTTTATTCCTTCCCCATTGCTCAGAATACAGGAAATTAGACAGTCAGTTAAATTTTTTACAGAGGTTTATATGCTTGTATATGTATATGCACATATTTTACTATTTTTCTATTTACTGGTCTGATACCAGTCTACCAATATACATGAACAAATTAACCACAGGAAAAATGTCTATATGTGTATCCTTAACCATATTACAAGTACAGTAAAACCTGTTTAAAACGGCCACTCAAAAACAGACAAAACAAAGATCTCAGTGACAAATGATAGCGTAATGAAGATCAAAAGTATTGCAGAATGCTCCCCTTGGCAATAATTAGTCTTGAAAAACAATTTTTGGTATTTTTGACAGTGGTCGTTTTACACAGGTTTTACTGTAATTCTGTGCATACTGATGATAACTTGTATTTTCCGAGGGTCACGGGTTATAATTTTAAATTACAAATTCTATTTCTTTTCTGAAGATTGTTTTTGTCTTAGCACACAATTGTAGAACCTGGTGAAATGCCGCATAATGCGACATTTCACCACAGATCTTTACGTTTGGCTGAAGTACGTTAGTAGTAATGGGAGGCACTATGGCGCCTCCAATTACTACTTACGCATTTAGGTAACTCCAAGAGTACTGTATCAACCTATTATTACATAAATGGTTTGTCGCTTTAAGTGTGGTTGAAATCAACCCGATGGTATAGGAGATGTCATTTTAAAACAAGAGGACTATAAGATCATAGATCGCTCACCAAACACAAAGTCACGATAATTATTTAGATCATACAAGTCATGTTCAACAGAGGATCAACATTTGAAGAACCCATGCCCCAACTGTTAAGGCCAGAATTTTCTTATTAGTTGATTTATTAGTGCATTAAAATAATTTCCCATTATTAAAAGATTGGCTATAACATTAATGTATTGCAACAGACTGCATGCTTGGTAGTCAACCCAATTACGGTTGGCAACTTTGCTTTCCTCTTTAATTGCACGCCGGTGGGTCGGACTTCAGACTCTATGATGGTTCCGACTTAAAGACTTATCTATTGATGAGATGATGGGGGGCTGATGCTTTGGCTGTTTGTCGGGCCCACCGGGGTTTACCTGTTGGATTTCTTTTGCTCCGGTATTCAGTTTTATTTTCTGTTGAGTCCTTATCTTTGCTTTATCTCCTTGTTATATCTTGATTTATATGTTTTAGGAGATGACGCATTGATAAGTTAGGGGTCTTTCATGCAAACCAAATATCTATGTGTCTTGATCCACATCTAAATTAAGGGTGAGGTTGGCGCCGTTGAACCGGTTTAAACCCTCCAGTAAAATATTTTACTGACCGTTCCAAGGCGGTACTTCTTTTGTGGATCTTTTATGTTTTTGTTCTGTCTTGTGTTTGCTATGTCTTTGTGCGCGTCTGTTTATATGTGCTTTGAGGTTACCTGCTGGGAATGGGCTGACCTCTTGGCTCTCGTTTGTGGTGTCTGCTGTGAGTTTGTCACTTTCCCATTGGTATCCTGGGTCAGGTGTGGTACTTGATTGCATCGATTCCTGATCTTTGCACCCTTACATACTTTTACAAACCCGCCTACTGTAATTTTCCGGAAAGTAGAAAAATGTAATTTCTAAATTTTTTTTATTCTATCTGCCAACTCTAAATATTATTGGTTTAGTTGAAAAAAATAATATATTTTTGAGGTTCTCTCTGTGTACTTTTGAGATTGACACTGTTAAAAGTGATTGTCCTGTCCAGAGTTTTAGGAAAATGATGAAATATATGAAGATTTAATACAGACTGTTGGTTTACCTTAATTATAAGTTTTACTTTTTTCAGGAGATAGTAAAAAAACATAGCTCTGAAAATGGCCAGTAAACTGGTCATTTTAAGAGCTTTTTTCCCATCCCCCCGACCCTGAATCTGAAACAAATTTCCCGTAAATCAACTAATAAACAAAATGCTGGCCTAATTGTCAGGAATCATGCCCTTTGATGCCTGAAAAGATTTTCGAAGAATGTTTACCTAACATAGGCATGGCAGCCATTTTGGTCATGTGACAGGGCTGTGTAGTCAATTCTATGTTGTCTCCATTAGTGGGTACTCTATTTGAAATACGACTTCATTTGGTCATGTGACCAGACTGTATAGTCAAATTTATGTTGTCTCAACTAGTTGGTACTCTATATGAAATATGACTTGAGCTGGTCATGTGACCGGACTGTATAGCCAAAATTATGTTGTCTCATCTTTTGGGCACTCTATATGAAATACAAATTTATTTGATCCTGTGTGCCTTCTATGGAAAATGTTCAAATATTTTGACAGGAGACAAATATAAGCGGCATTGACTTAAACGTCGAAGGTCACCCTTGACTTTGCTTTCAACAGTAAGCAAAAAGGTGGCTGGTCAAGAATTTGTTTTCCATTAAATACATAAGGAAACAAATTAAACCTTGCCATAGATTTGATCATTTGAACAAACTTGAACCAATATCTACAAGGCTGCATATCAAGGTTCAATGTCATTGGCCTATTGGTCTCAGTAAAGGAAGATCCCGAAGGATTTTGACCATAGTGGCGGCCATCTTGGTCACGTGGCCATAGCCGTTTGTATACAGTGTCATTTCCCATCCTTATTGATTTTCCTAGTGGTTAATCAGAAACTGTGATTTGCTTTAATAATAAGCAAATGGCAACCTAAATACCAACCATAGATTTTGGAAAGGCCAAATGAAAAATAAGTGTGATTCAGATAACGAATCTGAAAATTTTAGGTAGGGTAGGAACACATTTTTTTTTAAATTATTTTCTTTCCTTGAAAAAGTATGCTTTTATGAATTTCGCCTTTCAAAATGCATCAATTTGTATTTTTGTCTAGAAAGTCTGAAAAAAATTCTAGGTTTCATCAGTAAATTTAGGTAGGGTTGGGTTACCCTAAACACATGTTTTTTCTATTTGGTCTAATTTTGAATGAATCTGGCTTCACCAAATATAAAAAAGAATCAACTTTTCAAAATATTTCCCAATTATTAAGTACCGTGATAAGGAATCAAATTCGACCTTAAGTAGACCAAGTTCAATCTGGGATCAGCATTTGAACACACTTGGTAGGGCAAAGTACATCAAGATCCAAGGTCACTAGCCTTTTGATTCTGGGTTCTTGCCACATATGGTCATGGACGGCATATCTGTTTTGTAACTGGGACCATTTGAACAAACTGACGGTCTCCCACCCCAGTTAGTCTCCATATAAAATTTGAGGTCAATTGGGCCAGTGGCTTCAGAGTAAGAAAAAAAAAGAGAAAATGTTAGCATGGTATACAAATAAGATATTGGTATACTGCTCACACATGATTCTTTTGCTCAGGTGAGCTTATTATTGAAAGCTTTTGATACGTATCACATTTTGATACTTCAGCGCCACACTATCCCACACGTTTTTGTACTTGTCAAAAATAGTAAGTGAGTATGATCAGGAAAAACCACAATAACAAACCGCAGACAGCCCTATAGCACCGTGAGGAAGAGCCAATCAACCATCACGAGATACCAGGAAGACAAATTAAGCAAAGCAGCCAGCTCTCTCTTCCCTATCAAGATGGTTGCAATACTAGAATTGACATAAAGTAACGTACAACAAAACATAGAACAATGGGAGACAGCAGTCAGTTTTCTCCCTTGACTACTCTCTCAGAACAACTAGGTCCAAATAGTTCGGTCTCCTCGGTTTTTATCCCTGCTTTTATTGCAAATATTGGAAAACATTTTTTCTTGAAATATGACTCAGAATATTCCAAATCAATTTAAACCATCTTATTTTATAATCTTTTCAACATTTTTACTCAGTTAATGCTTATCAGCATCTCTTAATTGGCACAGCTGTCAAAATAATTACACTTATTTATCACCTAATCACCATTATGACCCTATGATAAAGGCATAGGATTTCAAATGGTTCGACCGGGTTTATCATTTGTTCCACCTCGGTAGTTACCTGTGTTTATCAGGGGCATTAACTGACTGCTTTTTGCCATTACAGACTCCCACAATGGGAGTAACAATAAACAAAAAGTGAACAACAACAGAACCACCGCCTTAGAATGGACAGCAGCCTAAGCTACCGGGGGGCTTAAACGCATTTTGCTGGTACCAAATCTTCGCCCTAGATTCTGCTGTTGTTGAAGTACAAGAAATATTCAGCTCGCACAGAGGCCATCTAAATAATGCAATGTATCATCATGGAGAAGCACTCTTATCAAATTAACACACCATGATGAAACAAAGAAAAGGGCTCATGACTCAGAGATAGTCAGAGCTAAAGAAAACCTCAAGTTGAGCCACGGTGGGTCCAGCTACAGATAAGCACCAGTAACCAACCCACCGATTAAAGCTTTACGTCAGAGTCGCCGTAGAGTCTGAGGCCTGACCCACCGTCGTGCAATTAAAGAGGAAACCATAGCTATAAACCGTGACTGGGTTTAAAACTAGGCATTGGAAACGCGTTGAAAACGCAGGTACTACGAACTGCCTTTTCAACGAAAATTCCAAATCAGCCAATCCAAGCACATTGCCGATAATACTTTGAACTGCAGTAAAACGCATATACATGTCTACCAATGAATTCAGCTGATTTATCAACGCCAATAATTGCGTATCATCGCGTATAAACGCTGTTCCGCATTGAAACACATTGCTGCATAGTCAATCAATATAGAAGTGATAAAAGACGTTTAAAAGGGATTAAAATTCACAATAAAACATTTAGGTAAACATAACATTGTTTTACGCGCGAGGATGCGCAATTTTGCAAAATTTAAACATAATTTGGCTTCAACTTAGTCAGCAAATTTCAATATCGATTTAAAAAGAAAATTGATTGGTTAATGCAATTATGCGTCCCTTTATGAATCTTACATTGTGTTGATATGCGTTGATTAATGTTTTCAACGCCATTTAAATCGTAAGTGCGTGCAATGCATTGGAAATGCACAGGAAACGTGTTTAAAGTACAAATACGCGAGCGGTAGTGAAACCCGAAATAAGAAAGTGTGTTTTAATAAGAAAATGCTTTAAACGTGTGTTAATACTATATAAAATAAAAAGTGTTGAACGCTGAAGATAACATTGGCAAATATGGTAATTTTAACTTGATAAAGGATCTTGAATAAGAACTAGTGTATTATTGAATATAATTAATGAGTTCAGGAAAAGGAGATAAATTGAGGGGTTACTGAGCAATTATCACTTTTTTGCTGTGGGTTTAATATATTCAATGAAAGGTACAGAGCACAAATATTAAGTTCTTTTTATCATATGGCATTAATAGCAACCAACCAACGAGTTGTTGGTCACCGAAGGCGGGAAATAATGAGAGTTGATTGCTGTTGTGATTAGAGGTTTTGTTCTGTTCTGTTCTATTCATTTGCGGTAGAAATGCTATATTGTCATTCTGACGTCGAGTTCAGGTGTCTATACGGAGTTGACTCAATCAAAATAAAAAAACCTTATTCTACAGTTGATAAATGTGCTGTGATCTCCTTTGACACTGAAAAAATACGAAAAATAAAGTTGAATCGCGAAGGTACCATTTTAATTGATATTTATGTCACATTTTAGCTATAAAATGAGGGATTTGTTCGATCACCACGAGCTTGAACGTTAAGGATAGCTCTTCTAAGCAAGCGGCTGTGTGATCCCCATGGAATGACGTCACAAATCTAATAACGTTAGTCACGAAGTGATAACGTCTTGTGCCAAACGTCAACTGTTGCGTGCATCATTGCACTTTTGAAAGAGGCAATGAATAAAATTAGTTTCGTTTGAAAGAAGAG
The DNA here is from genome assembly GCA_964019695.1 of Loripinus fragilis. Classification (NCBI taxonomy): domain Eukaryota; kingdom Metazoa; phylum Mollusca; class Bivalvia; order Lucinida; family Lucinidae; genus Loripinus; species Loripinus fragilis. The sequence continues at coordinate 63,622,386 of OZ026528.1, read as the reverse complement.
CATAAGAAATTTATTATTTTCTCTTGGCCTATATAAGCATTCGTAGGTGGAACGTGGAGTGATATGGTCTGTTGAATAACGTGATAAACTCATTCTAGCTGTGGATCCGCTGCTGAACACAATGGCAATTTAGAGTAGCATGATTTTTTTATGTTTATTTATACATATGTGGAAAGCACGATTTTTTTTTCAGAATTCCGTGGAATCAGATACGATTATCAGTCTCATTTGTTCAAGTTGTCCCCTATAGGTTGTGCATATACTAACTAATATAACGTATTCTAACAATGCCATGTTCAACGAATTTACATAAAAGATTTTCTTGACATATATCACCTTATTAAGGGTATAAACGGCGGTTAAAGTGTTTAACGAGATTCTGTGTGGTCATAAAGTGATTGAATAAGATGAATTTTATTTGCATTCGTTCTACCAGCCTCAACCAGCGAATAAATATCTACTGCAAAAAGTAATTGAAGGATTAAAAGGATCTATATAAAGCAAATATTAAGAAGATAACACAATGATGTCTGAACTGTGGCTCTGGCGTCATTGTGACTTCATCTTAGTTTTTTATGTTCAGGCAGTTGAAAACTGGTATTGCAAACTGAATTGCTTTTCGCCAAGGAATTAAAAACAGGCTTAGTGAAGATTTATGATTTTTGTTGGAAGTCCAATGTGTTCAGGCTATAAATTAGCGGCTGATCCAAAAGCTCTCATGCTAAACAAAGTTTTGTTGTTTCTTACGAATGCGTTCAAGGGTGTCCAAGATAACAAGTTACATGTTGTATAGGAACTGGCCTAATGATATTGGTAATGGGGACTTCAATCGCCCTTGCGCCTTCCCAACTAAATGCGATTTCCTTATACCCAGTGTGCTTTTACTGAATAGAGTATCGACTCACACGAATACGGTACCGGTTGGTGGCTCCTTTAGGTGTTCCTATTTCATATTATTACTTTTGAAATAAAAGCGTCAGAATATTATCATATGTACGCCCCTTTATCATGGTCTTCATGACATAACGTCGTCAAGACTGGTTATGTAAACCACTTGTAGTTTGTCGATTTTAATATATAGAGGATCTTACATGAGTGCACATTTTTATTGAATTTATTAAACAAGTTGGGGAAAAGAGATAAAATGCGAGGCTTGCCGAGTTTAACAAATTCAATAATACTGGGGCACGAATGTTAGATTCTATTTATCATATGACATTAAAATTATTTTGAAGTCTCATTCTGACGTAAAACGTTGTAATTTTGTCATTACATACTATGTATGCAGCGTTGTAATGGACGTCATAACGTTTCCCGAAAATTGATAAACCACTAGTGGTTTACAGATTTTATTGCATTTCGTTATTTCACTCCCAGACGCGACGTCATATGATAAATGGCTTTATATCACTCGAAGACATGTTGTCATATGCAAAATCGAGCCTGATCAAGATCCCAACAGATCTTTGGAATAAAGTATTTTGAAAATTATCAGTAGGTGACAGAGAAATTTCCCAGCATGCAAAGCGTTAACAAGTAATTGCATTCATTATTTCACTGATGTTACAAGTTAATATTACTTCCACGTAATTGAAAACTGATTAAGGCAGAATTTTCCAAGAGACTGCTTCTTTTAAATTTATAATGTCAATGCAGCATATGTTTAAGATAGTGGTTTTTGATTTAAAATTGATTCACAGCGTAAGTTTATCAACAAATCGTATAATGATAGAGATTCGTTCTTTTCGTCATATACTTTATCATTTTCTATAAGTCCATATCAGTCAGTTGACAATTAGCAATCTCGTAAAAATGAGAACTGTCGATGCAATTCATTCAAAATCCCCTTCAAATGAAAAGTTGGTAGAGTTTTACTACAGTGAAAATGGCAGCAAGTTTGGTCATGCGATATAGTCATAACTATAAAGTGGTCGCCCGGACTTGCTGTATGGTCCATATGGCATTTGACTTCCATTGGCCCTGTGATTTGTTCCTGGTGGTAATATATCAACATTTCTTGCACACCTGATAAAGATATCTGAGATTTTACCCTGGGAGAGAAATTCTCATCTTACCCATGTTATATTACTCAGGCTGTCACGCACAATTATTCGTGTGAGGTCGGGATAGAAAAATATGTCCGTCAGAATCACTGTTTATCATCACTCAGTAAGATCCATGATGCCAAACGGCGATCCTTGGGACAGATTTTTCTATCACGACATCACGCTCATGATGGATTCTTATTCTATGCAATCGATAAACCACTAGTGTGTTACTGACAACGCAGGTAATATGCACTGGTTTTTCATCATGAATTCTAAATTGCCAATCAAAACTTGATAACGCATTGATCTGTGATGTAACGCATTTACCTGTCTATCAATCAATTCAGCTGATATATCATCGCGTGTATCCCAACGTATAAATGCAGTTCAAAGCAGTTTTCTGAGTTGAAATGCAATGCTGTCTAAGCAAGTAAAAAAAGAAGCCATAAAATCCGTTTTAAATGATTGTTTGAGATAAAAAAAAATATATTGCTGTGCACGCGATAATATACTGATTTTACAATCATTAAAGGAGTCAAAGCATTTTGAGCATCTTTTTTTTTAAAAAAAGTTATTTGATTGGCTAACGCAACGCATCAATGCGTCTCAACGCTTATGAGTATTCACGAATCTTACATTGGATTGATTCGTGTTTTCAAAGCAATTTAAATCATACACGCGTTCACACTGGAAACGCGTACGTAACGCATTTTTGTAGTACAAGTACGCTAGCAGTAGTGTATATGTTAAATTAATCTTTGCGTTTTCACGCAAAAACGCAACTTCAATTTAATTTTAGTATCATGTGATAGATAATGTCTGACATTCGTGCTCCGGAATCATTCAATTTATTAAACGTGTTGCAAAACCGCTGTAAAATGCTCATCAAGTCTCGCATTTTTTTTAATAAATTCAAAAATACATTAGCACCCAGGTTTAATCCTTTATTCAAAGATATAACTGTAAATTGGGAAGCTTTTGCGAAAAATATGTTTTTCGCGAATAGCGTTAAAAGACATATTGGTCACGTCAAAACTTCGCGACTAGGTCATGACTTACCTACATCAGTATATGACAGAGTGATTTTGCCAATTTGCGAGGGTTTTATTTCACGAGACTTCGCATCTGCGAACTTTCGTGAAAATAGAACCCTCGCGAAAATTTGTGAATTTACAGTTTGGCAGTCTCATTAGGTAAGTATGATAAGCCGTTATGAAGAGTTACCCCCAAAACAACACAATGTCCAGTATAAATGCATTACCTTGCAGTAAAGTTGGTATACATGATCACCATTTAACCAATCTTGGGAGCTCCCATATTCCAAATGCTACATATCCAGGCCAAAACAGTATTGATACTTTAGATTCAGAGGATATTTTTGAAGGCATTGACCGTATATTGTCATGGTGACCATCTCAGTTAAGTGAACAGACCCAGTTGAAAATGCTCCCGTCCCTCCACCATTAGAAGTCTCCAATTTATAAATATTTGTGTAAAGATTGTCTAATACATGAGTGTTCCATTTGTGAGTTATTTATCCAATCATCTATATCAGTTGTTAAATTTTAATAATCTTTAATTTGAGAATTAAATAAATGGATATCCTAAGGAATGGTGGCCTTAGGCACGCAGATGTTTCTTGTTTGACCTAATATGTTCGCAACACGATGCCTAGTAATTTGTAATTATTATGTACCATACATGTATTTCAATGTATAAAAAACAAGTCCACATCAAATTTTGTTTGAAGGTAACCCTTAATCAAACCTTTTAAATATATTTTAACAAATTAAATTGTCAATTTTGCCTTGTTGCAGTTCTTGTCAACCTATGAAATTGATCTCAAATCTGTCTACACATGTGTAGGTTATAATCATAAAATCTCAAGAAAAAATATGACCGGGAAAATGGTGTGTTCCGAATTTCAAACTTGATGGCCAAAATGTTGGAGAATGTAAAAATCTTAATTGACATAAAGTTCTGTTTTTCACAGTTGACAGATATAATTTAATGCAGGAGAAATAAACACAAAGAAAACTAATTAAAATGACATTCCATTCAAATACGTTTTCTGTCAACCATTCATTAAAATGTACAGATTGAATGACTAGGCGCTGCAATATAAGGGTAGTATTTAAATATTGTGGAACACGGATCATTCCATAATAGAAATAACTTACAAAATTTTAAAACTTCAGACACAGTTTCACTCAGTCTCTTCATGTGATTAATGGAAAGTGCTACAGCTCTCGTGCCTCCTAGCATTGGTTGAAATGGTGTTCTACTTTCTGCTGAAACTCAATATTCCAAGAAATTGAGTATGAAATTATAACAACACTTAATCAATGTATGTGGGAAAAGTTTAACCAGTTACAAAGACTTCTGTTGTGCTATCCAAGCTATCTCAAGAAATACTACCAAAATAGTGAGAACGTACACAATTTTAAAAATACCTGACCTGGCTTCACTATATCAGTTTATGAGAGTTAATGAGAAGTATGCACAGAGTCCTGAACCCTTTTTCCCTCGTTATTTGATACGGAGGGTCATAAATTGGAGGAAAATTCTAAGTGCGGCAGGAACATAGAATGTAATGGAGACTTTGAATTACTTGGCATTCCAATCTGTTTGAGTTTTTCCAATGGCTAAAGAAAATTAAGATAAAAAAAACTTAATCTTGGTTGGAACATAATTTCGAAACTAGTGGAAAATTAATTCACAAATGATATCTGCTGGACATCAACCCAGACAACTAAGTTCTAGACCAAGTACTACTTATCAGCTGCTACTTACAAAAATGGCAGTTTTAAGCTATTGAATTAGCTAACACCTCTGAAACCGAAAGTATCTTGGACCTATTTTGGATGAAGATATAAATTGCGATAGTCATTGCGTTTTAAGAAATATGTTAGTGGATACACTGAGGTTTGTAAGACCTTACATGAAAATTTTATTTGAAATAACTTATGAATCAAAATTGACTTAACTTATTTCATGCAGATTATGACACTCTTACCAGTGTCAAAGTTTTATGCAAATTTACATACATAAAGAGTATGTTTTGAACCTATTTTTCTAAAAATATTATTGGTTGACAAAATCTTGATCATAGTAAATATTAGGACAGAATCCCCTATAGACACTAATTTTAGTTTTCAATCTGGGGATATTTCAAATTTTCATCAGTCAGAAAAAATATTTAGAAGTATTCATATGCATTAATGGTAGTAAGGTATACGCTGGGAATACTACTTTCATATTTCAATAAAAATGTAGCAGTCATTAATGTTAATGATTTCAGACTGACATTTGTCATATATTAGTACAAAGAGGTTCTGCACCAAGGCGCCCCTGTGGCCTAAAAATCTTCGAGGAATAAATTAATTTCACTTTTGTAGTTGTTATGACTTCGAAACTCATGCCTGCGCAGATTTGAAACTGCCTATGAGTTCATTTTATATACTGTTTTTTTTTCTTTTTTCTATTCTTGATTTCAGATTATTTGCATGTATAATATTCTGTTATGATTGCTATGTATGCTAAGTGTTATATCATTACAAAAGGCAGTGTTTCTGCGAACTTATTCTCACTTAAGTCTGACATGAGTTTTTCTTTAAAAAAAACTACCTTCATAAATATTACGTAAAATACCAATTTTAACGGTTTCCAGATGTCATACAAATCTTGAGAGGTTATACAGTGCCTACTTTGCTAGCAATTTCATAGGTTGACAACGACTGCAAGCTATGTATATTTCATGTCGAAAATAATGTTTTGATAATTTCAGTCTTAATTTTATTCATATCTTCTGACTTCATGTTTCGAGACAAAAATCATGTGTATACATCCTTACAAGTACAAATGGTATTGAAGGTATATAAATACAGTTATTTTATTATGTATTTTAGTTCATAGTTAAAGAAATTAAGCAAAGCATATGCTTCATGACTTACAAATTGAATGGTAGGTATCAAGAAAAAATGGAGTACCTCAAGGTGCTCTCCTGAGACCTAAATGACCTTTTTGAAGATGATAAAAACAGTTTTGCACTGATGAAGCCTAAATGGCAGAAACTAGCTAGTCTGGCCCAGGAAATATGCACACTCTAGTTTCAGTTCTTTGGTGCAGTCTTTGCTTCCAAAGGATACCCTTTTAAGAACATATTGCAGTTGATAGGTCGGTGGCATTTAGCATTCATAGTAACAAACAAAAGCAAGCGTGGGCGCATATGAGACTCCTCCTTTGGGTTGAATCGGCCCTGTAATTTAGAAAAGGATGTTTGATTGGTATACTAATAGCTAACCCATCCCATGAGCCGTTGGCTAGGGGGAGCTAATATGTGATTATAGCACAATCATAGATTACAGGAAAATAAACTTGGGATGTTTCAAAAGTGTCTACATGTATTTAACATGTTTTAAATATATACATGTATTACTCCAAAGTATTTGAAAATGACCAATCTATTGATTTCGATAGGGTTCACTGCACTCAGCTTACCCCTTTGGCACTCGATAACTCTTGTAGTTCATCTTCGAATTTGCAGTTGTAATTGCAAATGCTATAGGCTACAGTTTTTCATGCAAATTATATACGGACCGTCATGTAGATGCCAGTGGTTCGGAAAATACAAAATGTTACATTTTCAAATTTCACCAAAAATTCAAGCCTGTTGGTCCCTTACTTATAACAATCAGAAACATGAAACGTGTTAATGGAACACATTATCAACCTTTCAGTTTGTCACTGATATGAGAAGTTTTGGACACAATAGTCATTTTAAAATTATGCATTTTACTGTAAAATCAATATTTTGCATTTCCCGACCTCAAGCATACATGTACACGGGACCAGTGTGTGATTTTCATATGAATCTGTAGCTGTAGATAAAAATAGAAGGTTAACGAGTGCCAAAGGGGTGGGTTCATGGCATTGAACCCAATGGAAATCCCTATAGTGATCCTTTTCAAAGTTTGGGTAGTATGTATTATAGACCAATTGTAAATTTAAACAAAACTTTACATCGCTGCATATTTAATCAGTACAAGCTTGCCTTATGCATCCAAATAACACCAGACAGCACATGTCCAACGGTTGCGAAGAGCAGCAAATGATGACTCTAACACGACTTTATCAGGGTTTTCATCACTATTGAGTTTTCTGAGCCCTTGTGACTCCCACCTCTCGGTTTTGAGGGTTCCAAAGCATCAACAAATGGTCCTCATTTGACTCACAAATCAAATAAATGCTATCAAAATATAATAATATAGGGCGAAACTTCTTTTAGAAAGTAGAGAGGAAGTCAACGATCAGGAGTCGATACAATTAAGTACCACACCTGACCAGAACACCATATGGGAAAGTGACAAAAACACAAGAAAACACAACAAACAAGAGAGTCAAGAGGTCAGCCATTTCCCAGCAGATGATCACAAGGATGAAAGGAACAGACAAGACAGCATTACAAAGACAAACTTGAAGTTATAAATAAAAAAAAACGGACCCACAAAAGAAGCCGTTCTTGAACTTACAAAGAAAACAATCTCCAATATGTTTTATGAAAAAAAAACTGTGAGCAGCTTGTGCAAAAGCTATTTACAGTTTTTCATAAAAATTATGATGTTTTTATATCCATATTTCACCTCGAGATCCACATCTTTTCTCGAGTAAACCAGTCGAATATTGACATTTGTTATCGATTCGTTCTTCGAACCTACTATTTCTTGGAAATAACATAAAACGATCGTTTCCTAACAATTTCCAGCGTCCTTTTGATGGATTTGTAGCCGTTCTATTTGTAGAGACTGGTACAGCGACTGAATTTGTATTATTCGTTATTGTCAATCAGACGTTCATACTAAGCATGCATCTAATCAGATCAAGTGACTGGTTTTATTTTAAGAGCGTATCGGGCTACGAATGACTGGCTGACTGGTTGTCATTTGTTTTCGCGGAACGCGGCAACGGCAACATATGGTTATAAAAAGTTATTCTGTTGTTGTACAAATAGGCTGTTTGCGACAAGATATTTTTCTTTCTTCTGGAAATTTTATGATTTTTGATCAAATCGGATACAGATAGTGTGTAGATGACGTCACGGTTTCCTTACAGAAGTCAAAAAATGTGATATTGTAATAGTTTCGTACTAACTGGATTTAACAATTTATTGGCAGGAAGTTTCTGAAATGTTTATTGGTAAGCATATTTTTCTTTTGTGTCAATAGTGAAATCTTTCCAAAAAGAAAATATAAATAATTTGTTGAATATCCGGAGAGAACTTGAATGGTTCGATTAAGCATTAGTGCCATTTACAGAGATTTTAGCGAGCAGGACTCCAGCTTATATTTTTTTATCATGCTCAACACGTATGGGCATGGAATTTCATTTGTCATGGTCATTAATTTTAAAATGACAATAATTGTTGACATTTTACAATTTATAACAAAAACAAATGAGCCTGTGCATGAGTTCCAACAATCAGGTATGTGCCACCAGCAAAGCCTCAGATCAGCCTGCGCATACGCGCAGCCTGATCAGAGCCTTTGCTAGTCGCTTGAGTATTCTATGACTGTTCAGCCACTGACTGAACTCCATTTTGAGTTTCTAAGCTTTAAAGGAGGCTGCAGAGGCTCGTACGAGTCTACCCTTGTCAAAATGCCACATTGTTGGAAATCTCATGCACTGGCTCAAATGCTATTGCATATTGTCCCGTTATGTAGATCATCAGTGCAAATTGGTTGAGCATCGAAAGCTTTAAAACTTCAGGCACGGAATTGCCATGTACAGTCTAGAATATAATAACGATTCTCAAATTCTGCTCTTTTTCTGAGAATCAACTTGTCAATTGGTTCCTCAGTGCTATTAAATTTAGAGAAAAGTTCAGAGCTGGTCAAATCAGTTAATAGTTCTTTATAAGAAATAATTGAGAAAAAAGTAAGAAAATGTGCAATGATCAGCTGTATGAAAAATATGTTCTATTTATTTTCTGAAAACAATAACTTTGAATGTAACAACTCCTTGATCCTGATCTAGTAACATAGGGTATATCATACATGTATCTACAATAAAATAGAAAAAAATAGAAAAGTGATTCAAAACGGTAAAATTATTTTTGAAAATGCTGGAAGAAAGTTGAAGCCTAATCACCTCAACTGCTCTCATTGTAGGAGAAGGATGACTCCGGGGGTGGGGGAGGGGAGGTGAGGGGGGATACAAGTTGGTTTTCTGCCTTTATATTCTCCGCGTGTTTACAGCGGACCAGAAAAATTGATTTTAAACATGTTCATTTTAATACGACCTCGTCGCTAAATTCCTAGTCAAACGCGCATTCCTAAGGCATTTTATAGAGTACGCACTCTTGAGGGGGTCTGGGGGTACTACTCCCTGTATAGGACCAGGAGTGAAGCCCTATGGCAGAAAACAGTTTCAGGGCTTTTCAAAGGACTAAACTGAATTCTCAAGACACGCAACTGAACATTATTAATTGCATCAAAATTATACAAAACTGGAGTCACGCATGAATTTAATACGTTTAAATTTCAATGTGTCTGGTCAGGAAAAGTCAATACTTAAAACTTCAGGCATATTTAAAACTTTAAAAGGAACGATTGGAATTCTGCGCTCAGAAATCTAATAATAGCCTGAAAGCAATATCCTGGCGAGACTGAATATGCACAGAAATTTTGTTGGAACTTTAAGTAGATAAGTTTGATATACATGCAGACAACTGGTGCCCCCGTTCAGTGTCACAAGTAATTTCAAATGTATAGTAATAATAAACATTGCGTTTGGTTTGTTAAATCAATATGGCTTTATTTATTTTAAAATTCAAATATAAAGATTTTAAAATTTCAATACAGAAATTGTCAGCAATTTCTATTTTGTACAGAAACACAGGACATCATGACCAGCAACGGTACTGATAAAAAGCTTATAAGGGATAGTTTTGCATATATGGACGCCGAAGGCTCAGACGAGCTAGTGCATCCACACAGCATCGCCTGTATTTTTCTTATAAATGTATGATAAAAAAAAATAGCACTACGTGTTGATGTATATTTTTATTAGTTACCTCACATATAAAACTGTATTGTTGCCCGTTGCCTGATAAACGTTGTCTATCTCACGGCATGTGCCCCTATCAGGTCATGATGACGTTGCACGTTTTGAATGACGTCGCTAATGACGCTGAATCAACAAAAAATTAGAAAATCACGTCATAATCGCTAGTTTGAAGAGTGAAACAATGGGTACACTGATTAATAGAATACCAGGTTCGCGTCTTTTGATATCAAGTTTACCAGGCTCGGCTTTGAGAACGCATGTTGAATCGCTCGGCAAGAAGCCTCGCGATGTCAACAAGCGTTCTCAAAGCCTTGCCTGGTAAACTTGGTATCAAAAGACACCCACCTAGCATTCTCTATTTATATAGACTATAATGAACTTTTTGGTTCCAAAAAGGATCATATACAAAACGAACTATTAAATTACATGTAGTAGTGCACTCTTGGTTCAAAACTAGTTGCCTATGTTTACCAGTCTAACTAAATTAACAGATCAAACGAACTAGCCAAAGTGGCCATCTTGTTAAAACACATTTTATAAGATTAGACGAACGTTTTACATACAGTCGTGTCTAACTATATTTTACAGGAAATTACATCACTCTAGATTATATTCATGTCCAGATTATAAGCGTAAACTTGTTATCATATTCTTACCCATCAATTTAAACTTATGTTTTGGGTGCTCAAAAGAACCGCCTCATCGAGACGTGAAACGGTTCTTTTGAGCACCCAAAACTTATATTTTGTTTGAGGAATAAGAAAGTTTCAATAATTTTCAATATCGCTCTCTTATCTGGGGGCCAATAAATACAATGTGAATATGTTATGTTATATTTTCACAGAATAGCTAATAAATGTGAAAATTTGAAAAGGGTGAATAAAAATGAAGGGCCGGTGCTAATCTGGAGACCAGTTTTTGTTCCCAAAAAGCTAATATTTTTTTGGAAAATATTCAATCCTCGTTGTTCATCTCAGTGGCTGATGCAGAGGGGATCAGGGGAATCGCTCCAACCCCCTCCATTCCCCCTGTCCACCAACCCCCCCCCCCCCCCCCCCCCTCCGTTTTTAAATATCCCATGAAAATGAAAAAAATTGGTCTCAATCGGACCACATAGTTTTATTTCCATGGGATATTTAAGAAAAATGAGATCAAATAGGCAAAGCCAACCCCACCCTTTAAACTTATGAACCCCCTATCCAGAAATGCTGGAGCCTCCCCTGCACCTGAACAATTACCCGCCAGTGGAAAATCAGGTGCACTTTATCAATATTTCTAGAAATGAGCTGACAACATGTTCACTGAAAAAAATCTGCTTAAAATGCGTGTTATAGCTCTATTTTATTGTACTGCACGATTTACAAAATATGAAACCTGTGTATTTTTTTTGTTTTATAAATTAATACTTTTAATGGGGTTTTGTACACATTTAAAACAACTCAAATGTATGACCGAATAGGAGTGCGTAAAGCCCCGATTTGCATGCATATCACGTGAAGGTTTGTCAGTTTTGATAAAACAAAAACGATACACAAGTCATGGAACTTTTGGCACCCAAAGCTACCGAGAATACGCACTCATTGAGACTATCATATGCTTTGAAAGAATTTTGACCTATCGACACAATGACCGTATAAGTAATAGTTATACCATGGCTTGTCAACCTGTACGTGGAGATAATCCACGAGCTTCAGCGAGTGGATTATCTTACGTACAGGTGGACAAACATGGTATAACTATTTTATACCACCTACATCAGTGTAGACATTGCACATCAAGTGATATTTCATGCTAAAGTTGGCAAAGGTGGTATAAACACAACTACCTCGTGAGAATATGATCTTAAATGGCATTAATTAGCCGTAAGGCTCGAATGGAGCTATATATGGCGTATTAATACAAATGGCACACGATCTAAGCTCACCTTTTGACTTATATAGTGCTATGATATACAGTTGCTGATGTTTCAAAGATAGATGAGAATCGTTGTAAACACACTTGCTATACTTCCACAAAACGCTTTGAGGCGTGACTGTAATGGTAAATGCATTGAGTGAATCGAGGGTCATTACTTAGAGATTGTGGTAGAAGTTTAGTTTACCTTATTTTTGGGCATACCGGTAGTCTCAGTTTACACTTATAATAAACCTACCACGGAATACTGTATATGCACGTGGTAGTAAATACGTCATCTTTACATGTACCGGTTTATATCATTACTACTGTCCTGCCAGCCAAGAGTGACAGTGACTTCATGTTTTGTTTACAAAGTTATCAAGGACTTTTAATAATAGAACACTTGTGTATTAATCCTATCCTCCGGATAGGATTAATACACAAGTGATCTATCGATTTGCGTTAGCTCAAGTGAAGTGTACAGGTTAGTGTTTGGCTTAGCAATTGTAAACAAAGTATTACGTAACTGTCACTCTTGGTTGGCACGACAGTATGCATCATTTCATGTCTGTTTGTAGTATAGTCAAAATTCGTACTTGATGACACCCCACGAACTACATTGTAACACACAAACACCGTTGAAATAGAAGTCAATACGTTACACGGCTGCCAACAACAAATGAAACCCGCTACAGATGTCTTCATCTGCATTTCTGCGCGCTTAAGCAAACGTATGCATGTCATTTCAACCTGCATGCGAACGGTATTGCACCAGATCAGACTGCTCCTTGAGGAGCAGTCTGATCTGGGTCCATGCTGTTCGCTACACTTGCTTACTAAATACAACAACATTCGTCAACGCAGAGGACTTCAGCCGCAAATGGCATGAAATGGCACGGTTTAATATACAAATGTATAGATAAACCTGTCTTAAGCGGCCACTCAAAAATAGACAAAACAAATGTCTTAATGGCAAATGGTAGCATTCTGCAATACTATCGACATGTATTAAGCGATAATCGGTCTCGAAAACCAATTTTTGGTCTTCTTTTTGAGTGGCCGCTTAAGACCAGTTTTACTGTATGCGAGTCCAGTGGATAAAGTGAGCTTGTGTGACAGTATCGTTCAAACCTATTTTATATTTACCCTTCGCCCAGACAGTCAAGACTGCGATTAGCCTGCTGTAGAGGCCTATGATAGCATACAGGTAGCAGATGATCTGCTACCTGTAGCATAGGATAGGCCTCTGGGTAGTAGCACAACTTTTTGTGGCTTTCTCTGGGTACCAGTACCGGGCCGGGAGGGCTTATGCTATGTGTATTTTATGACGGGGTACTCGAAGGCTCATCCGAAAGTGGTTCTGGAGAAGCCGGATATCGATCCTGCGATTCCTGGTTTACAAGGCATAGCGCTTATCCACTACACCACGGCGTCTGTTTATATGTGCTTTGTGGTCACCTGCTAGGAAAGGGCTGACCTCTTGGCTCTCGTTTGTGGTGTCTGCTGTGAGTTTGTCACTTTCCCATTGGTATCCTGGGTCAGGTGTGGTACTTAATTGTATCGATTCCTGATCTTTGCACCCTTACTTACTTAGACCTCTGCCTGATGTTCACGCGTGTATAAGGTTTATGGTGCGTTTTCGCAACATTGGATTCATATTATACGACAAGTGATTATTAATCTAAAGAGTATGCTTTTATGAGCCGCCGCTGTTTGAAGTTATAATTCCTACAAATAAGAAAAACAACGTACACCATAATCATTAATTATGAGAGCGTTTCCGCGAAAAATGGATTGTACAACCCGACAATGCTAGCTTTGAAAGAAGACACTCTAGACTGGCTCCAGTCCTTAAAACAATTTTTCGTCAATTTGTCATAGCATATACTTGTAGCCAGTCTAACTCTGATGGCTCTGTTTACAGAGCCATCAGAGTTAGACTGGCTACAAGTATATGATATGACACATTGATGAAAATTTGATTTAAGGACTGGAGCCAGTCTAAGCCAAGTATAACCTCAACAGCAGTAAGTATATCTCTTAAACAAGTTTAGCATTTCACAAAAAGCTTAGCCTAGCATAAGCTTACACTAATTGTTACTCTGAGCAAGTCATGTTTTGAGCAAAGGGCAACGTTTGTATTTTGATAGACAGGCAGGCAGACGGACGGATGGACGGATGGACGACCTTACAAAAAGATTATTGTTGGATATTTTCTATGTTAGAAAAAGTAGCTACATTTGTAACAAGGCTAAAAGAACCCAACATGTACTATTCAAATTTACGGAATAAACCTCATATTGACTTCATCAGCGCCCTTAATATGCAAATTAATTATTTCTTAAATGATTAAAAAAAAAAAAAAACCACATGAAATTAAAGAGTTTGCGAGTGCCGTATTGGTCACTTTCGCAGTCTTTAAATGTGTACATGTAAATACTCATGAGCTATCTGATTTCGTTCTTTTTTTAAGGAAATAGCCAATTTCAATCGTATGAGACCCAACTTAATCTATGCTCGGTGTTATGTAAATTTAAGGAAAGCATTTTTGGGCGTTCACATTCATTCATTTTTGTTTGTATAAAATTGTATATATAGGTACGGTTCATGCGTGGTTTGCTTTCAAATTGTTAACAAATGAGTAAAAATTAGGGATACAGATTATATACATGGTAGATGGTGGCCAACATATTTCAGAAATATCTGGCTTAAACTTTCCTTAAGCCCCATTCTCACTGTGCCGGTGTAGCCACGGTTCATCCCGATGCAGGACAGCCGGTATACCGTGATGCACCGGGACACATTTCATAAAAAATAAATTGCGTTCTCACTGTGCCGACGTTACCCCGGTATAGCCCCGGTTCTCGAGAAAGCAAGACGCCGGTTGAGCCCCGGTTCACCACGGAGCACTTACGGTGCAGCACGGTGGAGCCACGGTTCGTGCCGGTATACCCCGGTGTTACCCAGGTTGTTTACGGTGATGTCCCGGTAACTGCCGGTTGCGCCACGGTTACATGCCGGTAGGGCCACGGTTGCGTCCCGGTGCTACTCTACACTATAAAACCAGGATAAAAACGTGGAGTAACATCAGTTTTCTTCTGTCTCTATCGCATAACAGTTATGACACAAATTGGACTGCACATCCATATACGAGTTACTAGAGGAATCATGATCTGAGTAGCGAAAGCAAAATTGCCTAGTAACCTCGCAGCTCAGTTGCATGACAAATAAGCAGAAGCAGACCTGTTTTCTTACGACGAGGTTTAAATGTTGTTGATCTGGGCCCAGAATTACAATGCCTCCTTAAAGTTAAGGAAGACTTAATTTAAGTCTTGATACTTCAACATGTACATTAAATGCTTAATAAATTGCCAAGACCGATGCAGTACTCATGGTCAAAGATATCATTGTGATCTACAGAAAAAATGAAACTATTTTGGTTTTAATCAGTTTGGAAACGTTATTTTTCGCATACTGGAAATTCAATAACTAACTTAGGTACTCCTTAACTTTAAGGATACATTGTAATTCTAGGCCCAGATTGTCTTGCTTTTTCGTAAAAATATATAAACACTTTGAGCGGGGCATGTGATTTCCAACAATATGATATTTTGAGAAGTGTAGACTCAGACAAGCCTGTGCAGTCCCCAATTAAGCTGTAAAGTTGTTCGGTCAGTAGCTTAACAGTCATAGAATAATCAAGCGACAAGCAAAGGCTCTGATCAGACTGCGCCTAGGCGCAGGCTGATCTGAGGCTTTGCTAATGGCAACTACCACATTGTTGGAGATCTCATGTCGTGGCTCATATATGCTTATAAGTGCATTTATTCATATTTAGCTTTGTAAATGAGCACATTTATACTGCTGACAATTTAACCAACTTGTGACGAATGGACTTTCCCATCCTTATCATTTGGATGAATCCAATTTCATTTTAGGTGCAGCAGGAGTGACTTTTCATTTTTATTTTGCATTTTATTACATATACATAGGCAGTGGAACCACACGGTTTATCACGGTGGAGACACGGATGTTCCCGGATTACGCCGGTATCGCCCCGACGCCGTCCCGGTGGAGACACGGTTGCTCCCGGCGTCTTCCCGGTTTATCACGGTATTTGACAGCCTTCCCGGTTACTCCCGGTGAGTCCCGGTTGTTTTAAACATTTTAAAACAACCGGGGACATGAGCCGGTTTAACACGGTTCAACACGGTTCATCCCGGATCTCCAAGGTTGTCCACGGTGCCGCCACGGTTGTGACACGGTTCATCACGGTTCGTCCCGGATCATCAAACCGGGGTGAACCGGCACCTTAAACCGGGACAGTGAGAACGGGGCTTAAGCTTTAAAGGGGAAAGGTTCTTTATTTTCGTTTGTCGGTACAATCCATGTTTTCACTTGATGCGTGCATAATTTGGAGCTTATATGAAAATCTAATTGATGGCATATTGCATGATTATCGTGTGAAAATGTACTTTAAGGTTAGGAACATAGAAATGATTTGCGAGCATTTGTGGATAAAGAAGCCCCCAGACAGTGACGTATTCTAATAAAGGTCACTGCCTCAGATACATGGGTGGAAGTTTTCATGAATAACCCTGAATTCAGGATTTTGAGGCAGCCTCAAAATGCTGAATTAGGAAAATTATAATAGCTTATTTGATAAGTTTTAAGATTATCAAAACACAATCAATCATCTGAACTTGAAATTACACGTGTTGAAATTATTCATTTTTGAAGTATTCCTGCAAGTTTTAAAATTTGAATTTCTAAAGTTCAGGATATTGGAAAAATTAAACTTTCACCCATGCAGATATATCATGACAAGGATCTTACAACCACGCATCTACCAATTAAGCAATATGGCTCAATGAAACATCTCAAGATAAGCTGTCAAAATAAAAAAAATAAGCAGTCTATTATCGTTATCAAGGTACATGGCAAACTACATGAAAACTTGTTCTTTTCTACATGCTCAGTTTACTGAAACAATGTAAAAAAAGATAATCTGTTTTTTAAAAAAGTTTATGGTAAACAGCTCATTTATTGAAAAGACATACATGTATGTTGTAGGGACATATTTTGTACATTTCATGCGGTTGTACATCTTTAAAGAAAGAGGTTAGCTGAATTGCTGAATATTTTGGACTGAAT
This sequence comes from Loripinus fragilis, assembly GCA_964019695.1. Taxonomy (NCBI): domain Eukaryota; kingdom Metazoa; phylum Mollusca; class Bivalvia; order Lucinida; family Lucinidae; genus Loripinus; species Loripinus fragilis. The sequence continues at coordinate 63,605,224 of OZ026528.1, read as the reverse complement.
GGCATCTTGATTGTGTGCACATACCAGACATGCCGAGGTGCATTTCTCGAGCGATATTTAAATGCTATTTGTTTTTATAGTAGGGGTTGGTGGGCTATTTGCAATTTGCAAGCTAATCAAAGTGCGCGCACAGATGTTTTCAATATATGCCATATATACATCGTAAAGCTATCATGTTTGTCATGGTTTGAAGGCATGGACTCGCAGAAATATGTATTACTTGACTTTTCGCTTACTGTAAAGGCGGCAACTTTAATATTCATATCTGGGTGTGGTTCGGCTATTTCATCTGCTAAGGAAGGGAAATCAGATTTTATTTATAATTTGGTGAACAGTTAATCAGCTTTTAGGGCCGTGCAAACGTGCGTGCATTTCATGAAAACCATAACCATATACACGCTGAACTCACATGTATTAACCCTTAAAGCGCATAATCACAAAATGTATGTTTTTTGTAGTCCATTAAAATATTTGAAGCCTCATAGACAAACAGTGTGGACCCAGATCAGACTGCTCCTGTAGGAGCAGTCTGATCTGGGTCCACAATGTCTGCCTCTGTGCTTATGTTATATAGACATTTTCAGATGCAGTTATTTTGCTGGCGTTTTAAGGAATAAATAATGTGTTTAGCGTCTATACTGAGGTTATGGCGCAAGACGATACAGTTAATTTTGAGTAAAACCACGCCTCATGTTCAGCTTTTACCTATGTCTAAGGTTGACCAGTCCTAATTACGCATTCATGAGGTGCCGCCTTTACAGTAACCAAAAAGTCAAGTTATACATGTACCTGATCATCGTTTGCTTCCTTCATCATGTTCATTATGATATTAAACGGCCTGGGCCCGGAATTACAATGCCTCCTCAGAGTTAAGGAAAACTTAAGTTAAGCATTGATTTTTCAGGATGCGAGAAATAACGTTAAAACTGATCAAAATCAAAATAGTTTTAATTTTTCTGAAGATCACAATGATATCTTTGACAACAGATACCAGGCAATTTATTTAGCATTTCATATAGCATGATGAAATATCAATACTTAACTTAAGCCTTCTTTAACTTTAAGGAGGCATTGTAATTCCGGGCCCTGGTGAACAGCGATTGTGTGTAAACGTCAAGATGATCAGAGCCCGGAATTACAATGCCTCCTTAGAGTTAAGAAAGACTTAAGTTAAGTTTTGATTTTTCAGGATGCGAAAAATAACATTTAAAACTGATTAAAATCAAAAAAGTTTTAATTTTTCTGAAGATCACAATGATATCTTTGACCACAAATACCAGGCAATTTATTTAGCATTTAATATAGCATGTTGAAATATCAATACTTAACTTAAGTCTTGCTTAACTTTAAGGAGGCATAGTAATTCCGGGCCCTGGTGAACAGCGATTGTGTGTAAACGTCAAGATGATCAGGGCACGGAATTACAATGCCTCCTTAAAGTTAAGGAAGACTTAAGTAAAGTATTGATATTTCAACATGCTTTATTAGATGCTGGATCGATGCAGTACTTGTGGTCAAAGATATCATTGTGATCTACAGAAAAAATGAAACTATTTTGATTTTAATCAGTTTAAAACGTTATTTTTCGCATCCTGAAAATCAATACTTAACTTAAGCCTTCCTTAACTTTAAGGAGGCATTGTAATTCCGGGCCCAGGTATATTACGACATATCAATGTAGCCTGAAAGCCTTATGTCTTATATATACTGCTAACCTGTTCAAAAGAACTCCATGAATTTGTGGAGGCCGTTTCCTGACATATATCCCAGTGGCGGACCACCTCCCTCTCCGTTTTTAAATATCCTATGAGCATGAAAAAATTTGGTGAGACCAAATTTTTCAATTTCATGGGATATTAAATAAAAGTTGGTATATTTAATAAAAGTTAGATAAAATCAACAAAGCGAACACCACAACTTTATAAATATGAACTCCCATTCCAGAAATCCTGGATCCGCCCCTGTACCTCAAGAGTCATGCGTCCATAGATCCAGCGGGCGTGCCAAAAGCAACTTGGAATGGCAAGGACCTAAATCTACATTACATTTCATATATTGCTAATCTGTAAATGAGGCCTTTATGAATTTGTGGAGGCTCTATCCTAACATAGCTGTACTTATACTTAGCGGGCACATCAAATCAATGCCATTGTTGGAACTAATCAAATTCTACAGTAAGTTTCACATGTAGCTAACGTGTTGAAAGAGACATTTATGGATTGGTGCAGGTCATATGCTTACATATAACACGAGAATCCTGCGTCCATATACCTAACGTGCCAAAGCAACGATTCGACATCTACAGTCACATTTCATATACTGCTACGCTGTTAACAAGACCTATATGACCATGTACATTTGTATCTAAGGAGAGAAATAATACGATATACTCTGAGAGCCCTATCGGGCGTGCCAAAACTATGCCATTGTCGACACTGACCGAAATCTTCAATACATTTCATATATTGCTAACGGCTCATTATAACTGGTTATTTATGGCTATTTTATCTCAACTCGCATTGATTTTATGGCATTCAGCAAATATTGAACCTAAGAAATGTCTCCCATCTGTGCGATTCCTTGTTTGAAAAAGATAGATTTGCACTTATCCGTTGTTCTGCTGAGCACAGTAATCCGCTTTTCTTCTTTGCAATTTTTCACAACACTCGCGAATAGCAAGATTAAAATGATAAATGTAGTAATTGAGTGACAGATAGAGTGCATCCAGATCAGCCAGCTTCCCACGGAAGCTGGCTGATCCGGCTGTACTCTAACTGTAAAGGCAGGACATCGCTTGTCTCTATAGATCAATAGCTAAGACGAGATGAGCCAGGCACCGTGACAAAGAAAAAAAATCTGCCAGTCGCAAAGCCAATATACACGCTTCCATGTTTATGCAATCGAATGCACCATTAGTCTTCGGGTGGCGCGTACGAGTATAGCGTTAGCGGTGCAAGAAGTTTGTATTTAATCTGTTATTTTACGGCAAATATCCAAGGAATAAGTTGTGGCATGGTTTCTTTTTTAGGGGATTGATTCAGGCCTATTAGTCGAATGATACTACAGATCTCGGCTCTATTTGTAAAATGATACTGATTAAGATATCTGTTTGAACTTTTGAAATGCTTTTCCTGGGCCATAAAGGTGTATTTCCTGGCTCTTGAAGGTGCAATTTCTCAGCATTGCGATAACGACCGTTACATTGTAGCTGATTGATAGTGTCATGCTAAGGCCAGGGACAGGTGATCGTTCCAGGGGATTGTTTTTGTTTCTGATGATGCTTTACGTCCCATTCAACAATTTTTAATAATGTCTGAACAATTCCTGTCTTCCTTGGTTGAACCAGTACTACGCAGCCCATAAAGTGTCTTGCTCAGGAACTCAACACAATGACTCTGGTGGGTTAACCAGACAACTAGTATAATTCTATAGAGAAATGGTCTGATTTGGAATAACATGTATCAGAAGAACTTAAAAATCAAAGAGTAATGCCGGAAAAATATACAGTAAAACCTGTCTTTAGCGGTAACTCAAAATATAGAAAACAAAATCTTAAAGACAAATAGTAGCTTAATGAAGGTCGAAAGTATTGCAGAATGCTCTTTTGGAGCATTCTGCAATACTTTTGACCAGCATTAAGCGAAAATCGGTCTTGAAATCCAATTTTGGTCTCCTTTTTGAGCGGTCGTTTAAGACAGGTTTAACTGTATTATCGATGAGAATGAATATGACTATCAGAGGTCATAAACCAATCCATGCCGACACAGTAAGGAAGAGATACAAAGACAAAGGCTCCCATTACACATTTAAATGATATGACCTTATGTGTGAATCGGCGTTTCCCAACTATAAGGGGCTGCTCTTAAAGGAACAACTTCGCTCCTTTAAGAGACGTTCCTTTTAGTCAAAGGACGCAATATGGATGAGTGGTACTACCCGTTTGAGTAGTTTCTCTTAGATGTGCGTAACTATAACAGCGTTCTGGTTACGCCCGTACGGAAGCCTATATGTGACATTGTGTTTTGTGTTATGTCCTTTTGATTTCGGCGTTTTAACTATTTACTTTTGTATTTTGAGTTCTCTGTTTTTGTACAATGTTGCACATTTTAAACGGCGCAATTCACGAGGTAGAGCCAAGATGGAGAACAAATGAGGAAAGCAAGAAGAGAGTATAAGTATTTTAATTCATCCGCCGTAATGTTAGTTCTTATATATTTGAAATCGATGCAGCCACTAACTATCACAGTCAAAAAGTCTACCGGAGGCTTTCTGTTTGATTATGCTACAAACTGGGTTCTCACTGTGAAAGTAGTCACACACACCCAGTACTATTCAATATAATACAGTTCGACTCATTATAATAGTTCGATCAATTTATATTGACCCATTTAAATTGTTACAGAAATTTATTCTGAGATTTATTCTGCAGGTCTAGATCTGATACAGTGCAATAGATCATCTTTGTATTTTATACTTGTATTATTTTTTGGTGGTAGTTCATAGAGGGCCTCATGGAAGATTAGCTTTTTTTTTTGCTAAATGTGTTACCCTCTGAAAATAAAGACTATTATTATTATTATTATTATTATTAGAAACTAAGATGGCATTTAAGGAAAAACGTATCTATCTATCTATCTATCTATCTATCTATCTATCTATCTATCTATCTATCTATCTATCTATCTATCTATCTATCTATCTATCTATCTATCTATCTATCTATCTATCTATCTATCTATCTATCTACCTACCTACCTACCTACCTACCTACCTACCTACCTACCTACCTACCTACCTACCTACCTACCTACCTACCTACCTACCTATCTATCTATCTATCTATCTATCTATCTATCTATCTATCTATCTATCTATCTATCTATCTATCTTGAGGTTATCTGTCTGTCAGTCAGGATAAATGCTGTTTTCAAACGTCACACCCACTGCCATATATTTTTGGGGGTTTATCTACCTTTTGTCTGCCTAAATGAGTTTTTCTATCGTCTACCCCATATCCACACTCCCCATCCCCCCCCCCTACAAAAAATAAAAAAAAATGCTTGAGTTTATTCACCTGTCTGTCAGCCTGTCTGTCTGTCTTTCCGCCTGTCAGTCTGTCTGTTTTTCTGTCTGTATAAGAAAGCAAGTAAGTATTACACGGAAATTCTACGATCACTATGATGAAGAGAACAGTACACAGACAGTCACACGACAGCAAGAAAGCATTCAAAGTTAATCAGTCAGTTTTCTCGCTCTTTTTCTCAGCAAAATGACTGCAAAACTAATGTATAAAATCACTACGAACTTCACCACAGAATTAGAAGACACTACAATACCCCAACACACAATGGGAGAAACAAGGAATAATGAATTAACAACAACGTAATCAATGCCTTAGAACGGACAGTGGTCGAGATCACAAGGGAGGGGCTCTTCACCCTAGATTCGGCTATTGTACATAAGGCTGTTTTTCATTGCCTACCCTATACCCATCCACCACCCTATAAGTTGCTTGGGGTTATCTACATGTCTGTCTGGCTTCCTACCTGCCTGCCTGCTGCGTGTCTGTCTGTCGGTCTGTATTGCAAGGCTATATGTGTATTTTTTTATTTTTTGTATTGATTTGAGTTGTATCTTTGGCCCTTTTACTTCATCTTTTGTGTTTTGCCTTTTGTGTTTTAAATTTTGTCTTCAGAAAGGGTTATTTCCTTTATTGTCTTTTGCCTTTTGCGTTTTAACTTTCAGCTTTTTACTTTTGTCTTTTGTGTTTAAACTTTTGTATATTGTATTTTGGCTTTGGGTTTCGCATGCTAGTTCTATAATAAAAAGGCATCTCAGTACCCCTTCAAGTTTTAGCAGCAGACAAACATACAGACTAACAGACAGACAATTGACAGTGTATTGGATATGGGAAGGCGGTGGAAATAGATTGATAGATAGATACGTTTGGCTTTTAATACCATCTAATTTTTGATAGCACTGTCTTCGACCTACATAATAAATGCTCAGAATAAAAAATTGTCACTATTTAATTGGGTCAAACTGTCATGTACAGAATTGTCCTAGATCTGTTTGAATACTTACACAGATAGCCTGGTTGAAGGGAAAACCTACGGTAGACTTTTTGGACTGAGATAGTTACCAGCTGCATCGATTTCAAATGTAAAACAAACGTTACACAGGATGCATTAAAATACTTGTACTTTTGTCTGTATTCCCTTTCTTATTTCCATCTTTGTTCTACCCCTATGAATTGTGTTGTTTAAAATGATGCACAGCATCATACACAAAACATACATATGTATGCAAATTCATATATGAGCCACGTCATAAGAAAAACTGCATTTTGAAATGTGAGAATACAAAGGCACTGAGTAGATGTGTCCTAACATGCTGGTCAAAACAATTTTTAAAGTTTAATATCTTATTTCAAGACCCTAACACACCTCGCCTAAAACGTGATATATCAAACAATAATTAACAGCTTTTAAATTGCGAGGATGACGCGCGCTAGCTGACGTCATTTGTTACTGCAAAATGACGTCAGTCATGGCGTCAGCCAGTGTAACGTTGTTTTTAAGCTGGAAAGACGTAACTTATACATGTAAATATATGTGACACAATCCAACTATTGGCGGGATTTCCTCAGTGCAATGGCTGAAAATTGGAAGAAGCTTAAGACTTCAAATGTATTTTTGCTGTTTATTGTGTGTTAAAATCAAATAGATCAGCTCTAATGCGTGAATTGTTGAATAATAATTTACTGTTTGTCGGTCAATTGTACAAAAAAATACTCATACTATGCGCTCATGATTTGATTTTCTTTACAACTGACCTCCAAACAGTGAATTATTACTCAACAATTCTCTGCTAGAGCTGATCTTTTTCTTCATTTTAGCAAGCTTTTGTAGCTTAGAAAGTCAAATGGAGTCCATAATAGAAAGTTGTAAAATTTGAAATTTTAAAACGAGATGTCTAGCGATTATGCTAATTGTCACTGTTTCAATGCTTTATCAGTTCCTAGTGGATGCACAGCTGATCTGCGCATTTGTTTTCTGTATGTGTAAAAATGCAATTCATTTTGTATCGGACATCTCTTTGACCAGTTCATTTTTCTATATAAGCATTTATTTGTCTATAGCTAGACAGCCAAGTATGTGTTGGATCTGTAAGAAATCCGCAAAGGAAGGTTTTCTCATGATGAGGCTCATATTACTTTGTTGTGACTGTGTAGCAAAGTACATCGCGCGTCAAAGTCAGAATGCAAGAACATTTCTGCCAATACATCTACGTTTCTATTAATTTAAATTGAAATCACACGTTTACCTCATCAAAATTTCAAGCAATGTAGATTGAACCTTGAAGAAATCTGTATTAACTTAATTCAGAATGAAGATTTCATACATCTAAATAAACCAAATATTTATTTACTTGGAAATTTAGCAAAGCAATGTCAAGAACATATACAATTAGATTCTAAACCCTGCCCATAAAACCACAAGGTAAAAGAGTCACAACGAGATTGATGGGAGTAAACAAATGACATATAATGAACCGAGTAAGCAGCTATTTTCCAAACAGGTGGTGACTCTGAATTCGAACGTAACTGAATAAAAATGCAGCTTAAATAGGACAATTAGATAATAACACAGAACAGCAAGTAACCACAACAAAGTATCAACTTGGAATGGTCAGCAATGCGTTACTAGTGGATTTAAGTTAACTTTAAGAGGGTTCAGTCCTAATCCTCACTTTTGATGTGATTCTAAAACATGTATTTTGAATGGCCCACGTGGAGGTTTCCAACTCATCAATAAATCAACACAGGTAACAAAGGAACCATAGGTAAAACCAAGGTGGTTCAAGGATATGAAGATTTAACAGAAACAACGCTTACACTGACCTGGCGGAAATGAAAGCCAAGTGAGCCAACACACAGACTACGTGTTACGGTTAATTTGTGTGACAACTATTGCTAATTTCATATGTTAAGCAAATTCAAGTTTTTTTTAAATAAAATTATTTATGTTGGGTTGCCTACCAATCAGGTAAGCAGAAACAATAAACATACTGTATGTTGAAATGGCCGTTTAATTAACGACGAGTTTGGCTTTAATACATTCACAAGATATGATGACTACTTGATACATACATAGCAATATATGTAAAAAAAGCATAACACACATTGGTTTAAAGTTAACAAACCACGTCAAAATGAATATTTAGGATTACATTTCGTTGCTCATCTATGGATGATGTAAAAGCTTCAAAGTGTTATGTGTCTGACATGTGCATGCAATGAAAAGTAGGGAAGGAGTCTAAGTTCTGGAATCGATACAATCAAGTACCACACCTGACCCAAGATACCATATGGGAAAGTGACATTAGATACAGGAGAGCAAAGAAGTCAGCCATTTCCTAGCAGGTGACCACAAGGCAGCATGACAGAGACAAGACAATATAGCTAAGACAAACGCATAAAAAAATCCACAAAAGAAATACCACCTTGAAATGGTCAGTAAGAAAATTACTGGAGGGCTTAAACTAGTTTCACGGTACCAATCTCATCCTTAATTTGGATGTGGATCAGACACATATATGTTTGGTTTCGCATTAAAGATCCCTAACTTATCCATGAATCGTCTCTAAGTGCATATAAATCAAGATATAAAAAGGTGATAAAACAAAGATAAGGACTCAACAGTAATTACAAGGGAATACCGTAGCAAACGAAATCAAACAGTTAAGCCCTGGTGGGTCTGACAGCAGACACAGCATAAGGCCCAAACCCTCTCATTTATAGATAAGTCCTTAAATTGGAACCGTCAAAGCAAACCTCCTAATTTCCTACCACCACTGTCATCATATTAAGCAAATATTTTGCAGGTGAAATTAGTTAATAGAACTTGTGTTCACTGGTACATGTATATAAAGCAAAACGTGAGTGTTTCAGAGTTTTTTTTCCAGTAGGTCTAAGACCAATGAACAAATTCATTGACGTTTCAAATCAGTTCTTGGGTTTTATAAGGCTCAGTATCACCAGAATTCATTTAAATACATCTTCTTACTATACATTGCTTTACATGTTGTTATATCAACTTTATCTACCAGTGTTCCAAACTCAATGTGACCATTGAGCATAGTATATCAGGCTATCCTTCATGTATATCAACATTTTCTCTGCGCTCTTATTGACTGGAGATTCCAGTTTTACACAAGCTAAGAAGCCACCATACGAGCTTAACACTCTTTGTGCTTTAACAATGGCGGCAACTAGGGCACATATTTGGCCAGTAATATATATCTACGTACAAAGACGGTAAAGATCAGGAAACGATACAATCAAGTACCACACCTGACCCAGGATACCACATGGGAAAGTTATAAAAACACAATTAAACATCACAAACAATAGCCAAGAGGTCAGCCCTTTCCCAGCAGGTGACCACACAGCAGCAATAAACAGACGCGAAAGCATGACGAACACAAGACATAAATAATACAATTGATACAGAAAAGAAATACCGCCAAGGAAAGGTCAGTAAATATTTTACTCAAGGGCTTAAACCAGTTTCCTGGCGCCAACCTCACCCTTAGTTCAGATGTTGATCAAAGTAAGTAAGGATGCAAAGATCAGGAATCGATACAATCAAGTACCACACCTGACCCAGGATACCAATGGGAAAATGACAAACTCACAGTTAGACACCACAAACGAGAGCCAAGAGGTTAGCCCTTTCCCAGCAGATGACCACTAGGCACATATAAACAGACGCGCACAAAGGCATAGCAAACACAATACAGAAAAAAAATATCCAAAAAAGAAGACACATAGATGTTTCCACCACCCAGTGGCCTCTGCTGCTGTTCGTTCTGAGGTGATGATTCTGTTTTTGATGATTCATTGTTTGTTGTGGCTCCCATTGTGTTTGGTCTTTGTTTTATAGTTTACTTCTTATTGTCCTTTCTAGTTTGTTGTCATTTTGCTGAGGTATAGAGAGCTGGTTGCTTTACTTTAATTATGTTGTCCTGTGGCTGTCAGTGTTCTTTGTATCCTCCCCTCTGGTGTCATGGGTTAGTTTGTGGTCTATTCTTGTGGCATTTCTTGGTCATACTCATCTGTTTTGGGCGCTTCTATATAGTGCTGCTTTATGAGATCAATAAAACAGAGTGGGACACATTCAACATAAAATTGGGTTAGTGTCTTGAAATAATCCTGCATCTCTTAGGTCTTTAAAAACGTATCAAGCAATGTAATCACTGGCGCCTCAGCGTTTCCCGCCATGTCTCTATTGCTTATTGGAAACACAGTTTCCGAACATGAAGATGTAAATCCAACAACTGAGTCTGCAGCTGTGTGTCTAAAAAAGGTTGCAGAAGTACATTTCTATGTGCCTAGGTCACAACGTAGATCATATGGTACTATCTAGAATAGTTCAAAACATCTAAATATGATGGGTTCTGAATGCTGAAATCGTTGTCGTGATTTTGTTTTTGATGATTTTTGTGTGTGTTTAGGATACATTATAATTGTCTTCCACATAATGTAAATCAATGATAAGCAAACTTTACCATTTGTCAAAATATACCAGAATTAAATGTACTCTAGATTGGCCTTTCTTTTGAGGGAGGATAACTACATTAATCTTGCAGAGACATGATTTTTCCTGAAAATAAAAATGATAAATTATGAATATAATAAATTTTTAATAGTAAAACATCTTCGGATGCACAAATATATGTTTTTCTGCGTTGTGTTTTGCTGACTGGTTTCACATAATATACATGCATCTAAACAACTATTAAAAATGTTTCTTAAGAACAACTGATTTGATATCAGTGAAACTACCAAATTTTAAGGTCTAATAGGTACAATTATTGCATTTTTATGGTTAAACCAAAGATCTCCTGTAGGACGCACTGCGCTCACAAACATTGATTGAGTATTATTTAGTTATTTCCAGAGAGACAGATACACTCATAGATAGATAGATTAATATATGAATGGATATATAGATATATACAGTAAATATCATCTACGTAGATAGATAGATAGATAGATAGATAGATAGATAGATAGATAGATAGATAGATAGATAGATAGATAGATAGATAGATAGGCTTTGCCTTTCATGTCGTCTAATTTACGAGTGCACTGCATCAGACCTACAAAATAAATTTCCGTAACAATTTAAAGGACCTCGGACAGTCTTAATGAAGGATTGCCCATAAAAATGACCAGAGAAAAGTTTCAAAGAAAATGATATTTTTTCTATGAGAAAGATAGTAGGTTCAATCCTCGACTTATCCACAAAAGCCGTTTTCTCATTGGACAAGTACCTATTGAAAAATATGGGCTGAAAACTCTGTTTTTTGCTATCCAACATATAGAAAATAGAAAAAGTTTTACTGAAGTGCTTTCCCCCCCGTGACCAAACTAATCCTTTTGCATACAGTTGTAGTTTTACATTTCACACATCATATAAAAACGGCATGATTGGTCACGGGGGGGAACGATGTCAAAATGCTCAAAAACGCTTTATTATAAAACCTTATTAGAAACTTATTTTGTAAAGACCTGTAGGTAAATGGCATGTATCAGAGCTTTAGTTATGAGTGCTTACAAAGTAATTAATTGTCTCATTTCTCAACCAAAACATATGTTGTGGGTACTCAAAAGAACCGTCGCAATGAGACGGTTCTTTTATGCACCAAATTATAGATAAAATCTGATGTGTAAGAAAAATATTCACGATTTTACGCTCAACATCTGTGTTTATCTAGACTATGATTTATACAGTATGCAGATATGATACACCTCAGTGCACAAGTCAACTGGATGAACTTGAAACATTACAGGTAATAGTCAAAAGTCATTGAAAGCACACTTCTTTAGATTAAACAATGTAATCTTCTCAACCCGAATTTCATGCAAACCCATCACTTTAGTCTCAATTTTTATGCCGCAAACATAATATTTACATGCATTTAGGTGAATACTCGACGAATCTTTGACTTTCTGTGAAATGAAATTTGGTCACAAAGATTACCCCCACCCCTAAACCCTAAATTCCTGGCATAGTTATGCAATATTTTCAAAATATTTTTATATTGCTAGGTTCACTAAATGTAAGGGTTTGATTTAAGCACAAAACTATAGTTGTCAGTTATGCATTATCCTAGCCACAGGCTGTCAAAATTTGGGCAGATTGAATAGGAAACTGTCCGAGGTCCTTTGTCAAACTATTATAAGGGACCAAATTGTGTCGTATTGAATTGTCCTGGGTCTATTTGAATGTTTCCACAAGGAGAGAGAGAGAGATAACCCACTTTGTAGCATGCCCTGTATATTTTTTACTTTGTGATAGTTACCGGCTGCATGGCTTTCAAATTTAAATACCCCACTAACATTACATTTACAATGAATGCATTAAACTACTTACAGCTTCGTTTTTCGCCCGTCTTTTCGTCTATATCTTGTCTCTACCTCGTGAATTGCGCCGTTTAAAATGAACAACATCGTACACAGAACACATAACAAGAAACTCAAAATACGAAAGTAAAAAGTTAAAACACCGAAATCAAAACGGCATAGCACAAAACACAATGTCACATATAGGCTTCCGTACGCCCGTGAAAGTTATACGGGTAAACTAACACTCAGGGTGATAACTTGTCATGGAGGGACGAAGACAGATGCCAAAAGGATGTTGAATGGCAATTGTTGTGAAATGGATTGTACATTCCACGCAGTTGGACACCAATTACCCTTAATCCAACAATGGATTCTTCCTTATGATTTGATACCATAAACTCTGGTTGTTACATTGTATATATCTAGGGGTCACAGGTTATAATTACAAAATGAAGATTGTTTTTCTTTCTCTGAAAATTGTTTTTGTCTTAGCAAATAGTGAGATCCTAATGAAATGCCGCATTTCGGACATTTTGTCTGGATCAGGCAGATCTAGATCTAGAATGTTCCCTATAATTGAACTTTTGTTCCGAAAGCATTAATGTGCTTAATTGTTGAATTTTAAAAATGGAATATCCCAGTTGATTATCTAGACTATCAATTAATGACTTGCTGATTGATCAAATCAAGCAGCCTTGATCAGACAGCCCATCGCAGAACTCTGATCTTGGAATATTTTATATGTAAATGCTGATACCTGTATAATGTCAGAGTTTGTTATTTGTATTTGTACCCAGAGTCAACAAAGGTGGTCTTGTGACAAGGACTATTACACTCATCTGTCTGAAGACAACTAAATTTACTAGTACATGTAAATTCCATCCCTTCATATGTTGAGAAATAGCCTTCCGTATCGTGTTTTCTTTTTATACCACCTTTACCAACTTTAGCATGAAATATCACTTGATGTGCAAGGTCTACACTGATGTAGGTGGTATAAAATAGATATACCATGTTTGTCCACCTGTAATTAAGATAATCCACTCGCTAAAGCTCATGGATTTTCTCCACGTACAGGCGGACAAGCCATGGTACTGTTACATTTGTAATGGCACACGTATTAAAGGCGGTCGCCAGAGTATAATTTACAGCCCAATCATCGGCTACACAATCTTATCTTCATTGTTCGCATGAAAGTAGCTTCCCAGCAGGTAAAAAACCTTAAACTAACGTCATATCAACGTCGAAGTGACGCCATGACGTCATATCAACGTCGATGTGACGACGGCATGACGTCGCCTCGACGTTTATACAACTTTGTTTTGACATCATTTGCCTGCTGGGTTATGCCTTGGTTATCTTATGAGCTTATAAGAAAAGGAAATACCAAACCACGACACCGTGTGGAAGAGACTCAGAACCCTAACTATTTTATTGCGTTTTGTTGGCGGGCCGATGATGGGCCAACATTAAATGTTGGCTTGGTAGCTTTTTAATTTTAGGGGATCCGGACCAGTATTGCTAAGTAACCCTATAGCCTTGTGATTTCAGGGGGTCCGGCCCCCTGCCCCCCCTCTGGATCCGCGCATGCTTTACGCATACGCCATTTGAAGCTGAATCTCATGGAATACATGTATGCGCGCAGGTCCAGATAAACAAAAAAGGGCCAAATATTGTGAATAATTTCACATAAGTCAGTTTAAACATTTGTTCTTGGTGCTCAAAGAACCGTCTCAATGCGACTGTTCTTTTGAGTACCCACAACATATGTTTAGTTTGAAAATTAAGAAAACTATTTTTCAAAGTACGCACTCTTTACTTAAATGCATGTGACATGAGCTGGCACATTTGTACTTCGAGCCTACGCCAAAGACATAAATAGCTGTTTTAATAAAATGTAAATTAGACGAACTGGCACAATAGCAAGCGTCTGTCCTGTTCTGGTCCATTTACATCACTGTTTAACATTCAACGCATACAACAAATCATGAAATCAGTGCAATTCAGCAGCAAATTAGAAATATCACATGGGTATCAATGTGCGCGGATCCAGAGGGGGAAGCGCGATTTAAATGGCGTCTCGCTGGCGGACCTAAAATGGTACGCTTATCAGCCAAAACGAGTTAAGTTCACAAATTCGGTCATTTTTGTGTCCCATCCCCATTTTAGCATGTAAACAGTGTATTTTCTAACGCTTTAAGGTTTATTATTTTAGTTTAGGTTAATGTCTTGACAATCAAGTAAAAGAAAAGCAATGGAAACGGTCAATAGTCATTCCTTACGACGTTTATCATTAGCAAGTACCCCCAAAATTGCCAAAAAAAATGCTGTCCCATCGTCATAGCATGTAATTTTAAGAATGTATTATGCTCAAATGGTTGTTTTTATAAGCAGTTTTCAACTTTATTTTATTGACACACATATTTACCTTTCATTTAATGTCCCCTATTTGATTGAAAAGTGAAAAAACATCTTTTTTGTTGTATTGATGATTGATGTCCCACAATCGAATGTGAATTACGTTACCAATTTAACCATCTCATAAATTACACACCATGCATGTTAAGCTCATATCAAACATCTCTATTTCAAGAGGATTAATATGTGCACGGACAAAAGAAACGAATTTGTGGGAATATTTGTTTATTTTTCCCAGATGAAAAGATATCTGAGGTTGTCTAAAAAATCTGCAGTTTTGTGAATTACGTTACCCTATGTGTATTGTTTGTATAAGAAGAGGTACTAATATTGCAATTAAAGCAAATCTAAGAACTATAACCAAACTATATAACAAACCATACAAGAACTTTACAAGAAGTTGTTTACACAGAAAAAAATAAGTAAAAACATAAATTTGTGAATTACGTTGCTGTGAATTACGTTACGACAATTTTACTAAAATCCAAATACTTCTCTAAATGCATGTGCTAGCCGAAAAAAATGTTTGTTTTTAATCAAAGCAAATCTGTCCCAGTTAATACAGATAAATTCAAACCATATTGCACTTGTCATTTTATTTTTACAAGGATTTACCTATATGCTCTGGGTACATCTACTCCACTATTCATGTAGCTTACAAAGACACTCATTATATAAACTCACTATATGCAATGTAATCTATTTGAAAAGCAAACTTGAATAGTGTAAATATCTAAACGATTGTTCGTATGTTTTTTGAAATGAGCTGGATTAAACATAGGTAACGTAATGCACAAGTAGGTAACGTAATTCACATTCTACAAAAAAACAGATTAGTCCAATCAAAAGGCCAAAGGCATCAGATTGACGGTGATTATAAGTTTCTGACTTGTTGCTCAATTGTTACTTTCCCTTTTTCAAACCATTTTTATCTCGTTACTGCTACCACTGGAGGTTTATTGGTGAGTTTATGTGTATACTTTGGAATTGGCACTCTCGCTTGTGCATCCTGGTCCATTTCAGTTGATCACAGTGACCTTAAGTGTTCTCATGACTTAGTATGTTGATAACTATTATGGTTTACATGATAGATAAAACAGTTTACTTGAATTTATAGCTTCTTATCGTCAATTGAAGTGAGCAAATTAGCTATGTGAATCACGTTACCATCAACATTTTGCCATTTTTCTGAGACGGTCGTATCTTTGTGAATGATGCAAACGTTGCTTTTTTGGAATATATGTACATGAAAAGGCAATTATTGAAGTAAGTTTATCTGTTCTGCATTGTCTTAGTTTGTAGTGAGCCACAACACGTTTTTCAAATATATGGAATATTAAAATCATTATTCTATAATCATATTTTAAAGTGCTATTCCAACAAGATTAATGAAACTAGATGCAACAGCTTACTTCCATTGTGCAAAGCATGATGTAAAAAGTGTTAAGCAACACACTAGAACCTGATATTTTGCAGAAAAATAAATGTTTCTACGCAGGAAATAAGACCAGAGTGTAAGGTATGTGAACTACGTTACCGACCTATTGGCACAATGTTCTTTATACAAGAATACAATTTATTATTTCCAATACCAAAGAAGAATGTTTTTTTAATATTCATCATCTACTGTTTCAAAACCAATAATTTTTTCTGGTCAATTCTTCAATTTGATGGATACAATTAAAACAATAATTGTACTCATAGAATTACAGCTGAATTCCACTGTCAATTCATAACAAACCTGCTTAGACAATGCTGTGAAGCAAAAACATGATATAAATTCTACATAATAGGCTTATTTGATCAACAAAAGATCCAAGTAGAAGTACATGCTATAAAAGTTTTAAACATTTCAGTCTTGTAAGAAATTTGGTATGTACAAGTAAACTTCATCACAGTAACGTAGTTCACATTCAAATTCAGTGGTGCTCTTTGTGAGGCTGAATGAATTGAAATTTTTGGATGAGCACTTTTTTTAGACATCATTATCTCATTGACATATACCAATAAGTAAAAAAATAACATAAAAATGAAAATCTAAGCCAAAAAATTGTGGGACAAAAATTGGCTGCAATTGGTGAACTTAACTCGTTTTGGCTGTTATAGTATATTTGGATCCTCTGTTCCCACAAAAAAAAGTTGTCAATGTTGGACCCCCTCTGACAAATCTTTCTGGATCCGCCCATGGTCAAGTAGCTTTTGCAGCGGCTAGCTGTATATTTTTGGTACATTTGTATTGACCTAGATTATTCACCAATCAGTAACTATCTCGAATTGTAATTTTGAGCGCACCTGCTAGAAAACGGTATTCTCATTGGTTAAAGACCTCAAGGTAAGTGAGTATGAGCACACGTACTGCAGACCAACCCATCGCTTTTTAAGGAAGAGACAAACCCAGAAAGGACACGGACCACTACAAAGCAACCACATAAAACAAGGACATTACACTAGACCCCCACGAACAATGGGAGCAACAATGAATGAACAGCAGCAGAGCCACCGCCTTAGAACTTATAACAAATGCAAATAAACTTGAAAACTAGATGCACATGTAAATGGCAGACATACAGACGGTTACAATATACATGTAGTCTGTTTCACAATTTTTTGCCATTGCAAATCTACCTATAGTTTAATTCTTGCTGAGGCGCACTGGTTGCGATTTGGTGATAGAAATCAATTTCAATCTTCTATATATCATGCTAACCCATGCTTTTTTATGTGTTACAGTTTTTGGGTCGAACACTAACAAATCTCCAGACATTAGATTTAGAACATCGCAAATTTGTCTTATATCGCTATTCGCGAAATTAAATTCTCGCGAATATTTTTTGAATTTACAGTATAGCATGTACCCAGCCAACACACAATGTCGGGCCATCATTGACCCGTCAGCGAAACGCCATCCGAATGGAATGGCGTTTCGCTGCAGGGCCGATTGTGGCCCGCTTTTAGATATTTACGGGGTACTCATGGTACTGAATCCGGGGTATCGGGTACATGTAACTGTCTTCAACATGATGGCACAAGGCTAGTATAAGAGAGACTATTATGATCAATAGTGTTACTTTTTAGCACCGAATATCCATTCATTATCTGTCATATTTGCATAAAAGCCCGGATTTACGTTTCGAAATATGACCCTACTTTGAAACTGCTCACGTTAAATTGGCGAATGTTTCATGCGACAAGCGACGGCCCAGGAAAGGGTGTCTTATCCACACCGGGCAGGCGGGAACCGAAAACGTTTGTAGTATCGACGAACGTTGATCAAAAATCGATAGAAACAGAGTTTTCGATTGCCATTTGTCACCTGACTGGCGACAAATGGCAATTGAAAACACCGTTTATAGCGATTTTGATCCACGTTCGTCGATTGTGGAGAGCGTTTTCGATTGCCACCTAACCGGTGTGTAACCTCAGGCTTACATTTCAACGTTAAAACGCACACTATAGTACCGTTGTGATCTCTAGGCATTTCACTATTTCAATAGTAGTCAAGCTCCAAAGCTTTTCAACAAGGTACATGTATACAAAGAAGTAGTTAGAGGCTCGGGTAAACCTTAGTCATCTTGTGCCCCTGTACAGCTGAATATACCCTTTTTAAGATGCGTGTATACAGTCAAATGAAATCCGTACAATTTTGTACAGGTTTCATATTTTGTATATTTCCTGCGATCTCAAAATTCACATATGAAAGCAACACAGATGATTTTAAAAAAAAAGTTACTCGTTAAAACGAGAAACTTTCTCGTAATAACGAGACTCTTTCTTTCTCTGAATAACGAGAAAAATATTTTATTAGTTTTTGTGTGACCCTAATCGGCTTTCGTATTCACATGTAAATATACTTTTAGAAAACTTTTATTTAAACATAATGTCATAAGAATGCTAAGACGAAAACGATGTTTTATTGGTAAAGAAAAACATGTGGCCCCTGTCAATATACAATGGACCATTTCATGTTTAATGTATAAAACCAAAAGGAAGAATACATTAGTGTATAAAGGGTAAAAGAAATGAGAAAGAAACCGATATGAATCCGACTTACATGTATATGCTTACTTAAGGTCGTAAAGAAGAACAAGAAATTATGACCATTGTCTCATTCTTACATAATTACCATATAGGAACCGCATTTGAATATTGAGAAAATGTATATGCTGTGTAGGTGGTATGGAAATCGCATCTTGGTGAATGTCCTGTTATCTCTCGCGCTGGTCCATTTCCATTTGATTCTGGCATTGCTGAATGGCGATTGGTCAATTTCAAGTTTAATTTTTTACTATTTGATGGCGATTTTTCGATTACCAATTGATTGTGGCATAGCCTGTCTTCAGGCCCTGTATTATGACATCTAACTGAAAGTTCTATAACTACTACAGAGATAAATATATGATACTTTATTACTTCCCCATTGCTCAGAATACAGTAAATAAGACAGTCAGTGAAAAATTTTACAGAGGTGTATATGCTTGTATATGTATGTGCACATATTTTACTATTTTTCTATTTACTGATCTGATACCAGTCTAATTGTGGCATTGCTGTATGACGATTGGTCAATTTCCAGCTTCATTTTGCACTGCTTGATGACGATTGGTCGATTGGCTCTCTTGTATGTGATGTTTTCTTGTGTTTTTGTCACTTCCCCATGTGATGTCCTGGGTCAGGTGTGATACTTGATTGTATGAATTCCTGATATTAGCCTTCTTACTTACTTTGGTTTACGCGGTAACATAAAAATGG
This sequence comes from Loripinus fragilis, assembly GCA_964019695.1. Taxonomy (NCBI): domain Eukaryota; kingdom Metazoa; phylum Mollusca; class Bivalvia; order Lucinida; family Lucinidae; genus Loripinus; species Loripinus fragilis. Next base: position 63,585,642 of record OZ026528.1, on the reverse strand, counting down.
TACCGCACCATAGACTGGTCTCCCTTTAATAGCTTGCAGCATATTAAGACAGGTAACACGGTATATAGACACAAAGGAGCCTATCCGTGAAAAATTGCTTTTCCTGAGCCTTATCCGCTCCAGAAAAGGAGCCTATCCGCCAAAAACAAGACATGGGGAGAGGAGATACTTTAAATCTGAGCCAATATTAGATTATTTACGACGTAAGTAACATTAAATCAAACGACATGGGACTTTTAAGTCTCTGACTTGATTGATTTTGAAACATAAGATAAGGCTGATATCAAGTCATGTCTACAAAGTTCAACAGAAAATGACTGCTCTGTTTTCGACGATTTAGTTTGCGTTGGAAAATGAAGCAAAACTAAACAATTAAGTCAATTTTGCCGGCCTGCTACACAGCAGAAAATGTTTTATGTTTCACCCCCTTACTTAAAGCGTCTGGTTTGCTTTTAAAATTAGTTTTCCATAGAAAAGAAGGGTCATGTTTGAAAACATGACGGCTAAGGAGCCTATATGTTGAGAGAAAAATGACCATTTTGTGGCACAATATCATGAGCCGTACCCGTGGCACAGGAGCCTATATGTTTTCAACTAAGTGCCATGGGAGCCTATAGGTTATAAAAGTAAGAAAAAGCATATAGGATCCGTAGACAGTAACCATATAGGCTCCTTAGCCAAAGACAAATAGGATCCCTAGCCAGATTATTTTCTTTTCCATGCCATTTATAGAGAGAATAACTTATAATTCGGTCCGTGAAATGCATATAAGTCATTTTCCACATAAATTCCAAAAAGCAATTGCGAGAACAGCCCAAACTGTTCGAAAAAGTTTGTTTTCTTCTGAGGACGTCGCCACAATGAAGAGTGTGTCGCGTTATAAAAAATCTGCATCATCAACGAACGTGTGGCTGTTTGATTTTTGTCTTATAGCTTCTCTGTTATTCCGTTGCATTGTCCTTTTCTTCATGTAGTTAATGGAATTTATTATTTTACTTACCTTTTGATGTCACTGTCTATCGCTAAGCTTGCTTTTAGCTGATAGGCTCCTTTTCAGGACCTTGATAGGGCTCAGGAAAAACAGTTTTGCACCGATAGGCTCCTTTGCGTCTATATACCGTGGGTAAAGAGAATTAGTCATTGCACCTACGTAAAGCATACAAACTGACGTCATGAGTGACGAGGTATTGGAAAATACCCATCGACATAAAAAAGCCGTTTTATTAAGGGTGTTGAAATATTTTTTATTTTACTAAATTATCAAATTATAGCAACTAAAAAAATACTGCAGTTTGTTGAAAAGTCTTTCTTGAGCATGCGCAGTCGCATGAGTAGGATTTTCTACTTGACATTAAATACATGTTAGCAATCGTTTATACATGTGCGTTATGCCCAGGTCAAACATTCACGGATCACCTCGCCGGTTCCACTACGGATCAAATCCCACGGATGACCCCGGCAATGAAAATTTCCGTAGTCCGATACGGATGCACAACGCAAGTACTACTACATATGATTACGGATGTCATACCGTAATATACGGACTAATACGGATTGCCACGGATGATGCAGGATCGTATCCGTGGCTAATCCTGCGTCAAATCTGTGGATGTGTGACCTGGGCATAATGCCCAGGTCACACATTCACGGATCACCTCGCCGGTTCTACTACGGATTAAATCTCACGGATGACCCAGGAAATGCCAATTTCCGTAGTCCGATACGGATGCACTATATACATGTACGAATGATTAAGTACTACTACTTATGATTACGGATGCAAAACGGAAAGTTACGGACCAATACGGATTGCCACGAATGATGTTGGATTGTATCTGTGGCTAATCCAGCGTCCAGTCCGTGAATGTGTGACCTTGGCATAACGGAAGTGGAGCTTTATGATCTTACCGCACCATTTCTCTTAAGCCGTCGCACAAACAAGTAGATGATTTATCAAACAATTGTGATTGCACTTTTCAATTAGCTGATTCTAAGCATATATTTTCCCCGTACCTCATAATGCATTGTGATTCTGTCGATAGCTTATTAATATTTTATTGAAGTTCAACACCACGTGAAACCGGAGGCTATGGTAACAGCTTTTAATATCAAATATGCTTGGGGATTTGGTTTATGATATTCCAATTATATTGTTAATGAATTTGGTTTCACGTTACCTATTTCATCCATAATATTTATGAGATTCGTGTCCTCCCGCTAATGTGTTGTTTCCAGTAACATGGGGGTATCATATTATATTTTGCGGTCAACCTTTTCAGATTATGCCAAATTAAATATGTTTGCGGTGTGTTGTCATACATGCACAAATATGTACTTAGTGCACGACATAGAGATCTATTTGGCTATGGGTATATGCTTACACTAGCTTAGAAAAAGTTTGCTGCGAAATATGAATGATGTCCGGAAACCTGCCACCAGAACGAGCGTTTATACTCAATTATAGGTTATAACATCATGATAACATCACTTGGGTGTCACGTGAGAGCTGTGCAATGATTGTATTGGAACTCAATCGCATGGTCGTCTAGTGACGTCATTGTTATGTTAAATTGACGTCATCATGTCATGCCATATTTCAGCGTATTCAGGAACATCTGGGTGCCTTTTTAAACACGGAAATGTGGTGTTTAATGGTGAGCAAGAAAAAGAATCCAAAAGTCATGTGAGGGTGGGATAGAAAAAATACGTCCCTCTGGATCACCGTTTTTTCATCAAAAATCACTTCCTCTGGATCACCGTTTGTCATCACTCGGCAAGCCTCGTGATGCCAAACGGTGATCCTCGGGACGGATTTTTCTATCCCATCCTCACACTCATGATGGATTTCTTATAATATTATTTGAGTCAAGTGCAATCGATAAATCAAACGACAGGAAATGAACCTCCTTCATTTCTATTCACGTCGGTTCATTCCATGTTTTACAAAATGCCATGTTCGGATTTCTTTCAGACTCTTTCATGGCGCGATTTATTCAAGTTCAACTCATTGCAGTGTTAAATTTTTATCTCGCTTTGTAGAACAACTGCCAATTAACCGATAGCAGAAGAATTAAATCTCAAGAACAGAACATCAAATCATTGTGCTCTCTGAGCTGTAAACAAAATCATTCAATCTGATCGACCGCATTTGAATCCTACAGAAATATAATACCAGGAATATGATGCGTACCGAAGTCACCGTATAGCATCGTACACCGGATATAGCGATTATCGAAGCGAGGAAATCCTCACACGTTGATGTACGAGGTGAGTTTTTATCCCATTTTCTCATTGATGCATGTGAAATATCATTGCAGAAACTTTTTTTGACGTTGCTGATACATCGATGTATATTCCTTACTACAACAAATGGTCAGCAAAAATCTATAGCAGCTACGAATAACAGAAATGGTCCGCTAATCACTGATGATTTTCTATTGTTTGCCACGAAAATACGTGTAAGTACATTATTAATACGAAATACATAAAGAACCACGGCAAATACCCCAGAAAATCATAGGAACCCACTAAAAATACCCTAAGCGTACTTTTGAAGCTGCATTTGACGAATGAATGTTCCTTTTTTTAGTCGTTTAGTGTACGGTCGATATGAGGTAAGTGTACGTTTTATAGCAAAAACTCCTGCTCGTAGTGTACGGTCGATAGCCAGACTAAATCATTGTGAAAATCTTGTCTAGTGCTATAATTTTAAGAGTTCTATATACATAGACAAATTAATATCTGTCAAACGTAGCACAGAGCCCCACCTACTAATGGTATAAGTCATAGTGATGTCTTCTTTGTTACCTTTACTGTATTGCAGCTGTAAATGTAAATCAAAGTTTGAATCATACACAACACATTGCCATATACTAAATACAACGATAAATATGTACAAAAAGGGACCCAGAGGGGTTGTTTATGGGGGGGGGGGGGCACTGAAAGCCAAAGGCTTGAACCGACGGCGCAAGCAGCGATGAGGGAAGAGTATGAGGGGGAGGTTTGATCCCCCCTCTCATTAAAATCTTTGTCTCTGCGAATGCATTTCAAGCCATTTGGAAACCCATTTTTCCCTATTCTATAACCTCAATTTTAAGTTAAGTTGTATACTCAAACACCTTGTTCCTAACTATTAGTTTTGCATTTCCTTGTCGTCCTCATCGTATTTTGGTAAGGTTCCCATGTGGGTGGGGGGGGGGGGGGGGGGGCAGATCAATTGCAATGCAAGTTTTAGTCAGCGCAATGTTCAGAAAAACAGCAGAGCCCATGTGAGGGGGAGGGGGGGGCTTAAAATTTGAAAAAAAATGCTGGAAAAGAACAATCAAGCCCCACATAAGAAAACATTTGGGCATAGGTTCCCCTATATTTTGTACTTTTTCATTCACCCCCAACCCAATAACACAGGCCTAGTCCGGCAGCAGCTTAGGGCTCTCTTTTTAATTTCCCTGAGTCTGGTTGGGGGAGGGTAGGGGGCACAGGCTATTATATGTGAGCTTTGCAACTACTAGACTACATGGGATTTGCAATGAAAGCAAAACCGGAATGGAAGATGGGGGGGGGGGGCAGACACTCCAGTCCCACAGCCTTGAGACTGGGGATAAGTGCCCCCACCCACCCCTAATTTCCGAGTTTGGTTTGGGACTGGGAGATGGCACAAAAGTGTTTATCCCCCGCCACCAGACTACAGAAGATTTTTGATCTCATCATTTACAAGCCCGGGCCAAACTCACAGCCATGTCTGTCCCCCCACGGCCACCTTTTCTTTCTGCTGAATGTGGGTAATCCGTTATCAACTAGATAATCCATTACCGTATATACTCGCAATATCATATAATGCGCGAACAAATTTTTTTAGGGCACTCACGGCATCTTCGGGGGGGGGGGGGGGGGTATATGTCCCCGATGCCTCCCTCCCTGGGACGGCACTGACATAGTGTGCCAATTAATTTCCAATGATATGACAACCTTATGACCAATGACATAAATGACATTGGACTTTAGGTAGAAGAGTGGGTTAAAGTATACTGCGTGCTATGTCCGGAATTTAAAAACAGCACCCTAGATTAAATTAATAATATTGTGCCACGACATGGGATTTCCAACAATTTGACATTTTGACAAGTTTAGAAACTCCAAATGATGGTCAGTCAGTAGCATAAACGTCATAGAATATACAAGCGACCAGCTAAGGCTCCGATCAGACTGCGCGTATGTTGGAAATCTCAAGTCGCGGCTCAAATTTTAATGCTTATTACAATGTCAAACAACTAAGGACTACGCAAGCTTGTGCATATTCCAGCAATACATCCGTCTGTCTGTCTGTCCGTCCGTCCGTCCGTCCGTCCGTCCGTTCGTTCGTTTGCCCGTCCGTCCGTCTGTCTGTCTGTCTGTCATTTAGACTAACCCTCTCAAATTTGTGTGCACAATAAGCGAAGACCCAGCTTCGCCGTCATATACAGAAAAGTCTTGGATATTTAAACACTCAGACCAATCTCGTGCCGTAATTTATAGTAATTTTGGATATTTTAACAGGCTAGCCCTTATCCAAGGGAGGAGTGGGGTACTCTAATTTTTTTCTCATACGTAGGCTTGGGCCCAGCATCTACATTTCACCCCACCCCACCCCCCCACAAAAAAAAAAAAATCAGGAATTTCAAGCACCCCAAAAAGATATTAGAAATTTTAACAGCCCAAAAAATATCCCCCATTCTGTACCTTGACCTTAAGAAAAGACCCTAAAATACATAGAAATTACCCCTAAATATAGTCCAATTTTGCGCTGACCCTCCAAAAATATCCACAAAATCTTCATACCCCAAAAAATATTCATTTTTTCTGAACCACCCCAAAAATAGTGAGATTCAAAATGTTGAACCCAAAACAAAAGACCGGAGCCTATGTATGTATGAAAACATCAGAGTACCCCCCCCCCCCCCTTCATTAAATACAAGTGTTCCCTTTATTTTGGTTCTACTTATACTTGGTTGAACATTACCTTTATCTTTTTTTATATATATATAATTTCTTGTTTACAGATGTCAATGATGTTCTATCGAGACCGCAAAATGTGATTTTTTGGGTGTTCAAGCAATCTGGGCCGAATACCGTCTCGTACAGAAAAGGTTTGAACTTGCCACAGGCTTGGCTGAACCTCGTAGCATCGCATATATTTAATCGTGATATTGATGCATGATTTAACAAGTTGCAGGAACATCACCCATCTGCAAAAGGGCTGGGATCTTTGAACAAGCTGGCCCGAAGCTCATCAATGAGTGATGTTGGGGGGTGGAGGGGTGTTAATATATAAATGTATATAAAATGTTAGCCTAAGTTAACAAAATTATGTAAGTTGCATCATAATTGAAAATGAAGTAGAAGTCAGAAGAAGGCCTATTTTATTTGATAGCAAGAATTATATTTTTTACAATAGCTAAGTGACGGGTACCCTCTTTGTTCACCACCCCCTACAAACACGAAATAATTAAATATATTAACCTATACCCAGTAACCAAAACGGGCCACCATCGGCCCGCCAGCGAAACGCCATTTAAATGGCGCATCGCTAGTGGTCCGATGATGACCCGGCATCGGTACATTTGTAGCTTTGTGCTTTTCCAAAGGTTCCAAACCAGTATTACTGAGGAAATTTGCAGCTTTGTGCTTTTCCATGCGGGAGGGGGTTGTCCGGACCCCCAAGTCTGTGACCCACTCCTCTGGATCCGCGCATGAATAAACGTCCTATGACTATGAAACAATGTAGAGTTAGCTGCTAGAGGCGCGTTCTAATCAGGAACTGCACTGTCTGCCATTAGAGGCATCGATTTATGATACAGACACTTAGTGTGGCATTCACTTTTCTGATTTTTTTATTGTTTTATTTTATTTTTGTCACATTTTTATTTAACGTATGTGCTCATTTCCATTGTTATTAAGCGCACACATCACGCGTTGTAAGAGTGAAATGCATTTGTAACCACTGCCCCACTCCCACCCGCCAACACCGACACACTTACGAGATACTGTAGCCGATAGCGGGGTCATTGTAGATGTTTGGATGGTTACATGTATAACGTCTTGATTGCCCCCCCCCACACCTCTACACATACACACACCAACCCCACAGTACGGGGTAAAGACCAGGGCGCGGAATTAGAATGCCTCCTTAAAGTTAAGGAAGACTCTAGTTAAGTATTGACTTTTTAAGATGCGAAAAATAACGTTTCAAACTGATAAAAATCAAAATAGATTAATTTTTTCTGTAGATCACAATGATATCTTAAGGAGGCATTGTAATTACGAGCCCTGATTTTTTAACATTTAAATCTGAAGACAGCATTACGAAGATAAACATGAAATATAAATTAAAAATACGATCAACATACCGCCTTGGAACTGTCAGTAAAAGAAATACTGGAAAGCCTCAACATGTTTAACGGTACCAACCTCATTCTTAACTCTGATTTGGCTCTTGTCTCTACCCAAATAAAAAATCTCTTATACATAATTGGGCTAAAAGCAGGAGAATCATCCCACACAAGTATGTCCACTTGTGATGGAGTGAGGCATATAACAGGGCACTGGAAAATCAACAAGACGTTAGTATAGCCCCACTTACCCCATAGGAGGGGTAGTGGTCACGGATAAATGATGCATAATTTAGGATAATGGGCTTCCAACAGTTATTAAAAGTAAAACGGGAACGGGACTGATTTAGAGTCCCAAAAAATACTTGAAATGCCCGGTATCGAGCTCATGATCCCTGGTCTGCTAGGACTACACCACATATGCTGAGAGAGAGAGAGAGAGAGAGAGAAAGGCAGACAGGCAGGCAGGCAGGCATACACATGTAGAGAGAGACTTAGATAGACAGACAGACTGATAGACAGACAAAGAAATTCAACAGACACACACAAAAGCATAATCCTCATTAGAACGTGCTAAACACGTAAAATACGCGGATCCAGGGAAGAAAGGGGGGTCCAGAGCCCCCTCCCTGTAAAGTCGCAGAGCTATACCCCTAAAATTCACAAGGCTACTAAGCCAGCATTTAATGCTGGGCCATCAAATGGCGCTTCCCTGGCGGGCCGATGATTGACCACTATTGTGGTATTTGGAGAGAGAGCGCGAGAGAGAGAGAGAGAGAGAGAGAGAGAGAGAGCAATTAATTAACGGAATAAGGAACGAACGAACTAAAAACCTAGCGAACATAGGAAAGGATGAACGGACAAACGGAAAGACGAAAACTATACACCCCTCGGCATAAACGCGGGGGTATAATGAGAGTAGATCTTGACATTTTTTTACATTTTTTAAAGATCGTATGTACCTTGTCACGAGAAATTCGCCTTTGATACATTCTAACAACACATGCCCAGACCAACCTGCGCACTGGCAGTCTTATTGGCGCCTTTGTTTCCAGAAAGTGTATTTGAAAAAAAAATACAGTCAGAGTTTCAAACAGTTTGGATTTGTCGGGCCAGACCTGGGCCCACACTGTCTGCAGACAAAAAAATGACAGAGAAGATGCCCCCAACCATCCCCTGACGGAAATCCCTGGAATTGCGCATGAACGTCACACGCGGATCAAGACAGGGGGTCCAGGTCCACTGACAATTGCTATATTTATGTTTAACGACCCACCGACTGTTAAGGTCATATGAAGACGGAACCACAGCTTTAAGTCTCATCCAAAAGACTGGTGACGCAAAGGCAAATTTTGGTGTGTTTTTTTATTATTATTTTACGTGTGTGTGTGTGTGTGTGTGTGTGTGTGTGTGTGTGTGTGGGGGGGGGGGAAGGGGTGGTTCAGTGACTTCTTTCACTTTCCGAAATTCCAGGGGGTCCATCATATGTTATCCAGGGGCGTCAAACTTTTTCCAAGTTGCTAAGCGATAGAACTTGTGATTTGCACTGGACCCCTGTCCCCGCTCTAGATCCGCACAATTATCACGAATTTTAATCGACTACGGTGATTCTCTCTTTGGCTGTTTATTTTTGTCTTTCATCAAGTACCCACCTAGATGCATCATTATTTTAAAAGTGTGATTTGGTGGAGTCTTTATTTTATAGGTGTGTAAGCATGATAGGTTTCTGTGCTTGGATAAAGGGATACTGTAGATTCTCTGCTTGCAAACTTGGGTGATTTTCCATAGGTTTTCAGAAGTGTGTATCTGTATACACCATGCCCAAAGCTGCAGCCCGAAAAATTCACGGAAGGTACCAATATGACGTCAGTATACTTTTCTTCTGGACTTGTGAACAATAAAGGCGCAGACCAGCCTTCGCATCCGCGCAGTCTGATCAGTGCCTTTGTTTTTCGCTCAATTGAAAGTATCATATCTAGACGACTCTCTGTAGCTAAGGAAACTGGTTTGAGTCTTGCTTTGTCACAAACACCAAAGACAGGTTTATTTTGCGTCGAGACCTTTTATTATTCTCGGTCCTTGCCTCTTTTCTTATTCACAGCAGCGTTTTATTTTGGATGTTTTAAGAAACTCTAAACTTGTTTTACGGCGAGAATAGTAGGGGCAGCAAAACCAATCCAAGAGCAGATTAAATGTTAACCGAATGCGACTTCGTTATTTTGGTCTAAAATTGTAAATGCTCAACACTGCAGATAAATTGTAGAATGGTTGCAATCACCTAGGTTAAGTTTTTTTCTCTCCCAATTTTCGTGTATTCTTAATTAAACAATGAAAATTAAGTGACCAGTAACATGAGAATATTCTTTTCTGGTATGCAAATATTTGCAGATTAAATTTTAGACGTAATTCATATTTACATTGGGAAAAATTATCATTAGTCTCTTAGCTATAGTGCGTACACTTATTTTGCTATATTACGTACACTGATGTGTCAACAGACTGCTATAGACCGTACAGCAGGAGGGTTTTTTCCTCCTAAGTATTGATGGAACCAAATGGAATCCGGAAGTAAAAATTCGTTGGCAAGTACTTATGACAATGTAGAAGCCATATGAAAGCGAATATTGAACTTTCTTAGTGACACATTCGATAACATAAACATATTTCAGGGAGACGAGGCAAAAGTCGTGTAAAATACAAGTGATTGGGCAGGTCATTTTGTCAATTATAGTGCTGACCGATTATTCCTGGCTATTTATCATAGCCACCGATAAACATCAATGTCTTAATCATGTCATCACTATATCCTTCAAGCCGAATCTTATAAAATATGAAAAATAATAGAAGAAACACCGACCTTGTACACCAACATGTGAGGATTTCCTCGCTTCGGCAATCGCTATATCCGGTGTACGATGCTATTCGGTGGAAGTCAAGATGACAAGTATTTTGGGAAATATTGTCCGTATAAAATCAGAAATCTTCCTCATTCGGAATACCTTGGCCAATTCCTTGTATCAGACCTCGGATAGTCAGTCATACGTGATTTGGTGATCATGTGACATTGACGTAATCTAAAGTTCAAACAGTTACAGCACGCCAATATACACGTAGAAAATTAGAAATAAGAATAACCAATTTTCGGTGGGTTCAAGTTTATCCAGACTTGCATTTCTGAAGAAAGAAGAGGCTTCGTTGCAATTAAAATGAAACAAATATCTTAATCTATACAAGCAGTTCATCCCCATTGCTGCATTCCAAGGACCAGGATCATCAGCCTTCTGCAATCGGGAAAGTCCGGCACAATTCGGAATTGGCCGAGGCAGTTCCGATTGCAGAGGAGATTTTAAAGGGTTTTAACCAAACATGGCATTTGCGTCCGCTTTGTCATGTGACCAGGACAATTTGAACACGTTTTCATCCCCGGATCCCGGTAAATATATTATTACAAGTTAAGGCAGTGTAGGATATATACCTGTATGAAGCCCCCATAACATGTATCTGAATTACATTTAGTTTTAAAAATATGTTTACGACGATTCTCGATTATCTTTAAACTCAAAGTAACCATAATAATCGATTGTATAATCGGACTGATTACAATTGCTAAAAATACAAATGTACAATGATTTCAACCAAAAAAGTCACGTGTTGTGGGTTCTCAATGAGACGGCTCTTCTGAGCACCCAAAATGAATGTTTAAACATGACGAATAAGAAAATATTGACAATTTTCTGTTATCTAGATATATGCACATGATGCTTTTTCGCGTGCTCAGGCTCAAACATATATCAATCATTTTTATTCTAATTTATATTTTTCCTATGAACTTTTTTTCTGTCTGTCTGAAAGTATCTATTAAAGGATTCTGTTTTTTATAAGTCGCTGGTTTTAGATCGATTTTAATAGTTGATAATAATACATTTGCATAGGACGAATCGTCTTGTGATAATACGGGCCAGCGAAGACTCAGGCGAGCCTGCGCGTACGCGCAGACTCGCCAGAGTCTATGTCGGTCGCATATACATTGGATGGAAAAAGATGATGATTTTGACACCATAACCTAGCTTCTTGGCCCACTAGATAGCTGAACAAACACGTTTTTAGATTGCACCCTCGCCAATAACATTGGATAATTCCCTTTTTCAAATGGGCTGGCTCTTTTGTCTGTTATTTCTTGACAATCTATCTATAAAAAATATATGACTATAACTAGAGAAAACGGATCTTTCGATCAAACGCAGATTTCCAAGGCCAAATTGTTAATTCTTGTCAGCGCCGACAGAGTGATGAGCGAGGTCTGGATTGGGTTGAGTTGAAAGTGGTTGCCATGTAACAATAAGCAAACAAGTATAAGCTTCTAAAAACCCAAATAAGTGAGTTGTCGTCTACTGACTGAAAGTACAAAATTCATTTGAAAGCTGTCTCGGCAAGCCTCGCATTTTATCGCTTTTCTTCAACTCGTTTAATAAATTCAATCAAACATGAGCCTATATATACTATGCACAATAAATTTAGCAATCGTTTTGTATGGGTGAGCCCACCCACATCAGATCTCGAGTTTCATTTGCTGTCCTGAAGGTACAAGCGCCGATCATCTGACAAGAATTTCCATTTTTTCCATTTAAAAACAACAACAAAATTACCAAACGCAGCGGCCGCGCTAAAGTGACGTTAAATTTTAAAACTAGCTGGTAACGTGGAAAATTCTGATCATTGGGAGAAGCCAAGACCATTTTCAAGCGATTGTTTGGTCACTGAAAACCAAAAAAGCATAGTTCACAATTTGACGTTTTATTAATGATTTTACGTTTTTATTGCCTTTAAAAGGTGTTTCTAGTCGGGTTTTCTTGAAGCGCATTGTTAAGTAAAATTGCTTGATGCCTTCCAACACATTCAGACAAATAATGGTGAATGAAACATCTTCACGGCTACAGAGCACGAGTCGAAAGATAAAATCTAACGTCACCGTTATCGCGCAAATGCGTCGCACCATTTTACAGTAACTTAAGGTTTTAATCAACCATAAGATGAGTTACATTGTAAGCATATGATATCCTTGTAAATTGATTCTCTGTTGAATTGAAACACCAATTAACATTAGAATTTAATCAAATGATGTCTACGTTTTGACGTCATTGATAGCAGCTGATTTTTTTCAGCATGAAACCTCTATCACGTGTTTACAGGCGTATTATGCATGAGGAAGACGAAAGTCCACCAAACGAAAAATCACATGCTTATCATTTTAGCATTACTTACAACGGATTTGAATTTCGCTTACTGACCTCTCCTGCAATTCTTGCTCTCCCCGAATGCTTATTGTTTTGGATGGCGTCTGTAAATTCGTGGTTTCATTTGCCCAAGATCCTGTTCTCGTCAATGCAATTGAAATTGTTCGATATTTCACCAAGATGAGCACAAAAAGATGCGAAACATAAGAAATTGCTAAACTTATTGTGCATAGTATATTATTCAAGGACATGTTTATGTTGATTCCCCTCTAGTATCACAATTTTCCATTTGACCACTGTCCATTTAATTCATTTATGTCCGTGCATGAGCGCCATCGATGTTGCTATCGATGTTGCTATAGGGCACATATGTGTCTGATGAACGTCTATACATATTTAAGTTAACTTTGCATTGATCGACCTAATGCTGCACGCAACCGGAATGAACCTGCTCGTGTGTAACTGTTCATCACACAGTCAACATTGGGTTCGAAATGATGAGATATACTGCCATATTACTTGACTTTTCGCTTACTGTAAAGGCGGCGCCTCATGAATGCGTTATTAGGACTAGTCAACCTTAGACATAGGTAAAAGCGAAAAAGGAGGCGTGGTTTTATTCAAAAGTAACTGTATCATCTTGTGCCACAACCTCAGTCATTATTTAGTCCTTAAAACGCCAGCAAAATAACTGCATCTGAAAATGTCTATTTAACATAAGCAGCGAGGCAAACACTGTGGACCCAGATCAGACTGCTCCTAGAGGAGCAGTCTGATCGGGGTCCACATTGTTTATCTATGAGGCTTCAAATAGTTTAGTGGACGACAACAACTTACATTTTGTGATTATGCGCTTTAAGGGTTAATAAATATGAGTTCAATGTGTATACGGTTAGGATTTTCATGAAATGCACGCACGTTTGCGCGGCCCAAGCAACACATTAATTCTTCGCTTTATAAATAGAACCTGATTTCCCATGTTTAGCAGATGAAATAGCCGAACCACACCAAGATATGAATATTAAAGTTGCTGCCTTTACAGTAAGCGAAAAGTCAAGTAATACTAACGTTTTAGTCTTTCAATACCTGAAACAATTACATGTATGGAAGACAAAAACCAGGACTGATCCAAATACATGAAGGTTTAGTCCCAGTCGAATCTCGCAATTTGAAGAGTCCTCTGGAGTAGAGGTTTTATTTCGAATTATCAGCAGTTATAATTATAGGGAGTAGACATAAATATACCCCCCCTCCAAATGATTATCATCAGTTTTCCTTCTATCAAACATAAGTTTTGGGCGCGCGAAAGTTTCTTTTACGCACCTAACACATATTCGTATTACAGAATTTTAGACATTTATTAAAATATATATATATCATGAATACATGTAGATCCTATTCTCTGAATCCAATTATTTCTAATTAGTGAGTATTTCGAAAAATCGGTGTTAAAATTTTCGAGGTTTTATTGTTTGTTTGTTTGATTTGATTCTTTACGTCCCATCAACAATCTTTCAGTTAAACAAAGACGGGTCTTCCTGGGTTGAAACAGTACTAAGCTAGGATAAATGTGTCTTGCTCAAGGCGAGGTTTTGTTGTATCTAGTTACATGTAAAGAAAACGTAGTTATTTGGAAAGTCGGTAGAATACAAGATAGAACAGAACAGAACATATATTTTATTGACGTAAACTGTACAGTTTCTTGTCATACATACATGCAAATAATAACATATTCACAAATTGTCACAATAGATGTATACATGATTTGACAACAGAGTCTTAAATTGTTCACAACAAAAACTATATAAACTATATATGTGCTCCAATATCAGTTACTTGAAAAAAAATAGGATTTTGTTTTAAGAGAAAATACAATCTTAATCGTTATTTATTGTCTAACAAACTATCACCTAAACTGGAGGCTGAGTTCAGTTTTATTAGAGAGAAAAAACAACAACAAGAATTTGATAAGTTATTAGATAAGTGATTCAAATATTACAAAGAAAAATAGGATACCTGTATTTTTTTTGTGAGGAATATGTAAATCCATAGATCCGATCTTGTCGAAACGAAATACAAGAAAGGGTCAAAGGATAACATACAACTTATAATTATTATCGTCCCAAGATAGAGTCATGAGGTACAGAATAATCACTGTAAAGTTATGATACAGTTTTGTGTAAACACTTGTACAAGTCATTCAAATACTTGTGTCGTGTACCACTTTATTCTATCATTTTCTGTGGCATTTTTTTCTTGTACAAGAAAAAAATGACCGTGTATACAGGCTGGTACAAAATTGATTATCTTTTGTGACAAAACCATTTGTTGGAACTCGTGACGTAATTTTGGACACTACTATATACACTACCTGATACACTCCAACACCACTCCTGATACACTCCCATGGCACTCAGGATACACTCTACGAAATACCACTCCATCACTCCATTGGAACTACCTATCGCTCAACCTGAACGCTTTGCACTCCCAAAGCTCCATTGGAACGTTGGGTGGAACGCTGGAGCGCTATATTGATCGATGGAGTTTTATATGTGGGTTATTTAAAAACCGAAATTGACTTTTTTTGTTAACGATTTTCTTTATTTTTTATTATTTTTTTTTGGCTTGAGTTTTTTTTTGAAGTATCTTGATCATCTCATTTTCATAAATCCAATACTGGAGTGCAATTTTAACTTTGATCACGGTGAGGTTAGGACAAAATAGTAAGAAATACATTGTACTGGCATGCTCAAAAGGTCATATTATTTCAAACAAGGTTGTCAAGTAAAGATCCGAAGGTCACTGCATTCCTCGCACATCTGGTCATCTTCTACAATTTCAGTATTACGAAGGTTGTGCCTTTTGCATCGTGATGAGCGTAAAACTTAATACTAGATTTCCAAGAATAATATATGTCAAAAATAGTAAGTGAGTATGATCAGGAAAAACCACAATCACAAACTGCAGACAACTCAATGGCACCGCGAGGAAGAGCCGCTCAACCATCACGAGACACCTGGAAGACAAATTAAGCAAAGCAACCAGCACTCTCTTCCCCATCAAGATGATTGCAATACTAGAATGGACATAAAATAACGTACAATAAAACATAGAACAGTTACAGACATATAAAACCTGTGTGAAACCAACACTCTTAAAAAGACCAAAAAATGATTTTCAAGACCTCTTATCGCTTAATGCAGGTTAAAAGTGTTGCCGAATGCTCCTAGGGAGCATTCTGCAACATTTTCGACCTGCATTAAGCTACTATTTGTCATAAAGATCTATGTTTTTGTCTTTTTTTGAGTGGCTTAATCATTGCACGTTGAAAATTGGAACCAGGCTTTCAAGTGCCCATCACCAGAAAAGTAGGGAAAAAGTAGGGATAAAAATTTGGAAAAAGTAGTGAAAAAGTAGGGATTATTGGCGTACAAAAAGTAGGGATAGTAGGGCTTTTCCAAATATAAAATTCATTAAAACGAGTTGTTTGAAACAAGTAATTTCAGATTTAATGAGCAGGATTCTACCTGTGACAATAGTACTAGCCAAACAGAAAGGTTAAACATTTAAATTTTAAGGTGTTAAGTGGTGCGCTCCCTGAATGAACATAGAAGTTAATTTATAAAATCCGAGCGAGCGAGGAAAAATTTCTGGATTTTTACGCGTAAACGCCATTTTAGAGTGAAAAAGTAGGGATAGTAGGGCATTTTCATGGAAAAGTAGGGAAAAGTAGGAGCAGATCAAAAAAGTAGGGAAAAGTAAAAAAAATATAGGAAAAGTAGGGCCCACTTGAAAGCCTGTGGAACCAGTTCACATTCCTCACTCCTTTGATGCTTATGCCAAATAAAAATGAATATGTGTTTCAAGTGACAAGCTGACAAAAAAGGATAGTCAGGATTTAATTTTAATCCTTGACCCTTGTCATGCTGAATACACAATATTTGTCACACTCCTCCTCTGTTCTTATCCTGTTAACATGCAGCAAGTTCAAGCTTTGTAAAATATCTTACTGACCGTTCCAAGGCGGTACTTCTTTTGTTGATCTTTAATGTTTTTATCTGTTTTGTGTTTGCTATGCCTTTGTGCGCCTCTGTTTATATGTGCCTTGTTATCACGTGCTGAGAAAGGGCTGACCTCTTGGCTCTCGTTTGTGGTGTCTAACTGTGAGTTTGTCACTTTCCCATTGGTATTCTGGGTCAGGTTTGGTGCTTGAATGTATCGATTCCTGATCTTTGCACCCTTACTTGCCCTTCTCATATTTCAAGATGATAAGCCCTTTAGTTTTCGTTTCATATATACATTTGCATTGTAATGTTCTGATCATTTCTGCTTCATAATTGAGAGAGAAAAGTTCATGGGAATAGATAAAAGTCCTTCCAGGTGATGTAGGGCAATATAAACCACACACTATATTCATTAAACCATATCTGCCAATCTGGCTGTGCCCCGACATGATAGACAATTATTGTCTATTCATACGGGTATTGGAAACTGTTTTGTTCTGCGCAGTTAATTAGATCCCTTCTCTCAGTATCCCCACTCTTTCAGTATCCCCACTATCACTGGTAATTTGTATAAGCGAAATTTTTTGTCAAAGAAATGTCAAAATCGAACTGCGCGCATGCGCTGTCCGATTTTGGTATTCGTTGTAAATATGAGTGGCATGCTCTTTGCTGGAAGGAACATTTTCTCAAATGATGCGCAAATTACGAATATTTACCCAATTTAACGCTATTAGGTTGCAATTATCTTGTACAAAACAAAATAATTGCCCTTGTACGACAATATTAGATCCTGGATTCCGTCTGATTTCGATGCGCTGTGAAAATAGCACCACAGTGTAAATTCTGAGCTTGGAGACACCAGGAGGGGAGATAAATCTGAACAGATTTGTAAATTGTGTTACCATAAATCTGAACAGACTTGTAAATTGTGTTACCAAATATCATAAAACAGGTTGTGCATTTGTAAAACCTGATCAGTCTTAATATGCTTCCGCGAAATCAAGAAGTTCTGCCTTTCCATTTTGATCAGCCTAATCACAAATAAACGCGTTTTAACCTGCAGCTCATCTGAACAAAAAACGATGTTTTGTTAATATCGGTTAATCAACCAGATCCGTTCTGATTTCTTAAAATAGTAGCACGTTGGTTTTGATTTGTATTTGTCTTTTTAAAGGCATATATTTTGTGATATATGGAATCATTAGTGAATTTACTGATAAGGGACACTTTCAGTATCTCACAAACTTAAAGGGGCCTCAAGAGGGGACTTACCTGTATACAACACAATTTCTTTCACTAAGAGAAAGATCAATAATTATCAGAAAAATACCTAATCCATTCATGGGACCACTTTATTGCCCCCTGTAAGGAAGTCATAATCACCTAATAAAGATTAGCCTTTGATCTGTCCAGTATGACCCCTGGAGAGAATCATAATGAGTGGTACCAGTATTATTGCTATATTTTCTATGTCTTTAACCCACATACAACTGTGCAATTATCCATGGCCTTCTGTCTGGAGATGTACTGTACATTGGAAAAATGATATTACATATTTGTTGCCAGCAAATGGCATGCCGTATGATTGAAAAATATAGGTAAAAAGCCTCTGTCAGCCGCCATTAACAACGCCCATTTTGACTATAGCTACCGTCCATTGTAAGGTGTAATTTAAGTCTTTGTTTACTATGTTACTATCTTAAACAGTATTCGAAAAAGCGGGGCTGGTTGCTTTGCCATACCCATGTACGCCCAACGTCCTTTTTGTGGGACATCGGCAAACAGTGCAAAACCAGAGCAGACGCCGCAATATGCGGCGTCTGATCAGGTTCTCCACTGTTTGCTTACAGAAGTTTCTTTTAAAATTTGAATAAAAATGGAAAATACCCTCAACAACAGTTAAACGAAAGTGGACTGGTCCAATTGATAATAGTGGGAAATCCCATTCAGCTTAAATGGGTTAAAGTGCCTTCTAGCTTACATGAGGGTGTCTTCGTCTGTGTTCAAAATCCTCTTCCTCACAGGGTCATGGGTGATAAGTGATTGTGGCATTTCCTGGCAAAGACATTTGTATTTTGGTCCTTGTTTAATGGTATCATGTTTAATACCCTACATGTACCTGGTTTGGTAATCTTCCTTTTTGCTTGGCTTATTTTAGAGTTATCATATACACGAGTGGTAAAAAGTGGAACGAGCACCAGAAAGAGGTATCGGTATTTTGTTCTAATGGCACATCCGGGAACTTTCGAGATCGCTCCAAAGGGCAAATAGGTACAAACAAAGGCAGGTCTCAGTGGCTTTTATGAAGAAAGCTGGGGAAAACAGCTTCGTGTTCGATTCGGTTATGGAGTTCATGTCGATTCTATTTCGATTTCAACAGAATTTTTGGACCAGACACAAAGAGAAATTATTTCTACACGGAATAGCATCGCGATAATTAACCATTTGTCGCTTAATCATTCGAATGTGTTCATAAAAGCCACTGAGACCTACATTTGTTTATATATTTATGTCCTTTGGTGCGATCTCGGAGTTTCCCGAATGTGCCCGTAGGAACAGAATACCGATACCTATTGGAGCTCCTTCCACTGTTAACCACCCGTGATATAGCAAATGATCAGACTAGCCCGTGCATTCAGGCAGTCTCGTCAGAGCATTTGCTGCACACACGCGCGCGAGCTGTACAAGTATCAAAACTGTTCATGATTCTCTTAACATAAGAAGCTATCATTCGCCATTCTTGATTGCAAATGTCAATTTTGAAACTGAGTCCTTATTACACACGCGATGTATTAGATTTTTGCTTCCTAAAATGAGCACGAGACTTGAAATGTGTCAAATTATAAAGTGCAACAGCCTTATTTATTTGCATCCAAAATCGATCCCACTTGAAGCTCAGACTCACAAGGCCAGTTAACAAAAATTTTCAGCTTAAAATCGCGATTATTTTCTCATCCATCAATTTAAACATGTGTTTTGGGTGCTCAAAAGATTCGTCTCAGTGAGACGGTTCTTTTGAATACCCACAACATATGTTTTGGTTGAGAAATAAGAAAAATAATTTTCCGTTACGCACCCTTATCTGGTTGCCTGCAGCTCTACGTGTTTCGCATTATTAGCAGATTTTTTTTTATAACAGTGCATTATTATTTTTGAGAAGGATTGTTTCGATCAGATAAAAAGACAACTTGATTCATACATGTAGAAACACCACTAAGAGATTGTATAATGCAAAAGGACCCGATATTTGCAACTAGAAAAAAAGAAAACGGGGATATGGATAGCAGATAGTGTCATTTCAGATTAAACAATATTTTATTTCGAAAAAAAAAAAACCCAAAGCATAATAGCGTTAGCCCTGACCTTAAGTGTAGAAAGAACAAGCTCTGGCTGGAAAAGCTGGGAAAAGACTCGACGACACGTATCTCAATTCTCGACGAAACACGTAGAATAGGTTCTCGTCGGCACCCCCCCCCCCACCCCAAGACGTTTCGAAGGACCACCTAAACACTTATCGCGTCAGTCTTCGTTACTTTGAGTAGATATAGGTAGATAGATAGATAGCTTTATTTCCAAGTCCAAAAGGCTATGAAGCCCATGAGAATACAAACAACATATACAATACATGTAAGATCACATCCTAACAAAGACAGTTAAAACAGTAATAGCCATAATTAAACAACTGCATTTAGTAGTGTAGATAGATATGATGTATGTTGCTTTGATCTATTATTCTCAGTTTCGTGGAGAAGGTGTTTAAAGTCCTAGTTCTGATTGCAAGTTGGATATCTCAAAGAGATAATTCCAACAAGCAACCACAGCAAGCTTCGTTTAACAGTTGGCTGCAACTTGGGTTGTCATTATATACTACATGTATATACCGGGTGTCCCAAACCACATGATACGTTTTGAAAGTCTTATAACATTTGACTCAACAAAGATATGTTGCTTATTGTTTTTATTGATTAACGTACATTACATAGAAATTATATAATGCCATATTTCGACTGAGGTTATTTCAGGTGTGGTACTTGATTGTATCGATTCCTGATATTTGCATCCTTACTTACTTTGATTACATTTTATGAAAATGCAAGGTTTAGTTTTTGAAAAGGGGTTCTAATTATCTGGTTTAGACAGTTTTACTTCCATGGTTAGCTTGTTGACACTATATATTTATTGATTATGGTTGCAGCATTGTATTGATATTCATTTCTTGATGCTTGCTTATGTAAATGTATATTACGCTTACACTTTTTTCATAGGTTTTGTCTTCCTAAGTGTTCCTCAAGTTTTATAATCAAGACTCAAGTTATATAACCACCTTGTTCATAATGAGCATTTTTAAGACATTTTAGATTTACAAAATGACACCGGTTACCATGGTAACCAACGTGCTGCAGTTTTGATGTCATGTAAAATACAGAAGAGACTGTTCTTGCATATGGCCCAATTCATTTAGATTATGTAGTTGCTTTATCGAAAAGAATAGACAATATCATTAGGTGTACACTTTATCGTTACCCCACCCACTTTTCTCTATAAAGGCCACCGATATCTGGTATTAAGTTTGAACTTCCGTATACAGTTAAGTGTGCATGTAATAATACAAAACCAATTGATGTGTTTGTATGAAACTATTGTTTTGTAATATACCTTTAATACTGAACAATTTCATTACAAGTAAAGTATTTTGCCTAGAATATAACTTTTTAGCCTATTTCAGTACGAAAATTCGTTGAATTTGGCTTATTTGGTGACACCATCTCTGACGTTACCGGAAACATAACGTTTACAGAGGATAATGCAAGCAATGCCTTGAAATAAGTTTTACATATTGTTTTATATTTGAGCACATTTGGGTATGCCAAACTTAAAGGTTCAAGCTTAGAAACGTTTCATACCTTTTGGGATACCCTGTATATGAGGCTGTGTATGATAGTCTCTTTGATGCAGTTATATCAAACGTTTACCGGACAGTCTTCTACGGAAGTGAAACGTGCACGTTAACACTAGGCCAGGTATATGTACAACACACCACCTTATTGGGACATTGTTCAGATATATTCCAGTAAAAATATTTTCTTACAAACAGTGTAGAAACCAGAACTGATCCTGATCAGCTGGTTTGTCTTAAAGCCAGCTGGTCTGGATCTGTTCCGTTTTTAAGACAAGATATCTGTGAAGAACACTCAATTGGGTCAATAGACAGAAAAGAAAATGAAGCACAATTTATTATACATCGTGTTCACGCATAACTAGACAGACGCGAAATTAAGTGCGTTTTAGGGCAACATGAAAGCCACGCTTGAGGAAATCCGAAAGCAGTGTTGATCGTTTTAAGACCTATCGTAGACATACTATTTATAATGCTCTTTAATATGAGAAGAGGAAACTTCAATTTATCAGTCTGGGGACGAATGGAAATCTATTTCACTCATTTGTTATTGTGAACCATAACGAATAAAAATTCAGTTCATCGCATCAAGAACGACCATTAAAATCTAATGGACCAATCGACCTACCAGTTCAGAAGAAAAAAAGGAAAATGCCATTTTTAATCCACTGTTTCAATCACGCCGCCATTTTTATTACTTAATCAGATTTCCCGAATTCTTAAATATCAAATAAATTTGGTTTCTGATGAATTTCTCATACATATTGATACAATAAGTATGGGACTACCCATTTTGTACTTTTAGGGCTCACTGGTAAAAGTTTCTTAAGTATGGTGTAGGTTGTTTTAATCTTAGCAGACGGTGCAGACCCTGTTTGCCACAGTACCCGTTTAGGGGTTTCCAATATATAACGTGTTCACAACAAAATGGTCAAATTTTGATATAAAATTAATGACACTATAAAAGAGAATTAAGAGTCACAGTATTCAGATACTACTCGCAGAAAAGTGACATACATTATATTAGAATAATTCAGGCTGTAATATCTACATGTACAACCCATGAAGGGAATTAGGATTTGTGTGAGAGTTTTTGTGAAAATGCGGACTGTCATCTTAATCCTGTTTCACCATGCTCATGTAAAACTAGGTTGTTTAAAATGCGACATAGTCAATGGATATAGAGGATGTTAAGAAAGTTCCTCCCGCATAAATTTCATCATTGGATTTCCAATCGTTGGAAAAAATGCATTTGCTATAAGCCTGTCATTGCCCGTGATATGTTGTGGCATTTGATATCGTGTTCAATATACAATGACTTCACAAAATTATAATTTATCCGATATTTTTCCAAAATTTGTGACTTTTTATTTTTATTTTACATGTAGATGGTTGTCTGTTGTTGTTGTTCTTGTTGTTTTTATTTATTTTGCAGATTGTCTCTGTTATGGAAAGATCCGTTTTTCATGCTTACTTTGTTGCTGTTTTGTGTGTTTGTTTTTTGGTTGGCTTACAATATATCTATATATTTTCTTTTCTACAATGTCTTATTGGGTAGTTTTATTCTATTGCCACACAGGACAGGAAATAAACAGGAAACTTACAAAATATGAAACCTGTGCAAAATGCACAGGTTTCGTATTTTGTAATTTTCCTGTGGTTGTGCGTATATATTAGTAACTTTAGTTCTAAGAATAGGATTTCATTAATCCCACATCTGTTTCAACTTAAAGAAACTTAAACCTTAAATTAACCATCAACAAGTTCTAACAGGAATCTCAAGATGTATTTGGCAAGGGAAAATGGCTCTTAATATCAACATTCGAAGTTTAGTGGTCAGATAGACTGGCCCCAGTCCTTAAAACAATTTTTCATCAGTGTGTCATACCATATACTTGTAGCTAGTCTTACTCTGGTGGCCCTCTTTTAACCATAAATTAGCTGAATGGCGTCCACTGTATGGCGTTCACTACTAACTTCAGCTAATCCCTTCATATAATTTAAGCTTAATCTAGATTTGCCAAATTATATATTACATCCATATCGTATTGGAATGATCTATTCTTCCTTATAAGGGGTGGCAGAAGATCGAAATTCTTATTGGTTTCAGTTGCTGAATATGTACAGTGAGATCGGTAGCATCTCGTCTGCCAGTGATCAAATGAACTCTGCGTGCTGGGTAATTTATCATGCTTCTGTTGTCGTCCGCTGACTTTTTTTCAAAATAGATCGTTTTAATAAATTCTTTTAGAAACACTATCAGAGTGTCAAAACGGTTTGGAACCGGATCACGACCGACAGAACGTCGGTCCTGATCTGGTTCCATACGTTATGCAAAGTTCATTAGTAGACGACAAAAGTCGCCGCTGGCAAGGGAAGAGTTATAGGACACCTTGGCCCAAAATAACAATGCCTCCTTAAAGTTAAGGAAGACTTAAGTTAAATGTGTAATGATTTTTTAGGATGCGAAAATAACGTTCGAACTTATTAAAATAAAAATGTTTCATTTTTTCTGTAGATCACAATGATATCTGACCAAAATTCTGCATCGATCACTGGCTTGGGCTGCTGTCCATTCGAAGGCGATGGTTCTGCTGTTGTTGATTTGTTGTTTATTGTAACTCCCATTGTGGGAGTCTGTAATTGTTCTATGTTTTGCGGTACGTTACTTTATGTACATTCTAGTTTTGCAATCATCATGATGGGGAAGATAGTACTGGTTGCTTGCTTAGTTTGTCTTCTTAGCGTCTCGTGATTGTTCTGTGGCCCTTCTCGCTATGACATGGGTTTGTCTGCAGTTTGTGATTGTGGTATTTCCTGATCATATTCACTTACTTTTTTTTTTATTAAACATTTAATGTAACATTTTGAAATATCAATACGTAACCTAAGTCGTCCTTAACTTTAAGGAAGCATTGTTATTTCCGGACCAGAGTAAGTAAGGGTGCAAAGATCAGGAAATGATACAATCAAGTACCACACCTGACCCAGGATACCAATGGGAAAGTGACAAACTCCCAGTTAAGACACCACAAAAGAGACCCTATTTACTGGTCTGATACCAGTCTAACGTTTCGTTTGCTTTCAGACAAGCAGTTAACCCCCTAGGGTATGAACATTTTCAGTCACGTGATGCCACAGCTGATAAACCATGAGCCAGCACGAGAGATTTTGCTACATGTACTAGTCGCATTCGTCGTACTTTAAAATTGCAAGCTCAGCTTTCCAGTGAGTCTAGCTGTCAGGGGTTTGGTTTGGGCTTGCACCTAGTACAATGCCTTGTGTGTGTGAGCAGCGAAGCTTGTGACGTGACCGTGCGAATGCGCAGTCACTTCTAAGCCTACGCTTTTCGCCCGTGCGATAAGTCGCTGTCTATTTAATAGGCCGCCCAGCTTAAATAATTTCGTCAGTAAATACCCTTACTATGTTAGCTTCTAAGGGGAGCAGTGCATACCCTAACTAGACTACTCAGCGACAACGCACCCTGACAAAGGCCTCCGCTGCTTACGTTCCCGTTTTTGGTCCTGTACCCATGGCACGACAGCTATGGTAGTATCGAAAAACAATTAGTCTATACAAGCTCAAACGACAGATGGTGTTGAACAGTTGACATATATCTGATTAAAAGAGTCCTTAATCGATATATCTAATTTAATATTATAAGATCTGTCTAGCTAATTATATATGTTTATGAGGATATGAGACTAATTTTGACTCTTATAGTTACTACTGCCTTTAAGCGGTATTCATCTTTCTGCGAGAGTCGAGTCCATTATTTCAGACGAACATGCATATTATAAAATATCAACACTATATCTACGTACGGGATGAAGCTCTACCAAACCCTGCGGCATAACGACAGCTGTTGCGACCTCTAAATAATCTGAAAAACAACACAATTGAATTTATTGGTAGAGAGCATCTTGTTTTCACTGTTGAAGGCAAGATAGATGCTGGCTTTGTTGACATTCTGTATTTACAATAATACAACAACGAAGTTATTTTAGGGAGCGCAGTGGCTCAGTGGTAGATTGCTTGACTCGAGACCGAAGGGTCGCGGGTTCGAGCCTCACCGGCGTCACTGCGTTGTGGCCCTTGAGCAAGACACATTTATCCTAGCTTAGTACTGGTTCAACCCAGGAAGACCCATCCCTATATAACTGAAAGATTGTTGATGGAACGTAAAGAATCAAATCAAACAAAAATCAAACAGTCATTTTAACTCACTATTTTAGAACAAGACATGTATTTTATTATATTTTAAATGTTATATATGCACATACAATTCACAAGGAGATATTCGTATCATAATAGATGAATCACCTGTACACTGTCATGGTGGTTGCTGATTCGAAACCCGTCACCGTACCTTGTTGTGGTTTAGACTTTATTTATATTTCTATTTATTTATTTATTTATTTATTTATTTATTTATTTATTTATTTATTGATACAATTGCTTGAATATAATTCCTAATCATATCGAAATCATTTTGGCTGCTGAATAATCGCTTTAATGACAGCGGACAGTCCATTCCCTATTATGTTGATGTAACGTAGTAGTTAATTCTAATCTTCAAGTTCACGTTGTGTTTCTAAAGTCTCTTAAGAATTTCTAAGCCTTATAAATTTCAGCAACAACTTTCACAATTTTATAATTTTATTAAATCTTCTTAAGTCCAACTAAAATACTTTTGGAAACTTACTATAACCCAAAGTTCCGAAATCTGAAGCTCTGCCACTGGTTTTCATCTTATATAGCATGAAGTCACGCGATAGAAGCTGTCCAAAGCGTCACCTAATGACATCATCACTAACCAATCATATTTCAAGTTTACTATATGGCGCCCTCTACACAGATAAGCTTCCATTTATATCAACCAATCAGAAGATACAAAAGTGACTCATAGTCACATCAGTTGCGCAATTTCCCAAAGATCATATGACTAAGTGTATTGCGCAATCCTGCCAATGAATGTCAGAATTAACATGGTCTATTTTTTGGGCTTATGTAATTTTACTAAACTAAGTAACATCTGTCATCATGACATTTTGAAAGTGTTAAACATACCATCCGAATTGACAGGCTAATAAATATGACATTTGAGAAACAATAACAAACTGGTGTCAGAATTCCCTATAAAAACATAAACATGTCAGTCACAGGTGTCAACATCGCACCTGGCCGAACACCTGTGTGTTATCTAAACTAAGCTTTCACAAATATTGTAAATCTCCACAGGCAATTCACAACTATTGTGAACCCTCTCAGATGAAACCAGCAGCTATTTCATATAGATGCATTCCGTTACATCTCGCATTTGCTAATGTCCCATTTAAGGGGCAATTTGTATAAATGTTAAAACGTGTCCAAACACCATTAAAGCATACATATGAAAAATTATACTATAAACATGACAAAAAGGAAATGAAAGCATTGATAGGAATTGAACCTGCGCATAATGGAAATAGAAAGGATTTTCTGCTGGCAGTGACACAACCTACTGAGCTATCCATGCTAACAACAAGTAATTTCCAAAACCAAACCTGACTTCTGAATATGACACCTATAGTGGGAATCATGTTTACTGTCGTCGCCCTGTGCTGGGTCACCTGTTAAACTAACGGTACCAGAAGCCAACTCACGACAGTATACAAGAAACGAGTTATAAATGTTTTGATTTCAATGTTGACAAACAAGTAAATGTAAACATGGCCATTAGATCTTGTTAGAACTATAGTATACTTCCACAAAACGTTTTGAGGCGTGACTGTAACGGTAAATGAATTGGATGAATCGAGGGCCATTACTTAGAGATCGAGGTAGAAATATACATTGTAGATACCAGTGATAAGGCAATTTGTTGTTTCATTGCTGAAAAAAAACGAAACTTATGCCACTGTGGTTATCGCAGGAATCATACAAAAAACAAAACAACCTGTACCTACTGTCGTGCTAACCAAGAGTGACTGTGGCGCACTTCGAATCGAACTATAGTCCCTACTATAGTAACTAAAGTTTGATTCGAACACGTATAGTCGCTACCAGGGTGACGTCACGAACCTACTAAAGATGGTCGGAGCACCGTTACTAGATAGGCTGGTTCCCTACTCTAGACCTATCTAGCACGATGGGGTCAAGATCTAGCACAATGGGTTCAAGATCGGTCAGTAGCTTCAAAATAATATGTTTTTGTAAAATAAACCTAGCTGAGCATATTTTTTGGTCCCACTTCTTCGTAATTTATTATTAGAAAGCGCTGTGCAGTTTATAACATCCTTTTTGTCTATGACGAAGAATTGAAGTGGAGCATACAGGGCTATTATTTTTGTTTACTTTCTTACTTGCCAACCAACTAAAAGTTCCAACTTTGATCGTTCGGGTGTAAACGTCCGTGCACATCTATTACGTAAGAACTATAGTAGGAACTTTAGTTCGATTCGAAGTACGCCAGTGACGTCGTGTTATGTTTAGAATTGTTAAGTAAAGTAATAAGGTTGCAAAGATCAGGAATCGATACAATCAAGTACCACACCTGACCCAGGATACCAATGGGAAAGTGACAAACTCACAGAAGACACCACAAACGAGAGCCAAGAGGTCAGCCCTTTCCCAGCAGGTGACCACAAAGCACATATAAACAGACGCGCACAAAACATAGCCAACACAAGACAGAACAAAAACATAAAAGATCCACAAAAGAAGTACCGCCTTGGAACGGTCAGTAAAATATTTTACTGGAGGGCTTAAACCGGTTTAACGGCGCCAACCTCACCCTTAATTCAGATGTGGATCAAGAC
This sequence comes from Loripinus fragilis, assembly GCA_964019695.1. Lineage (NCBI taxonomy): Eukaryota > Metazoa > Mollusca > Bivalvia > Lucinida > Lucinidae > Loripinus > Loripinus fragilis. The sequence continues at coordinate 63,557,340 of OZ026528.1, read as the reverse complement.
ACATAAATATTTGGTTTGCATGAAAGACCCCTAACTTATAAATGCATCATCTCCTAAAACATATAAATCAAGATATAACAAGGAGATAAAGCAAGGATAAGGACTCAACAGTAAATTAAACTGAATACCGGAGCAAAAGAAATCCAACAGGTTAACCCCGGAGGGCCCGACAAACAGCCAAAGCATCAGGCCCCTACCATCTCATCAATAGATAAGTCTTTAAGTCGGAACCATCATAGAGTCTGAAGTCCGACCCACCGGCGTGCAATTAAAGAGGAAACTAAAGTTGCCAACCGTGATTGGGTTGACTACCAAGCATGCAGTCTGTTGCAATACATTAATGTTATAGCCAATCTTTTTATAATGGGAAATTATTTTAATGAACTGCGCTGAAAAATTATTAGAGCCAACAATCTTCTTCAACTTATACACCAAGTCACCATAGAAATCAGGTTCCGAAAGTCCTTGGCGCAACAGAGATTTAAGTCCAACTTGGAATTTAGAAATCAAATCATAGTATCGTCTATAAAATTTTGAAAATGTTTTGCAAAGTTTATGATACCGATAGCCCTGTTTAAGAAGTTTCTGAGTTAACAATTTATTGCGAGTGTTGAAGTCAGTAACATAGCTAGATGCTCTAGCAAAACGAATGAGTTGAGAGATATAGACTCCATAGGATGTAGAACGAGGAACATCACCAACTAAAAATGGGAAATTGACAATTTCAAAATCAAAGTCGTCACGTTTATCATAAATTTTGGTAGAAACAATATCATTAGAAATTGACAAATGCAAGTCTAAAAATGCGGCTTCGGTATCAGAGGCATTGGCTTTATTAAGTTGGAGCTCTGAAGGGTATATTTGACTAACCATATTTTCAAAATAAACATTATTAATATTTAAAATATCGTCCAAATATCTGGAAGTAGTGTTAAACGCATCAATAACATCAGCCTGCTTATCATCAGAAAGAGACATCATAAAGTCCCTTTCATAACAAAACAGGAATAAATCTGCAACCAGGGGAGCACAATTAGTGCCCATAGGAATCCCAACTACTTGTCTATAGAGCTTGGTGCCAAATCGAATAAAAATGTTGTCCAACAAAAAGGTCAGCGCATCACATACATTTTGACACGACCATGCATGATATTTTTTAGTTTTTTCTGAAGTAAAAAATGCATTTCTGTCACTACACGCAAGGTAAGGAGAGCCTTCTCTCTGGAAGGTTCTTTCAATAAGATCAATAAGTTTATCTTTAATTAAATTATGAGGTAAAGTAGTGTAAAGAGTAGAAAAATCATAAGTAGACAAACTGGTCGCATTGAAATCTCTAGCTTTAAGTTTATCTAAAATTTCACCTGAATTTTTAATGGACCAAAATAGGTTTTTACCGGATCTCTCATATACTTTTTCACAATATTTGATAACATGTTTTTTAACAGCTGTAAGACACGAGATTAACAATTTAGAAAGTTCTGTTGTCGTACAAGAACTAGAATTTGCAATAAATCTTGCTTTATAGGGGTTTTTATGGAGTTTAGGTAACCAGTACAACGTAGGAACTTTGTCTTGATTTTCTTTAGCTTTGACACCAAAATGTAGGGCTGTATGACAACCATGCCCATCAACAATCACCCTTTCACTTAAAGAAGGCTGCAGTTTATAGGCATTAGTGTCAACAAGCTCATGCTTAAGAGTATTAATATAATACAATCGTCAAACAACTACAACATTGTTAGCAGCTTTATCTGCTGGAACCAAAACATAGTTCATATGAAAATCCTGGATACCTCGTTTAAGATGACGAAAAGAAGATTTAGGTTTAGGGGGCAAAAGATGTGTATTACGAGAGTAAAATGAAATACGAGTATCAATAATTTCAAAAATGTTAATCTTCCATTCCTTCAAAGCATCAGGTTCAACATTTTCCCGTTTGCACCAACGATTACTGAAGTCATTTAAAGAAGCAGCGATCTCTCTACGACATTTAGAGAAATATTAGAGGGAAATCTATATTTAGGACCTTTAGAAATGATATTGCGAACTCTAGCGTCAGGAATGACATTTAGATTACCTGTAATAACATGCCCTGCAGAGGGATATAAATAATTTGAATTTTTACAATCTCAGGAGGCAGGAGCATTGGAATCTATATCTAAATCATTTACAATTTTATTAAAGTTAAATATCGTAGACCTTATTGGTTTGTTATATTTATAACAAATGATAGGAGTTTCAGAATTATTAAAGTAATTTGGAATAGATGAAATCACTGAATTATCCTTGAAGATACTATGTAAATCAATAAACTCAATACCTTTGTTAATGAATGGAATTTTGATAAAATGTCGTTTATGGTTGACTTCAGAATCGATATAAGGACTAAGGAAATGTTGAACATAACACCTTGTAAGGAGTGCTGCTTTATATAATTTGTTTGCTCTATCATAAAGTTTATTAGCCTCTAACTCTAAATTGCGTAAAACTGAGATAGGCAAGGAACTTAAAAATGAAAATAAGCCATGTCGACCATGATTAGTTAAAGCCAAAGAAAGATCCTTTAGAGAAGTATTTAAGCGTTTTTCAGTACAAATTTTGCGCTTAATGTTGCCATTTTTACGTTTACCATGAGATCTACTTTTACGTTTTTTACATTCCAAAACAGAAAAAACATCAAAATCTGGCATTTTAGAAATTTTGCCTTCATGGTATATATTATCATTAAAGCCTAAAGGAAAAGGTGATTGCAAAAATTTAATCCATTTAAGTTCAGTTTCATGTCTCTTAATATTTTTTAATCTAGTAGATGAATTAGGATCATATATAATTTTTTCAACAGGCTGAATTACAATTTTACTAGGTGAATGACCATTATTTTTGAAATGGCGATAAAGAAATGTGTCAAATTTTTTAGGCTTTTTCATTTTACGAAAGTGCTCACGAAACCTAGTCTTGAGGGATCGGCCAGTTTGTCCAACATATTGCATTCCACAGTTAGTTTCAGTTCAAGTTATAACATAAATTAGATCCGATGAAGTTCAGTCCAAATCATTATTATTAATTATGGAGAATTTTCTACCATTTACAGATGATGTAATGGTAGTTTTAGTACATAAATGTGCGCAACAGACACGCCTCTTGGCATTGCACTTAGGAACATTAGGATACATTCCGCGTCGTTTGAATGCATTAAATGGTTTAGTATACTTCCTGATAATAGGTGACCCAAGAGGAGATAACCTAATGGTAGGAAGCATATCCCGAAAATTGTTAACTGAACTAGGAATACGAACAGAGGACGCCAAATGTAAACTAATGGGAGATAAATGTAATTTTGTTATTTTCGTTCTTATCATTAAAAGTTGTGTGGGTAAGTACCATCACAAGACAAGCAATCAACACACCGGTTATTAAAATGACAAGCCAGTATAATATGAGTCCTTAAAAGCAAAGGAAGGTATAACAAATGCAAGCGATAATCCAAATGGCTAATACAAGTCCACAGACATATAGAAATAGTAAATGAGTATGATCAGGAAATACCACAATCACAAACTACAGACAACCCCGTGGCACAACCCCGTGTAAAACATAAACTTGTACACTCCACTTGAGCTAACGGATAGGATTAATACACAAGTGATCTATCGATTTTAAGTCCTGATAACTTTGTAAACAAAGCGTGACATCAGTGTCACTCTTGGCTGACAAGACAGTACCTAAGGCCAAGATAAGCAAAACGTTTGAGTGTAAAATTGTGAATATTAAACTTACCCATCATCTTAAACATTTTTCAGGTGCTATAATCTACTGTCCTACCAACCAAGAGTGACAATGACGTCATGTTTTGTTTACAAAGTTATCAGAGACTTATAATCGATATATTGCGTGTGTATTAATCCTATCCGCAGGAATTAATCCTATCCGCAGGATAGGATTAATACACAAGCGATCTATCGATTCGTGTTCGATGAAGCGGAGTGTACAAGTTAATGTTTTACTTAACACTTGTAGATAAAATATTACGTCACTGTCTCTCTTGGTTGGCACGACAGTAGTAACGTGTTAATTCATACGGTTGAACATCTTTAAAGATTAATTACTGAACCGTTTAACATTATCGAGAAGGCACTCTAATGCGCGTCACCATTCCCCGTTACTCAATCAAATATGACATAAAGCTCTAACAGAGGGTTGCTAACATTTGCATAACGACAACTTTTCATCTCTTTAAATCCTAGTTGGATTATTTCCACACCATGCGGTTGTTTAGGTGCGTTTTTCATTCTCGTGTTTCGGAAATTGAAGCACAGTTTCGTCGCTTTAAATTCCCAGTGGAACTAAATTTCTGCAAATAGATTTCTAAAATGCATTTTATTTCTGATTTGCGTCATTTTCACCCTTAAAGCACGAAACACAGCAGCTTCAGTCGACAAATTTTGAATGACTTTGTTTTTTTTCTTCTGAAACATGGCGTGCCATATAAACTCTGCGTGATAGGTGCCCTATCTTTTCGAAGAGAGGTTACCAGAACGAAAAATGTGGTGTCCTATACTGCACGGAATGTTACATTTAATGCTGTGTTTTAGCTGTTTTAAGATTTTTCATATAAAAGGACCTGGGACAGTCTCCTATTCAATCTGCCCTAATTTTGAGAGCCTGTGACTAGGATAATGCATAGATGTTAACTTTATTTTGTGCTTAAATCAAACCCTTACATTAAGTGCATCTACATGTAACACAATAAAATATTTGGAAAATATTGTATATAAATTGGTATTTTTGTGACAATTTTTTTGTAGAAAGACAAAGGTTTGCTGGGTATTCATCTAAATACAAGGAAATATTATGTCAACAGCATAAACCTTACGACGAAAGTGGTGCGTTTGCAGAAAATTCGGGTTTAGAAGATTTAATTGTTTCTTGTAAATAAGTATGTTATCCATGACTTTTGACTATTATAAATGGTTTAAAAGCATTAGGGCGTGACTGTCATTGAAATAGTGAAGATTTGTATACAGGTAAATACCGAGAGATCCGAAATCATCTATACCTGAGGCGAGTTCAATAATGCGAGTGCTCGCAGAGCGCTCGTTGATTGGTACCTATCTTTATTCATAATGTGTAAAGCCTGACATCAGTACAACGAGCGCCCGAGAGCGCTCGCATTATTGAACTTGCCTCTGTAAAGGTCTTACAGTACACATACATTATACCTGTTTTGTTTCAAGTTCAACCAGTATGACCGATTCACTGAGGTGTATGGAACGCCACAACTGTCTTCCGTTATTCCTTTTTCTTCTTGTCTTGTCGACTGGGCTTCTTTTTATGTCAAAATGACATGTTTTCTTGTCCGTGTTCCACATTAACGTGATGAAAATGTATGTTGTCTTGTCTGTTTGCAATGCTGTGCTGTTGAAAAGCTATCATGTCTTGTCTTTAAGAAGCGTTATTGTCTTACAAAGACAGTTTGTCTTGTCAAACTGCAGTGTTTTGTGTTCAAAGCTTTGCTATCCTGTCTGGGGGTGGTGTTGATATTTCAAAAAGACTAAATATCTTGCCAACTCGCGGTTTTGTTATGTGTGAAAGAAATGTTAATCCAGTCTTTCAGAAATCTTAAGCTCTCAGAACTGACAGGATAGCCTAGTGTTTTGACATGTTATCATGGCAAATATACAGGATAGCCTAGTGTTTCGACACAATAACATGGCAAATAGACAAGATAGCATAGTGATTCGACATGATAACACGGCAAATCGACAGGATAACATAGTATTTCGACACAATAACGTGACAAATGGAAAGGATAGTATAGTGTTTCGACACACTAACATCGCAAATAGCTAGGAAAGCATAGTGTTTCGACATGGTAACATGACACATAGACAGGATAGCATAGTGTTTCGACATAATAGCATGGCAAATAGACAGGATAGCTTACAGTTTCGACATGAAAACATTGAATAGACACCAACAGCATAAATCGTTAGTTTTTAACATAATAACACAACACACTGATATGATAGAGTGTAATTTTGAAAGAATACCACTGCGTACATACAAAATGAGCATAATAGGATATACTACAATGTAGAAACTGTATAGTTTACGTCTAAGACAAATTCTGTTCTGTTCTGTATCTAATCAACTTGTATGGGGAAACTCCAGAACTCCACAGATGGACTAGGGGTCCGGGACCCCCCCTCCCCCCCCCCCCCCGGAAAATCACAAGTGGCTATAGGTTTCATTAGAAATACGGGTACGAACCCCTTCGCGAAGTAATTGGACCCAAAGGTTTGGGTCCAATTGCTTCTCTCGAGGTAGGTTCGTCAACCCTATGTGAAATACATTGATGACTAAAAAAAGTTGTCAGTACCCCCGACCATGACGTTATCTTCTTGATCTCCCCGTGTTTCGTATCATTGATAGGATCATTACTTTGAGGTTTAATGGTACATAAAATGTCCGTTTTAAAATATTTTACTGACCGTTCCAAGGCGGTACTTCTTTTGTGGATCTTTTATGTTTTTTTCTGCCTTGTGTTTGCTATGCCTTTGTGCGCGTCTGTTTATATGTGCCTTGTGGTCACTTGCTGGGAAAGGGCTGACCTCTTGGCTCTTTTTTGTGGTGTCTAACTGTGAGTTTGTTACTTTCCCATTGGTATCCTTGGTCATGTGTGGTACTTGGTTGTATCGATTCCAGATCTTTGTACCCTTGCTTACTTTGTTATTTATCATATTTTATTTTATACATGTACATGTACCTGCCTAAAATTGTTGTGTCAAGGTTTACACAGGCTTAATAAGTACTTGAATTTTGAGAACTTTTTTGAAAAGTACTTGAAAATTTAATATGCCTTGAAAGGTACTGGAAAATCACTCGACTGCCTTGAAAAGTCCTTGAATTTTACTATTTTCTATAGGACTTGCACTGTTGATAGGGATCTAAATTAGTATAAGAGTATTGTGCCCCTATTTGGAGCAGCATATGCTGCACCAAATAAAGGCACATCAAGTTGATACTTATTTTCTAGTATTAATTTCTTTATTATACCAGTCTAGCGTTTCTGAAGTAGAATTCTAACACTTAAATCAGTATTTTTCATAAAAGTTTAGTCCTTGAAAACTATAGAAGAGTCTTTTAGAACTCCTTGAAAAGTCCTTGAATTTTACTAAAACTTGTTTTTTCTTCTCTTTTCAGTTGCAAACTTGGGTTAGTTTTGTATGGAGTGTTCGTGATTCTCGGAAATTTTACATGTGGCATCATCTACACCTAAGACTGAACCATTTTAAATGGAGTTTACCTATGAGATGAAGACCTGATACAGCTAAAACAAGGTAGTTATTTGTCTTCTTTTCCAAATATGGATGTTCTCGACTGTTTGCTAGTCCAATTTCAATCTTTCAGAAGATAAACATGAGCTAGACTGGCTCCAATCCTTAAAACAATGTTTCATAAATGTACCATATCATATACTTTTAGCTAGTCTTACTCTGATGGCTCTGTTTTTTGAAAACGTTCGCCCATGCTCCATCCTGGAGATGCAGAACGGCTCATAATACACATGCGATATCATCTGGCAATTTTGACAAATATTTTGTGTTGTTATATGACTCCTATAAAATACCTCATCTGATTGGCTGAAACAAGCTTGCACTGGTTGTGACAAATCATGATGCCAAACAGTGATGAGCTCAGGACTTTATGTCAGTGCTGACAGACAGCTAAAATAGATTGTCCTAAATCTAGCCCAGGTGACAATACTTTTTTCACTGCTACCTGACAGCTAAAAAAAGACAATGAAACACTGACTGTTTTATAAAGTATATTTCACAGGTAAAATGTTTGTTCTTTTTATGAGAACGACATTTAACCCATTCATGCCAAAAGGAATTTCCCACTGTTATCAATTGGAACAGTCCATTTCTGTTTTAAGGGATGTTAGGTGGAACTTTTCATTTTTATTCAAGTTTTAATAGGAGTTCCAGAAATTTGGGAAGTAGATTGTTGAAATAATCTTCCTAGTGAAATTGTGAACTAGGTACATTTGACTTGAGTTAATCTATAAATATGAAAATACTTTAAATAAAAACTAGGAAAAGAGAGACGGTGTCATATAACAAAACAATTGGTACATTCTTTTTCGGTTAACATTAGGATTAGTCAACCCTCGAAAGTGATGTTCACCTCGGCTTCGCCTCGGTGAACATTACTGTTCTCGGGTTGACAAATCCTGAGAATGCATCAATTGTATAATGTCGTCTGTTAATTCATAGAAATCTGAATGTTGCCCCACTACAATTCGTTGGAGTTTCGTAATCATTTAACGTATACAAGTTGTAGATTATTTTTCTACCCACACCGGTTTAATGCCATCAGCAGGAGATGCCGGTTGATTCAAGAATCTTAACAGGTCCTTCTTGTGCAATTTTCATGACTTATCAGAGAATGTTTTATTTTCTAGTCACACGGTTCAATTGTCGTCTGTAGAAAATGTCGTCTGCTAAGGCCCAGCTCGTGCTTTGTTCAATCTGATTCAATGTTCAACTCAAAAGGCATCATTACTCTTTCCCAACTAGTGTCGTCTGCTGACAACATTTGCAAACAGTTTGGACCCAGATAAGGCCCGACAGAATGTCGGGCCTTATCTGGATCCAAGAATGTCGGGCCTTATCTGGATCCAAACTGTTTGACACTCTGCACAAAGCTTCCAACTTATCAAGTAAGACAGAAACCTGTTCATGCAAAAAGACTTTGTTCTGATCACAAAATTGTCTGAAACATGGTAACCATTCTGCTATAATGAATTTATACTCAATAGAAATAGTATATCTGTTCCCAGAAGTTACTGTCGGTGTCGTTTACTGAATATTCTGTTATAAAGAGGGAATTTTAATGGAAACAGATCCAATCCCAGCAATTTTATGTCAGATATTGAATATTCTGTTATAACGAGTGACGTTTTAAAGAGTTTTGACTGTATTACCCAGTATGCATAGAGTTAATTATCAGTTTGGTTCCATTGTCGTCTGCGCGCGATGTCGTATAGTGATTTTTGGGATGCATCAGCCTTGCATGCATTTCTCGTGGGAAACTGCAGACTTCTGGTATTTTCTGAATTTGCATATCATGTAAATACGTGCGTCACGTCACGAGAAAAGGTACACGTGTTAATTGATGAGCTCCGATGTGATTTAGAAATATCGCATGCCATTGGGCGAATAGGGCCAACTCTTATTAAGCAATATGAAAGTACATAGCAAACGCTTAGTACACGTGTACTAAGCTTTTTTTTAACTTGAATCAGCTATTTCTTTGAGCTAGCAATTTTGGCCTTGGTCTAAATAATTTCAGTCATATTCTAAATAAGTTACTTTCTGTAGCCTCACTTTGAAATCATTGCTGAAAAGCCACAGTTTTAACTTATTCAAGTGATATTTATTTTAACTTAAACAGGTTATGCCCCTGACTGTTTACCAACTTCTTAAGCTATTCTATGATCAAATTTGTTTTGTCGCGAGTAAAGCTGAATTTTTTTGCGAGCTTCAAATGCTCAGAACAGCCAGCACATTCGCGCAGTGTGATCAACGCCATCTTGACAGTACATGTATCATAGCTAAACTTTCTATACATAATTTCAATTTTCTAGCCAGCCTCTGTAGCTGAACAGGCTGGATCGATCCTCTTCTGGTCCATAACCGCGATGACAAGTTTTCTCGCGTCGAGGCCCGATTGTGTCCCTATAGTGTTTATTCTATTCGCACAATATTGTAATGATTACTTATTGTACATTTCTAAGGCAGGCCCCAGATGAGAGTGCGTATCAGAAATTAATGTTCTTATTTCTCAACCGAAACGTATGTTGTTTGCACTCAAAAGAAATTTCTCAATGAGACGGTTCTTTTGAGCATCCAAAAACAAATGTTTAAACTGATGGATAACAAAATATTCACATTTTTATGATCAATTTATTTCTGTTAAACTGGACAAAAAAGAGGTCAATATTACGTTGTCCTATATGTCCAAAGTACATAGACGTATAGATCATTTCATCTTTTCTTCAGGAAACATCCATTTTTCTTCTGTGTTATTTATGTAACCCATTTTATGACCTATTAATTATGTCTTGGAAATCGTAATAACGTCACAGGAATGTAATATTTTATTAACTCTTTCTTCACTGCTGGCGAGTTTTACCATATGAGCCATGGCATGAAATTTCCAACAATTTGACTTTTTTACAAGTGTAGACTCGAACGAACCTCTGCAGCCTCCTGTTAAGCTTAGAAACTCCAAATGGTGTTCAGTCAGTAGCTTAACAATCATAGAATGCTCAAACGACTAGCAAAGGCTCTGATCAGACTGCGCGTATGCGCAGGCTGATCTGAGGCTTTGCTGGTCGCATATGCCACATTGTTGGAAATCTCATGCACTGGCTCAATTATGTTGATAAGATTTGCAAACAGTACTGACCAAGCATGATTGAATTTCAGAAAATGTTTCCTTCAAGTTCAATTGACAACAATTCATTAGACGACAAAAAGACTGCAACATATCACAACATGTAATGTAAAGGAATAAGCCTTTAGAGTGCGTTTCGTATAAAAAAAATCATCTGACAGTAATATGCACGTACCACGTTGAAAGTTTGCTTCTCGAAGAAAGGTTCATGCTAATTAGAATTAAACTCTAGGTATTGAAATTGAAAACAATGTTCAGGTAGCCAAACTGAGTGTTTCGTCAAGGTGGGCGGAATAGCCATTCGGAAGTAGGTCCCATACGAAAGCGGTTGCTTCGAATGGCATGTCTTCCTAAACTATCGGGCCAAAACACCATAGCGGGCGCCCGTCATAAACGATAAATGATAGATTTATTATTTTTGTCGCAAGAACTATATTGAAAATAAATTTTCAACACCCATTTGTCATATCAAAGTCAAAACCTAGAGCTCAGTAAAACATCATGTTGCTTGGTTCATTAGACATTGCATCACAGTCAAAATTGTTATCATTTACCAACTTTAGCGCGATATATCTGGTGATGTGCAAAGTCTACACTGATGTAGGTGGTATAAAATAGTTATACCACGTTTGTCTAGACTGACTCTAGTCCTTAAAACAATTTTTCATCAATGTGTCATATCATATACTTGTAGCCAGTCTTACTCTGATGGCTCTGTTTTAAAACAGAGCCATCAGAGTAAGACTGGCCACGAGTATATGATATGACACATTAATGAAAAAAAGTTTTAAGGACTTGAGCCAGTCTAATGTTTGTCCACCTGAACGTAAGATAATCCACTCGTTAAAGCTCGTAGATTATCTCCACGTACAGGCGGACAACCCATGGTATAACTATTACTTATCAAGTGTCTAATAGGCCCAGACGAAAACAATAACATGCCGGGGAGGGTCTAAAAGACTCAGGCGAGCGATTCAATGACTCTCGGTCCCCTTATTGATACTTTGAGTGTACGTCTGCACCATACAAATGTCTCGTGCCTTTGGCTTAGAGAACACTCACCGTAGCATAATTCTATAACACTTGGCAGCGCAATCAGTCCCCAAGGAAGCATGGCCAATGTTCGGGCGAGACGGAGTCATTTGACGTGATGTTTTGTCGAAGTGTCGATACAACCACGCAACTACCAATTTAACAATATGCCACGCAACTACCAATCTAACAATATGCCTCAATGATACGTCTCAAGATAAGCTGTCAAAATCATAAAATAAACAGTCTATTATTGTTATCAAGGTGCATGACAAACTACATGAAAAATTGTTCTTTTCTACATGCTTATTTCACTGTCATAATGTTCAGGTACAATGTAGCCAAACTGAGAAATTTCGGAAATTTAAAGTACCCAACAAGGGTCCATTAGTGAGACATTTCACATTTCGCCAGTCCGGCGACAAATGGCAATCGACACTCTGTTTTTGACGATTTTGATCTACGTTCGTCAATAGTATTAACGTTTTCGATTGCCGCCTATCCGATGTTTTCTTTGTGTATGAATTGTTTGTTTTGATTCTTTATGTCCCTTTCAACATGTTTTCATTCATGTCGGGACGGGTCTTACTGGGTTGAACCAGTACTAAGCAGAGGTTATAGTGTCTTGCTCAAGGACTCGATGCAGTGCCTCCGTTGAGGTTCGAACCCACAAACTCTCGATCTCGCCTGAGCAATTGTACACGCTCATCTGAGCATTTCCTGATTGCATTTGCCATACGTACCGAAATCTCATGAACTATAGCCGGGCCATATAGCGCAATCAGCTGTGAGTCCCATTGCAGATCCAGGGATCGCGAGTTCGATCCAAGCCCAGCATCGCTCCATACTTTCGTGAAGATTGAATGAAATCCTATCACTGCTTCAAGAAGTGAAGTTTGGACATTTGCGTCATAGTTTGAAGTGCATCTCTACTAACATGACTAAAAGGGCTGTCGAAAGTATGTGCACGGAGTACTGGTTAACCGCTTAGGGAATGACCATAGCTGTTGAATGGGGCGTAAAACCACAAATCAAACCCTAAAATGTATAAGCTCATTTCCATGAACCCTTGTTCTGTTTCATTATAATATTCAGACAGTTGAGAACTTATAATTAAATACTTCACATTATTTTGTATATCGATCTAGGGAAACATTTACCGGCCTGTGGACATAAAAATATTAATATTAAATATGCATGTTTATGATTGGTTTGGCCCAGTCGTGCAACATCCTGTTTTTGTTGAACCCTTACAACAAACGCGCAATTCAGCCTGCACATCCGCGCAGGCTGATCAGCGCCTTTGTTATTCGTTACCTATAAAAAATAATATCTCAAAATGCTACATCTAAAATTTCAAAAATCAAGCATGTCTACGTAGCTGAGCATATGGGAATTGTGTTGATAAGTCTCATGCCCCGAAGGCCGGTTTTCACGCGATAAGACCCGATGAGACTGGATGCATTTTAAGTGACATCTTGTCAGCACTGCCTAAGGAAACCATACCATATGTGTCATGTCAAAAGAATGCTTGTAAACGTATCATATGTGACTTTTAAAGGCGTATAAGCGCATTAAATGTACAAAATATGAAACCCCGTGCAATTCTGCACGGGTTTCACATTTTGATGCATTTAACGCGATTATGGCAGTATGATAGCACTTGCATAAGGATGGGGCCACACAAAGACCTTTACCAGATATACGTCAATGGGTAAAACCAAAGTTTAAGTTTAGTACATGTACTGCGTAATATAAATTCTTAGTTAATATTGAAGCAATGGCTTAACGGTCTGTCTCTGGCCACGCGCTTGGCTGACTTAAATGAAATTGCTTATATTGCACATACACGTTTACCAGTGATGATTTGAAATCGGCAACATTGACCAGTTGCTACGCAAAAAGTCGAGTTTGCCGTTCCAGAGCGGTACTTACTGCTGGGAAAGGGCTGAACTCTTGGCTCTCTTGTGTGTTGTGTTTTCTTGCATTTGTGTCATTTTCCAAATAGTATCTTGGGTCAGGTGTGGTACTAAGCTTGAATGTATTGATTCGTGATCTTTGCCATCCTTTTACAAAAAGACAGCACAAAGAGAATGGCTAGTTATTCGATATCCATTTTTGGATTTTTGCTTTTGTTGAGTTTTCAATTCTAACCCCCTAAAATGTCCATAGTTATTTTAATTTTATGTGAATTTAAAAAAAACCATCGAGTATTGGTTGGTGTTAATCAATACCAGTGTTACATTCATGCCAGAGTTTCACTAAAATTTCAAAGAAATAGGATCCAGCAACTCGTCACATAGGTTACTGTTAAAATGACAGCAATCCACAGCTGAAAGAAATCATGCATAGCTTTTAAAAATAAGAATATGTTGCTTTTGTGAGGATGACCTGCTGTGAAAAGACAGTTTTCAAGAATACAATAATTATTTCATTTCAATGAGATAGACACAAGCAACCATCTTAGAGTATGTCAGAGAGCTTGCTTCCAACAAGTGATTAAGATTTTATTGCTGATAAGAAATTTGTTTGCTATTAGAAGGTTGATAGGGGACGAATAGTACGTGTATAAACGCACCGAGAAAATGTGAAAAGTTGCATGGGTTTCATATTTTGTACATTTAGAGCGATTATACCCCTTTAAAAGTTACATATTATGACTCACGACTCTAATGCCATGACCAAAAGTGTAGCCAGGCTGGCAGCGATTGTTGTGATGTGCCTATCACTACAAGAGGAGCCGAGGCATGAGATTTCCAACAATTTGTCATTTTGACATGCGTAGACTCCGACGAGCCTCTGCGGCCTCCTTTTAAGCTTAGAAACTCCAAATGGTGTTCAGTCAGTAGCTTAATAATCATAGAATGCTCAAGCGACTAGCAAAGGCTCTGATTAGACTGCGCGTATGCGCAGGCTGATCCGAGGCTTTGCTGGTCGCATATACCACATTGTTGGAAATCTCATGCACTGGCTCATAGTGCAGTTCTGAATGATGTATGGTCTGTCTGGCATTAGTGAATACGTGTACTTTAAAATTGCTATTGACAATCATTATTTATCAATAACCTAATCACGTTGACATCACTTTAAGCAATAATCTGAAACAGTTAACATGCAATAAATACTGCTGTTGGTATCCCATGGGTCCATGATATGAAAGTTACGTTTCAACTAGCTGATTCTATTCTTTTATTGAATCAATAGACCTACTGTTTAACTGTACCGTACTTACCCGAAATTATAGGCCCACTTCGAATCGAACTATAGTTCCTCCTAAAGTTCTGACGTAATAGGTGCGCGCACACGTTTACACCCGAACGGCTACAGTTGCAACTTTTGGTTGGGTTGGCAATAGCCCTGTATGTCCTTTTTCAATTCTTCATTTTAGACGAAAGTGATGTGTATATAATGCACACCCTACTCTAACAATTACGTATCGTGGGACCACAAATAGAGCTCAGCGAGGATTTATTTCGTAGAACAAATCATTTTGCTGCTACCGGCAGATCTTGAATCCATCTTGCTAGATAGGTCTAGAGTAGGGATCCAGACACGCTACTAGAGTAACGGAGCTCTGACCCTCCGTTGATCTCTAGTAGGTTTGTGACGTCCCAATAGTAGCGACTATCGGTGTTCAAATCGAACTATAGTTACTATAGGAGGAACTATAGTTCGATTCGAAGTGGGCCATAATCGTCGGTCGCCTTTTTTGTTTACAATGGCTATATATGTAATATTCGAACACTGTTTGTCCTTAAAATATCTAGACTGGCTCCAGTCCTTAAAACAATTTTTCGTCAATGTGTCATATCATATACTTGTAGCCAGTCTTACTCTGATGGCTCTGTTTTAAGACAGAGCCATCAGAGTAAGACTGGCTACAAGTATATGATATGACACATTGATGAAAAATTGTTTTAAGGACTGGAAACAGTTTATAAAATATCATAACATTAGGACGCCTTTATTCCAATGCCTTCTGTCCAACCAATCATTTAATATCCGAACGACTTTTATCCTCACAATTATTATTATATTCGGACGCGGTTTGCCCTTACAGTGTTCATAATGTTTGAACACCTTTATTCGAATACAAATAGCATAATATTTGGATACCTTGAGTCTGAGCTTCCGCTGCTCGTCGATGCGACAAGAAGCAACATTTCACGTGCTGACCCATACATTCATATTATATGACTTTTTGGTTACTGTAAAGGCGACACCTCATGAATGCGTGATTAGGACTGGTTAACCTTAGACATAGGTAAAAGTTGAAAATGAGGCGTGGTTTTATTCAAAAGTAACTGTATTCTCTTGCACCATTACCTCAGTACAGACGCAAAACACACAATTTAGTCTTTAAACCGCCAGCAAAATAACTGCATCTGAAAATATCTATTTAACATAACCATAGAGGCAAACATTGTGGACCCGGATTAAACTGTTCGTTCTATGAAGCTTCAAATATTTTAATGGACGACAAAAAACATACAGTTTGTGATTATGGGCTTTTAAGGTTAATAAATGTGAGTCCAGGGTGTATACGATTAGGATTTACATGAAATGCACGCACGACAAGTTATTAATTCTTCACCAAATTATAAATAGAACCTGATTTCCCTTCCTTAGCAGATTAAATAGCCGAACCACGCCCGGATATGAATATTAAAGTTGCCGCCTTTACAATAAGCGAAAAGTCTATTAATACATTTATGCCTCTGGACTCGACAGAGCATCAATTTGACTGTGCTTTTTATCCACTGTACTTCAAAACCTTGTTTTGTTCTTTAATATAAATGAAACACAAATAAGCCATTTGCGTAAATCAAACTTTTGACAAGTTATTCGATAAAATTAGGATCAACTGTGTCTGGATATGTTTGGAAGCAACGATTGGTTTTACCATAATCCAATTCTATTTAGATTAGAATATATTCAGCGTCAGGAAACACGTCATCATCACGTGACATAGCAGCGCACTTTGTCGCACGCAGCGTACAGCCAGATATTTTCGTTTTGTTTTTGTTTTTATACCTTTATTCTTGCTTTGATCAAACTTAATGATATGAAAATATTGGAATGCACATAGGGGTAGGAAAATTGTAGTGAAAATGGTGAAATTTCATGACTTAATTGTGTTCTTCAACGGTGACCTCTCTGATTGACATTTCAATAAATATATTTGTCTTAATTGCTTAAGATATTTTTGGTTCGTTGACATTTTTTTCTGAGAAGTATTATGCAGAAGTACATGACTGCTTCAGTCTGTATCCCTTGATTTTATATTTATACTCAGAAAACAATTGAAGGATATTTTAATTCTTTTGACAATAATATATTTGATAAAATAAGTTTTAAACAAAGTATTTTCGTATCTTATTGAACTATTATTATGCAGTTAAGCAAAATGCAGAATAAAATTTATGGGCCATTTTTTTACGATACAGTACATGTACCACACCAAATGTACCAACCCTCTTTACCCAAAGTTCACAAGCAACTTTTTAGCGTTTTTATTTTTTGCTACAACCTTTACCTGGTCATTACTTAAAATATGCTCTAGTTCCAAGTTTCAAGTTTAGTTTCAAGTTTATTTCAGCTAGTCTCAGGTTTACAACAAAGGTAAACAACAAGAGAATACAAGAGATACAATAGTACATATTTCAACAAAATGGTGGCAGTCAATATCAGTTGCATCCAGCACAATTTTAAGCATCAAAGCAAATAACTGTCAAAAATCATTTCTTCTCTGGAGATGAGCATGTATGAATCGAAATTCCACTCAAGATTATTTTATTCAGCATTGTCGTTTGTAATGCTCAATTAAATCGTCTCAGTGGTTCTGTCCCGACGCAGTACATAATTACACTCATAGACGAAGCAAACATTTTAAGTAGTTGTACAAGTAATGATTTTGTCATAGTGCCATGTGCATACAAATTATATTGAGGCATAATGAAAATTTTAATATTTAAATAAGCACATAATATATATCACCAATATCTTTCAGTGGCAAAGCTTTAATCTCGCCTATGGTTTAAGTGCCGTCAACGTCAAGCTCAATTGCCGCACAGAAGACAGTCACAGAAACCATAGTCGCCACTAAAGCTGCCTAGATTTACCACATCACAAAAGGGACACTATATTTTCATATTTTTCATATTTCATATTGGGTGAATTCATCTGCAAACACAGACACCTCCATGTTCGTCCAATGGACACATAATATCATTAGTCTGTGTTTAAAGTTAGTAAATTAAATAACAGCAATTGCATACTTATATGATAGTTTAAACTTAAGCTCGTTCTGTGTGTACATTGTTCCAATAATATATTCCCAGAACACCAGGAACCGGCATTTCCCCTACTATTTTAGATACAAGAAGCTTTAATAGTTCCTATGGTACAAGTGCCGTCAACGTCAAGCTCAATTGCCGCACAGAAGACAGTTGGTCACAGAAACCATAGTCGCCATTAAGGGAGCCTAGATGTAACATATATGAAAAGGGGGCACTATATCATAAATATTCCGACCACAGGCAAGTTTTCAAACCCATTTTACAGTAATTGCACCTCACATGTATAACATGGAAACTTCTTCGACAAAAATATACACATATGGCATACCCCAGCCAATATGACAGCAAAATGGAAGCAAAGCACTGACAACAGCGACACAATTAGGTGTCATACTTTTGACTGAGTACCAACAATTATTTTTGAGCCAGTCATTATGGAATACAAACGATAAAAATGTGGGTTCAGTTATTTTTGAATGTTTGTGACTTTTCAGTATAGTGTTTGTATCATTTGGACATGTACTGTACTTTAATCATTGAAGCGTGACTTAAATTAAACATTCATTTTGATTGCAGATATCGGAAACTATTGAAAGCATGCATAATTGGCTTAGTTTTTATTGTATTGAAAGCTATGGATGGATTTGAATCTAAATATCCTTCAATTGTTTTTCTGAGTATATTTTCAGTGAATGCTGTCCCCTAGATTGAGATTGTATGGACAGTCTAATAATTAGCCAATGATATTTTTCATAAATGTTTGTCTATTCCTGATTGGTTGAAATTTACAAGTTGAAAATGATATCATACAGCTGCAAGCAGCCGAACAAGCTGATACAAATGTACATATATATGCGCTTTACCATTACATCTAAAATACCGTGGCTTATTCTGAGTCTGCAACCTATCTGTTCTGGAGCCCTTTATCAGACAATGATTGACCTCATTAGCGGCTTTGATTGAGGGCAGAGAGAAGAGAGACATGTGCCCGCCTTTTGTGGCAAAGGTTCTTAGCGCATACACGAAAAGCCATTCTTTAACCGAACATGCCCCGCTTCCCACTAAGTCATGCTCCCTAGATTTTTGTCTGAGCATTCGTTTAATTCAATACATCACGTGTGCGAGCGAGGAAGACTCCGGTGAGACTGCGCGCATGCGCAGGCTCACCAGAGCCTTCGCTGCCCGTCAAGGCGATAAGAACCTTAATCGCGAGAGATGGCACATATATCAAATTCAATCATTTACGATGATGCTTTCATATTCTCTGGTGCTTTATTGTCTAAAAATATCCATCCCCTGGAGAATAAAACATGATCGATCTTGATTAAGCTGTTTCTCTGGAAACCAATGTTCATTTTATATCGGAAACGCCATCAAAGCGACCGTACTCGGGGGAATCGCGTGAATGTTGGTCTGCGACAGTGGTAAAATTGGTAGACAAAAAAATTGATGGATCAAGAATTTGATTTATTTTATTTGAAATTGTGATATCCGTCACGTGTTACGTCCTTCCATCAAATGCCAAGTTTTATTGAGCATATGTGGTATGAACATTAAACTTTCACTTTCTACAGAAAAAACAAAATTTCAACTGAATAAAAACATTTGCGTGTTTTATGGTGCACGTGCGCGTACACACATTTTCTTGATTGAAATATTTCTATGAATGAAAGAATGAATGAATAAAAAAAAACTATCAAACATTTTTGCATTACGATTTTCAGCACAATCCATTGAATAGAACGGCTTACGGCTTATCAGCATGTTTGCAAACCCAAGATAGGAATTTGATACGTACATACAAATACGCCGGTAACCAGCATGACGTACACGTTGACATGTCCGTACAGCTAAGATTCGAATCAGTGTGTGCGTTCGTGCAGACTATTCAGTGTTTTAGTTTTCCACCTGGAGAAACATTGGACCCTTGGCTACCCATACAGCACCCATCGAAGACTCTGATCAGACTGCGCGGATGTGCAGTCTGATCTGAGTCTTCGATGGGCGCAGATGCCAACTTGAACCTTTAGCCGGGCGCCAGCTCAAATGTACATCGCTAAGCAGATTTTCAGCATTACGTCAGAATTTTCATTTTACAAGTGTTATCAGAAACAACATGTCCCTCAATGCACAATGCAAGTGTTTATCATCTGAAACCAGCTTTCGCATTTGACAAGCGCAATTAATCAACATTGCAGACATGATGGTTTCGATGATTATGAAAAGGGAACGGAATGATTTTTTTTTAAAATTCAACATTTGGTTTGTATATAGGTCAAATATTATGCTGAATCCAGTTGTATCAGAAATGGCAAGGATTGATGCAAAACGGTTGGTTCAAACGATTCCACCCGCCGCTTTGAACCGTCGGCAACCGTTTTAGAACCAACTGGTTTGTACACGATTTGCAAAACGTTTGGTCGAAACAATTCCACCCATCGTTTTGAATCAACCAGTTTTGAACCAATCGTTACCGTTGTAACATGCACTGGTCCGTGACACGAGTTGTGCAAAACGATTGGTTGGAAAGAATCATTCACCTTTTTTAACCAATAGCTTAGGGTAGCAAACCACTGATTCCACAAATTTAAGGGGACATTTAAGATAACATGAGGGGATACCCTTCATTTCTTGGCTCTAAATACATTCTGTTGCATTTTATACCTAAAACTGGTGTTTCTGTGTGGCTGGGAATGTGTGATCATCAATAAAAAGCATTTTCATGCAACTCAAAATGCTAAATAAATATCCGGCCAAAATACGAAAGTGTGGCTCGGTCAGGAAACGCATCAGAATTCATATACCCAAACTAGAAGTTTATTGATATTTATTCGTTAATGGTTCACATGACCATGGGAATATCAGAATGATTTAGCACGATTTGATCAGCTTGCTCTTGCACACTGTCCAGTGGGGCCATCAGACTAGGTACATCTTGTCATAAAAAATGTCGTCGAAAAAACGGGTTCCTAGAAGATTTCTATGCTGGTGACTTTGTTACGTAACACCGATTTTAGAGTTTTAAATCTATAGACGCCACAGAAAAATATCTAATTAAATTAAGATTCAAGAGATTTGGCTATTATGGTTGAAATATCTAGTGCGCCATTCGGCCGGTTCCGGGACCTCCGAAGAAGAGTGGTTTGCTACCAAAACGGATGGTTGAAACAAAAACATTCACCTTTTTGAACCAACCGTTTTGAACAAATCGTTACCGTCGTTACACATTGTCGCAAACAGGAAGCTCGCTGGAACGTACAAACCTGTCGCCTTTCGCTCGGTGAACACTGGGATTGAGCCGCCATTTTTATTAAATATGTATTATGCTGCTTGTATGACTCGGGGCTTTACATCCAGAAAATATTGACTAAAAGAGAAATGATAAACTGTCAAAAATTTATCTTTTTTTCTATTTTTAACAATAAATTCTGTCACTACAGGAGTGCGAGAATTGAACGGGACTAGCCAAATATCGCTAGTTACCCATGATGCAAAGGGCGAAATGCGAGAGATCTAAATGAGGTATCGTCAGGTTTCGCGAAAACTCGTCGTTACATGCTCTGGTCTGTGACCGAGTATAAAACATGAACCAGATTTCTCAACGTGACATTTCAAAATCCTTTGTGCTTGCATTTTATTCCATTGTTGAACTTAAGAAATTGTATTTGATGTCAACGACCCAGTTTTCCTATGAGTAAACAGATTTAATGGATTTATAACATTTCAATTCTTCTGTGTTTGAGAAAAACTGATAACGCCATATGCTATCAGCAACGACACAGATCAGGCTGCGCGGATGCGCTGCCTGATCCGTGTCTTTACTGTTCGCTGCCTGGAAAGTACATTCAGACTTATACTTTTGATAAGTATGCAAGATTATGGCTAGTGTCCTTGCTGTGCAGGCTGGTCTGAGGCTAACCTTATCACAACCTCAAAGACAAATTTTCTGAGTTAAGGATTATAAGGGCATGGAGTGCTTGATCATGAAAAGCGACATTCCCGGTAATTGCTTCTCTCAAAGTGGACCTATGGATGCAGCATCCAATATTTGTTAGGGCGTTTAAGCCCAGGAAAACCAGGAAAGGAATTCTATAAGCATGTTGTTTCCATTCCAGTCCTCGTAAATTTAATATTATTTAACACATGTTTGATAATGTCGACTGTTTTTGCTAAAACAACATGTTTAAACCAGAGGTAAAACCATATAAAACTGCGCATATCAGACAATCTGCATGGTTTTTTATGACTTTTTTCTTTTCGATTGTAAATGGTACAGACCTTGTAAGGTTTGATTTGTTACATGCTAACAACATAGCCGCGGACTAGTCTGTGTTTCGGCGCAGTAAGCTGAGCAGTGCCTATGCTATTCAATCCCTAGGAAGCATCGCCGTGTTACAATGTACATGCCGAGCTTCAATATTCAAGCTACAGTAAAACCTGTCCAAAACGGCCCCAAAAAACTAGACAAAACAAAACTCTTAATGACAAATGGTTGCTTAATGAAGGTCGAAAGTATTGCCGAATGCTCCGATTGGAGCATTCTGCAATACAATGGACCTGCATTAAGCGATAATTGGTCTTAAAAACCAATTTGTAGTCTTTTTGAGAGTGTTCGTTTTACACAGGTTTTTCTGTGGTTGAGCAGGCTGGTTTGAGTCTTACTTGATCGGTATCCCTGATGACATGGTTTCTCGCGCCGAGGCCCATATGTGTCACGGCACGTTATATCTCTTGTTAGACTAGTTTCAAATATCGGTTGAAATCTAAGCAAATAATATAACAGCTGGAAATGTTATATTTTTCTTCCACGGGACATGTGACATGTTTTCTCGATGAGATATCGCAATGGACGAGAAAGAGCTCGAGGTTGATTTACAAAGGTGCAAAGTTGGCCCTGTAAAATGCATTTTTAAAATATTTTCCCCGACCCAACATGCTCATCCTAGGAGATGACTATTGGCTCAGTAGACTAAAACCAAAATAACAACTTCTTATTGATTGATGATTTAGCCGGAAGAGGTGACCGATTATCCGACCTTTTACTTCTTACCGTAACCAACAAACATGCAAAATACACCTTTTCTATGCTAACTTTTAAAAACATATCCGTGAACAGACAGCATACATGACGAAATACAGTATTTGATCTGATCAAATGTTTTGAACGATTATTGGACATATATAGATACCAGTACAAAAAATTACCCCCGTGCGAGATACTAGTCACACAGGAAAAAAAAACTCCACGCCTGTACATGCGGGAATATCTGTGAATTATATGCATTGTTATATATCTCTGCGAGGTGGGTGACAATCCAACACCCTGTGATCAAGGAATATGCTGTCGTTCACTGAATTACAAACATATCAAAGCAAGCTAATTTGGCAAACATGGTATGTATACTTGAAAAACTGTAAGAAAACTGATTCGAATGAATGATATCAATTACCATGTTTGCCAGTAAAGGTGGTAGATTTTTTCTAATTTTGATTCCTCTACCATAACTCCAAGCATGCAGGTGCATATATAATGCTGAAGATACGCTGTAGATTAACGCATGCGCGCGTCCACATTTTATCGCTGATTCATGTCAGCGACAAAGTCATCATTGACGGTTGATATAGTCAACTTTCAGTTATCCTTTCTAATTCCCCCTTCCGAACACCATGCATGCTTAAGCTTTTGTCTGCTAGTGCCGTTTTCTGATAACCTTTGTACAGTTTGGGCCCAGACATTTTGTCGGGCCTTTACTGGATCCAAACTGACACTCTAATGGTATTCCTGAAAGAAAGTTTCGAAAAAGATGTTTTGAACAAAATCAGCAGACAACAAAAACATGCAAAGCAAAGAGTTAAAATTATCTGATGTCAAGGAAGCGACCATGGAAGTAGGCTAGGTTTGCCGCTCTTAGAATATTGAGCTGTGTATGTTTTTTCCAGTTTTTTTAGAATATGTTTTCCTTCACGAGTACCTTTTTGTTGTGTTGTTGTTCCACATATATCTGATTGGAATGGCCATGTCTTCTGCTTTATCTGAAAATATGCTAATAACCAAATTATAAAATGCTATATATAAACAACAGCTTAAGCAAAACGGCACATACGCACGCATTACCCCGCTTTTTCTGTCTGTTGCCAGTCAATAATATCGATAAGCCAGAATTGTTTTCGATATGTTTACATACTTATATGACACTACTTTCCTATGAACCTAAATAAATCACCTGTATCAATACACTGATCACTTTAACAAGTGTTTCACCAGCTCTGCTTTTTGTCCACTTTACAGACTGTCGCTACCATGTTCTATTGCAATTGCCATCTGCCTATAAACCGGGTTGGCGGATAAGCAAGTTATCACTTTGTACAAAGCAAGCAACCTGTATTAAGCAAGCATGCATTCAGTTTCCGCAACGGGCAAATACGTTAAAACGTACCTGTATTAAGTAAGCACATGTCTTAAACAAATTTGAATATCCGTATGTGCTTGTTTAATACATGTTGGACTGTACACGTAGCAATACAGAGAGCAAGTTAATCAGATATTGAGCGGAAACGAAAAGAATATGACGGACGAACGAACGGACGGACGAACGAACGGAATGACAGACAAACTCAAATCCTATATAGCCCCCATTTTTCAAAGCGGGGCTATCATAATACAAGCAACCACATTCAGCGTCAACAGTTTTCTATTTTAAGGTGGGAATTGAGTGAATCTATTTCATCAAATCACTATTAACGCGATGCATTGTTCTGCCAGCTTCCTGGCAACAATATCGATAAGTCAGAACGCTTATTAGCTAATTAGCTTCTAGAATGCATCAAGCACATTCCCACCGACGGCTAGTTGTGTGATCATCAATTAATCTGTGAGATTTTGGCGCAAATATTCCCACTGGAACCGATATTACAGGGTTACAGGAAGAAAGGCTGCACGAGCTTATATTTGAGATGTATCCCATTTAAGCACTTAATTTAGACTGGTCACAGTCTGAAACGTATATTGTCTGAAAGCCAAAATCCAAGTTCAGGCGCGTACCAAATATATTTTCTTATTTCTCAACCAAAACATATGTTGTGGGTGCTCAAAAGAACCGTCTCAATGAGACGGTTCTTTTGAGCGCCCAAAACATATGTTAAAACTGATGGGTAAGAAAATATTTACAATTTTACGCTCAAAAATTTGTTTATCTAAACCTATGCAAGTTGTTGTTGTTGCTACATTGTTTGATGCTTCTTTTATTGGGGGTTCGTGCTTGGTTCTAAGTTTTGTAACACATAACTTCGTTTCCTTTCTAATTTTGCAATCATCTCACTGAGGAAAAGAGAGTTGGTTTCTTTACTTTAAGCTTTTGAGTGTGTACTTAGTGTCTTATGACTTTTGGTGGAGTGTGCCTATCTCTGGCCGTTGGTCTGTGGTTGTTGCATTTCAAACTCAAAATAAAGCACACTGATTGGCTGCTTGTGAGCATTTGTCCGCAAGTAGCCAATCATTGCGCTTTATTTTGAGTTAGAGAATGAACTCAAATTTTATAAACTCGGAGCCAGGCCGTACTATTTTCCCTCGTGAAATACAAACTCAAGATAATGTTAAGGACAGTACAGCTGTATATTCGATAAAATGAGCGTTGTCATGAAAAAGGGTCGCTTTTAACGAATTACATGTATCAAAGGGGACGTCAACATTGAATGCAAGTGTATCTGAAAAACTAGACTGGCTCCAGTCCTTAAAACATTTTTTCATCAATGTGTCATTTCATATACTTGGATTTAGTCTAACTCTAATGGCTCTGCTCTCTGATGGCCTGGTTTTAAAACAGAGGCATCAGAGTTAGACTAGCTCCAAGTATATGAAATGACACATTGATGAAAAAAATGTTTTAAGGACTGGAGCCAGTCTACTGAAATACAAGCCCTTAATAAATCATGCAATCTGCCGTAAGCCCGATCAAAATCAAATAAAAAAGTTACAGATATTTGTATACATGTAGTAGATAATTGAAAGCTGTGGAGGGCAGCCATTTTAGACTGTGTGACGTAACTCAGCCTTAATCAAATATTCATAAACAGACTAACTATTTTCCTGATATTCGTTTTAACTTTGTTTTCCTTTTTACAGATTCATCTGGCAATATACATGCTTTTTGAGGAAAAAATATACAGTTTGCCTTAAAAACATTACATTTTTATCCTGAACTTGGAGCAAAATATTTTGACTAAATATTGGTGTGAGCCCTAGAAGACACATAGCGTTAAAACGTCGTATCGACGTCGATGCGACGTATAATCAATCAAGGACCAAAAACAATTACACAAATGAATTCCCCAGTGACTTTAATGCATTTTCATGTTTATTATAATCTCCTTTGTGTTATATAAAATGCAATAGCAATGACTTTATAATTGAGCCAGTGCATGAGATTTCCAACAATGTGGTATGTGCGACCAGCAAAGCCTCAGATCAGCCTGCGCATATGCGCAGTCTGATCAGAGCCTTGCTAGTCGCTTGAGTATTCTATGATTGTTTAGCTACTGACTGAACACCATTTAGAGTTTCTAAGCTTAAAAGGAGGCTGCAGTGGCTCGTCTGAGTCTACACATGTCAAAATACCACATTGTTGGAAATCTCATGCACTGGCTCAATTGTTGTAAAACTAAATAACAGATGCATTTACCGTACAAATTAGATGACTGTTCGACCTTGCACTTTCAAATACAACTGTTTAAACTTTTTACAAATTTTGAAAACCCAACTCTTTCATTGACGTCAATGGTACATGTAACATTGTCCAAACTTGTTTAAAGAATCTTGCAAATTCTCTGTGCTGATGCATTGCATAAGTAAGCCTCTATGCAAGCTAAACATTTTGTGCATTGTACAACAGCAGAATCTAGGTCTATATTAAAGACCCCAGTTAGCCTAGGCTGCTGTCCATTCTTAGGTTGTGGTTTTGTTGCTGCTTATTCGTTGTTTGTTTTTGCTCTCATTGTGTGTTTTTTTGTCAGTTCCTTGTTTTGTGAGTGGTGTTTGGTGTCCTTTCCAGATCATCTTGCTGTGGCAGAGACAGAGATTGCCGATTACTATACTTTAAATGTGTTGTGGGTATCAGTGTTATTTGTCTCACCTTTCACGCTGCCATGGATTTGTCTACAGTCTGTAATTGTGGCATAACCTTATCATACTCATTTACTGGTTCATACTTTGAAAATTTCCCATGGTTATAACACTTCTTATTGCAATTTGCAGTGAGTTTGTCTGAAGTATATTATAATGTCGGTGATCTTCAGTGGACTGTACACCTAAATGAACTGGCAAGAAGCATTACAATTGTAACAAGCTCTGACAACAGTGTGTCTGGAACATTGGTTAAAGTTCTGTCTAGGGCCCTGTAGATACAGGATCAAACCATATGAGCCGCGACATGAGATTTCCAACAATGTTGTATGTGCGACCAGCAAAGCCTCAGATCAGCCTGCGCATAGGCGCAGACTGATCAGAGCCTTTGCTTGTCACTTGAATATTCTATGAATATTAAGCTACTGATTGAACACCATTTGGAGCTTCTAAGCTTAAATGAGGGCTGCAGAGGCTCGTCAGAGTCTATACTTGTCAAAATGTCAAATTGTTAGAAATCTCATGCCGCGGCTCAGTATTACAGCTAAATCCCAACATCATAAACATCATACAGCGAAGATAACAGATACGCAGTTTAATCAGAATCATGGTCATAACTACACATTAACATTTGAAAGTACATAATTTTAAAGCTATGCGAACCTCCAGATTGATTGGAGTTATTACTATTTCAATTTCTTTAATCTCATCTAAAACGTATGTTGTGTGTACTCAAAAGAGTCTGATTGAGATGATTTATACTTCTTTTGTGGATTTATGCTGTTTTTCTATCTTTCGTTTGCTATGCCTTTGTGCGTGTCTGTTTATATATGCCTTGTGGTCATCTGCTGGGAAAGCGCAGACCTCTTGGCTCTCGTTTGTGGTGTCTAAAGGTGAGTTTGTCACTTTCCCATTGGTACCCTGGGTAAGGTGTGGTACTTGATTGTATCGATTCCTGATCTTTGCACCCTTACTTACTTTCTTAAGCCCCAAAAATCTATATTTTGAATCAATTATAAAATGATCGCGGTTTTACGCTCGGTATGTTTCTTATCTGTACCTTTGATATATGAGGACAGAATTCTGTCTGATTGCTTATGTCTGCAAGTGCAGACAGTCTACAAATGACCAGATTAATCGTGTCCGAACTGTTCATTGGTACCAAAGTAAAACGGACATTTTAAAATGCCATTTTTGTTCTGCTGCAGTCTTAAGCCTACCATCCCTGATCATTTAGACAAGCAAACGTTATTGTCTACATACCTGCGCGTAGATGATCTAAGGTTAGGTTAAAACCACCATTTAAGAAGATCATGTGACTGTGGCTATCATGTGATCGAATAATCTCCAATGATATCAAATGAACCGACAGTAATATTTGGAAGATTACTATTATAACGAAATCGTAGTTTCGATTTTGACATGACTTGTACTCCAAAACGGTGACGCCCCAAAGTCGAAACACCCTGAATCGGTCAATAGTAAGAAATTACTGTCTTGTCAACAAACAGTGATAGTGACGTAATGCTTTGTTTACAAATGCTAAGTTAAACGCTAGAGAGTACACGTACTTTGAGCTAACGGATTGGATTAACACACAAGTGACCTATCGATTAAAAGTCCATGATAACTTTGTAAACAAAACATGAAGTCACTGTCACTCTTGGCTGGCAGGACAGTAGGTGGTGGTGGTATGGACCAACTAAGGGCTAGGAGCTCAAGCAGCAAACTATTTTTCTTTGCATTGGCCTGCCCTGTCCTACCATGCCCTGCCCTGGCACAAACCTCCATTTCCCATTGCTTAAAAATGGCTTGCTCAGAATAGCGAATACATGTATATGTATGATTACCGTAAACCAAAATTTGTGAAATATTGTACTTGAAATAGAGTAGAATATAACAACAATAGAATGCGGCAGTTTGCATGTCAAGCAATTTTAGACCAAATTATAGTTTTCAGCTATAGTTTCCACTTGCATTGCAAGATTGGTGGGTCAGACCATAGTCAACGACGACTCTGGCCTAAAATGGTGTCTGATGCTGGTTTTTGGCTGAGCCTACATTGGTTAAACTTATGATTTTCTTCTGCTCTTTAGCACCAGAGGGAGCGATTGGAGTAGTTCCTTATAGTATGGAAACTTACTTTTATCACATTAGGTGATCTCCCTTGAATGCTACTATTTTTGTTATGCACGTGCGTAACTGCGTAATAGGAGCTACGCCAATGGTTATAATATATGGTTTGATTATTTCTGGAGTACATTAGTAGTCCTCTATCCGAGCTAAATATATGTCGCTTTTTATAGTAAAGGTATTTAGGGTGTATAACGGGCCCGTAAAATGTATTAAGCCCTCTTCCACCCACCCTGTTGCTATGGCTTTTGTTTGTTCAAAGATGGTAATGTTGTTGTTTTTTGCTATATTTTGGCATGTTTGTTGCTCTCATTGTGCGTGAGCTTGGGTTTGTGCTAAAGTACTATACTTTGTGTCCTTTTCCTATCTGAGGTTAAGATAGTTGATAGCTTTGCTTATTGTATTGTTGCTTGTATTATAAAATCTATCATGAAACAATGAAGTCACTTGATGACCATGTTGGCGTTCCAGTGTGAATTCCTCTTGGCGATTATGACATTTCATGCAAACAATCATTTGTTTTTATGCGTTATATAGCCGTCCGTTAAAATCAATATTTTAGATGGATATAATGCCTTGTAAAGAGAAGGAAATTAATGTTATGGTTTTGCTCCCTTTGTTTGTAATGTTATGGTTTTGCTCCCTTTGTTTGAAACCGATTTTGTGACTATATCTCAGCATTTCCTTTAAGTATGCATTTGTTTGTCTGCTTTCATTGTTGCCGATTTTATAGTACCTCCTCACGGTGATAATTATAAAGGATTAATTAAAAAGAATTATCAATTACATGTACCTCTCTAGACTGGCTCCAGTCCTTAAAACAATTTTCATCAATATGTCATATAATATACTTGAAGCCAGTCTACATCTGATGGCTCTGTTTTAAGACAATTTTTCATCAATATGTCATATAATATACATGTAGCCGGTCTAACTCTGATGGCTCTGTTTTAAACAGAGCCATCAGAGTTAGACTGGCTACAAGTATATGATATGACACATTGATGAAAAATTGTTTTAAGGACTGGAGCAGGTCTAGTCTCTCTCATATTAACTGCATCGTTTCACGTTGACCTGATAAACGTTGTCTATCTCACATGTTTTAAACAGAGCCATCAGTTTTAGACTGGCTACAAGTATATGATATGACACATTGATGAAAAATTGTTTTAAGGACTGGAGCAGGTCTAGTCTCTCTCATATTAACTGCATCGTTTCACGTTGACCTGATAAACGTTGTCTATCTCACATGTTTTAAACAGAGCCATCAGTTTTAGACTGGCTACAAGTATATGATATGACACATTGATGAAAAATTGTTTTAAGGACTGGAGCAGGTCTAGTCTCTCTCATATTAACTGCATCGTTTCACGTTGACCTGATAAACGTTGTCTATCTCACATGTTTTAAACAGAGCCATCATAGTTAGACTGACTACAAGTATATGATATGACACATTGATGAAAAATTGTTTCAAGGACTGGAGCCAGTCTAGTCTCTCTCATATTAACTGCATCGTTTCACGTTGACCTGATAAACGTTGTCTATCTCACTGCATGTATCTTTAACAGGTTAACATGACGTTGTAATTTTTGAATTGCGTCGTCAATGACGTTGAATCGACACAAAATCGATAATTACGTCATAATCGCTAGTTTGAAGAGAGAACTAACTTGTTAACTGATAAATAGAATACCATTTCCAACCGTTTCACGTTTTTTTATATCAAGTTTATCAGGCTCGGCTTGAGCCTTGCCTGTTAAACTTGTTTTCAAAAGACACCCACCTTGTATTCTCTATGAAAATATTCGTTTGGGCGAAATTCAACTCTTGTCTAGTACAGATGGAAAAAATATTAATTATAAAGCCTGTTTTATCAAAGGCGGAGGGTTTGGCGATATCCGTCCGTCCGTCTGTCAATCCTCAGCCATAACTTGGTAACCAACAGATGGAGTTTCATCAAACCTTTACTGTAAATATACCACCATAGTGTGGTGATGCAAGCGAACTTTTATCAGGATGTCACTAGTTATGGAGGAGTTATTGCACTTTGTTTACATAAATTTCAATGATTTTTCAATTATCAGCCATAACTTAGTAAGCAATGGATGGAGTTTCACGAAGCTTATACTGAGTATAACTAATCATAGTGTGATGTTGCATGTAAATATCATGAGTTAGACATCAGTTGTAGAGGAGTGCTTGCCCTTTGATTGCCTTAATATCAATGAATGTGTTCATTCGGAGCCATAACCTTGTAACGAATGGATGGATTTCAAGAAACGTTAGTTATGATATATCTGACAATTAATATGTATTGCAATGTTTGCGATTTTGTCGGAAAGTTCTTCCTGAAATGTGAGTTATTGCCCCTTATTTGCTTTTGTTTTAATGAGTTCTTGATACAACCAAAATAACAAACCATTGCAAAATGCTTCGCCGGGGTATATTAATTAGTTGTCGCAATTTGCTTGCTTCACTACATAATTCCAATACTTTTGGTATTTGGCACATTTTGTTAAGGAGATTTGAATTTGAGCACCTTTGGTAGAGGGCAATAAAAGAAACATGGAGTATCAAAGATGCGACGATGAGAACCATTTGTATCTAGGCCTATGGATCAAATGCTGTGTAACGAGTTCTATTTTTAGGTCTTCTGCACGGTGCCGTGGGTTGGTTTGCAGTGTGTGGTTGTGGTATTTCCTGTTCATACTCACTCTTTTTTAGGTAGATGGCCTTATAAGGATAGTTTTTTGTGCAATTGCTTTTAATTTGGGCAACAATTCATGAGGAGATGTTGTTTTATATTTTTTGGGGCAATTTCAGTAGAGGGACTCACAAGGAACATTTGTGTGAAATTATATTGAATTTGGGCCAGTGTTTTAGGATACGACGTCATATAAAGAAAAGAAAAAGTTTACGGCCGCCAGAAAATAACTTATAAAAAAGGTGAGCTAAAAGACACAGGTTTCATATTCTCGTTTGTGGTGTCTAATTGTGAGAGTGTCACTTTCCAATTGGTATCCTGGGTCAGGTTTTGTACTTGAATGTATCGATTCCTGATCTTTTCACCCTTACTTACTTTCATATTCTGTCAATTCTTACGAGTATACCCTTTTACTTGACACTTGCAGACGAGAAAAAAGGTCTGCACTGTTTGCTTTTATAAAAGCTACAACAACCAAAACGAATTCAGAAAATTCTATCAGAGCTCCCTGACACTGAATAATGGAACACTCCAACATGATTTTCACCATTTAAAAGGAAGGTCTTATTTTGCGTAAATAGGTTAATATGAACCTTGGGACATGCGTATAAACTCAGAAGGACGAAGGTGGAAAACACGCAGCCAGTGGCGAAAGTCCATTATCACTTTGCGTGCTGTGTTTTTCATTCATGTCGTCTGCTGATATTTTTCAAACTTAACCTTTTCAAAAA
The DNA here is from genome assembly GCA_964019695.1 of Loripinus fragilis. Taxonomy (NCBI): domain Eukaryota; kingdom Metazoa; phylum Mollusca; class Bivalvia; order Lucinida; family Lucinidae; genus Loripinus; species Loripinus fragilis. Next base: position 63,524,856 of record OZ026528.1, on the reverse strand, counting down.
AATCTTTCAGTAGTTACATCCGATTGTCAAACAATTTGGATACAGATTGGGACCGGCGTTTTGCCAGTCCCGATCTCTATCCATGCTGTTTGCGAAGGTTATCAGCAGACGGCACTTGTAGCTGAAGTGTTGAAGTAGTACAATCCTAGATTTTCTGAATAAGGACTTGAATTATTATTCGCTGTCTTTTTTCTTTTAGTCTGGAAACCTATCCTATCTTTTTTACCATGAGCCAGAACTCGAGAAAATTTAACGAGATATTGAATGTGAATACATGGATTTCCGCTAAACTGCTGAATAGCAAATTAATTTTTTAAAATGGGGGTTGGGTGGAGTATAAAGAAATTCAAAATTGGTGACGATATGAAAAATAGTAAGTGAGTATGATCAGGAAATACCACAATAACAAACCGCAGACAACCCCATGGCACCGCGAGGAAGAGCCGCTCAGCCTTCACGAGACACCAGGAAGACAAATTAAGCAAAGCAACCAGCTCTCTCTTCCCCATCAAGATGATTGCAATACTAGAATGGACATAAAGTAACGTACAACAAAACATAGAACAACTACAGACACCCACAATTGGAGTAACAATAAACAAAAAGTTAACAACAACAACAGAATCATCTTCTTAGAACGGACAGCCTAAGCCGCCAGCCTGTTCTTATGGTTAAAGCCAAAATATCGATCACTCTATCTCTATAGTTTGCACCCAACAAGCGCGTTACGGTGGAACAACGTCTGATCTACAGTCAGGGACAAAAAGTAATTCCTCAACTTCAGAAATCCTATTACCGTTTGCATTTTTTACTACGTTTCGACTAGTCAACGTATCATAATTATGCTTTTGGTGTCATTTGGTAATATTCATTTTTAATTGAATTTCACATATTGATTTTAAAGCTGCATTCATTTAAAGCTGCATACTCTGTAACTATGAACATTTTGCGAAAAAAATTATTTTCTTTGTAAAAGTAGAATTAAGCTATGTTTTCACAATAAAAATGTTCAGTACAGCTGAGAACTGCATGGAAAAGTGAATTATCTTATCAAATAGGTGTATTTTTCTCTTGTTGGTAATTATTTGCGTCCCTCCAATAATTATAGACCGTTGAATTTTAACATAAATGCAGTTGTTTTGGTAGTGATAACTTGTTAAGATTTACAAAAATGGTAAAATGTTTGCCTGAATTTGAGCATTTTTACTGTGTTCTTGAAAAAACAAACATTATTTTTAAAATTAGAAGATCAAAAGTTACAGACTATGCAGCTTTAAAATACTAGTAACCAAATCAAATTAACATAGTATGATGAAATATGGGAAATGGCTCATGACTTAAGGACAGTCATAGCTAAAGAAAGCCCCAAGTAGAGCCATTGTTGGCCCAGCCAAGCGCAAGCATCAATCAACAATACACTAATAACAGTGTTAGGTAATGTTCGTCATTGTCTCTATCTATAAACCGTGATTAGGTTTTATAACCAGGCATGCAGACTTTCGTTGCATAATATTCATGTTATATCCCACTTTTTACAATGTTTGATTATCATTTTGAAACAATCAGGACAATTAGCCTTTCCAACAATTCTTTTGCATTTGTAAACTAAATCACCATTCAATACTGGCTCTGATATGCCATGTTGCAGAGGAGCTTATAAATCAACATTGTATTAAGGGAGACGCTGCTTTAAAAAGCTTTTACTTGTATAAAAATTTTCCAGTATAAATTTAATCAAGGAGACGGATACCTTTGGCTATATTGTTGTATGAACAATTTATACATCTCACACAGATCACTTTACGCCACAACACACAGATTTTGAGCAATCGCCAGCATGCTTATCAGTCGTCTTTGAATTACTTCCTGGTTTTGTACAGTTTGCAATATTGTGACAACCTGGGTGAACTTTAGAGAAAAAGATTTGCATGAACATGAAATACAATTATCCGACTACAATACACGAGGGTCATCCAATAAAGAATGAGACTTTCTTCATAGTCTGAAAACCTGTGTGTGCATTTAGTTAAAATTCAGCATATTAATAGTATGACATCTTAGCAATTCAGGAATATAAACAATATGTTTATGATTGATCAGTTGCCATAGTAACGGGATGCTTTGTGGAAGGACTTGAAGACGCATGGCCACGTTTACATTTTTATTTGAATATCCACGGTTATTCAAAGTCTTTTATTTTCGCTCATAGATAGAATAGAACTATTTTATATCATTTCTTCTACCAAACAATCTTAATGTTACAAAATTGCTATAAAAGATTAATCAAATATGCATATCCTTTATTTTGGTTGCCTAGCAACCAATTTACTTGATTTTTTATAGAAACACTACTTTGTGTTGCTATGGTAACTATGTTGGTGATGGGTATCCGACAAAATGTTTAGTTATCTGCAGCTTATTGTTATTAAGAATACATACATAACTATGTTCACTTTAATTGCCTTCGACTATTTGATATCAATTTTTAAAGTCAAGAGGTCAGGGAAAATACCAGATATTTCTTGAAAACTTGATTTTTAAAACCTTTGTTTCCATGGTAACAGCTCAAGAATCTGAAACTTTACTTTCCCCTACTGGCTATAGACAGATCGCATGAGCATATATAAGTACTAGTAGAAAAATAAACTATAAATCTTAATCTGTTGCCATGGTGACCACCTATAGTGAGCCATCCACGCATGTTTGCCTAGTCTTCTAATGTTGCCTAGCAACAAATTCATTGCGCTATAGAAAAAGTATCATTCTTTATTGGGTGACCCTCGTATATGCTGCCACTTGTTCAAAAGCTGTACGTTGGTGCGTAAAGTGATACATATTATGACATTTAAATTATTTTTAAATGAATTCGTTCAAATCTCGTTAATTTGAGTCCTCAGTACTATAGCTATGTTTCAAAGTATCAGTAGTTCCAATAATAGGGAGGTAGATATAGAAATATATACACCCAAAGCTGATTATTATGAGATTCCTATCTATTTAACTTAAGTTTTTGGTCCTTAAAAGAAACGTCTAAAAGACATGTTATTATAGACATTGATTGAAAAATATGATGAATAGGTTCTATTTTCTGAATCTAATGTCTCAAAAAATTATTTCGAATTAGCGAGATTTTCGAAAAACGGAAGTTTGTATATATCATCTCGCTCTAAAAGCATCATTTTTAAATAGTCAGTTGTTTGCATTCTAGTCACTCTCGTCGGTGGGTTCAACGCTGGGCGTACTGTAAATGAGTTCTTTTAAAGTAGAATTGCTAGACTGAAATTCAGTCTCCAATGCCAATTTCAGTTTACTTCATATAAATAATGTCTTCAATCCTTTCTAACAGCCTTAGAAAACTGAAGTAATTCATGTAGTGAGATGTATTTCATAAAAAATAAAAAATAAAAAAAATAATACAAGAAGGAGACTTGCATAAGTCTAAAGAATTGCAGGTTATGCTATTTTAAACGGCTGTCAAGTTGTGTGTTTGCCTTGATCCAGAGTTTATTATACTACTTTTATGACAAGCTTCTGTCTTGACTGATTTGCTTGTATCTACAGACAGTCACGACGATCAGATAACCTTTTACACTGTTCCTTGGGAGACTTCTAGCTTACTTACATGACTTTTGTATGTTTCACACCATTTCGTCAGTAACTCACAATTAAACTGTTCTAGTTGAACAAGCGGTACTATGAAAATACTCTCTCTTATAAGCAAGATTTTGCGGACCATGGTTCGAAGTCACTGCCCTACACATAGTCCATAGAACATTTCTGTAATGGCCTTGAAAGTTTGATACCTTCAAAGGTCTGTTTTCACTGCTCATTGCCACATCTGCCATCATATTATTAATGATGAGTTTATGGCGCATTTTTCTCTGTTTGATTCGACCAAAGAATTCGGTAAGTGGTAGCAAATGTTGCTTCCAATACAATATTGGCCTTACCGCGCGAAAGCCTGATTTTTGTGCATGCTAACAACAAAGGCGCAGATCAGCCTGCGCGTACGCGCAGTCTGAACAGCGCATTTGTTTTTCGCTCTCTGGAAAGTACCACAGCTTAACTTGCCACATGCAAAATTTCAAAGTTCATGCAAAAATTCCGTCAGAGGCGGGAGAGGGGGGTCATGAAAACGTTTTTAGTCATCAACATATTTCACAGAGAGCGATACTGGCCTCCATCAAAGAGTCCAATTGCCTACCGAGGGTGTCCGTACCAATATTTCTGAGGAAACATATAGCAACTTGTGATTTTCCAGGGGGCATCCGGACCCATGATTCTCCCGTTTGGATCTGTCCATGAAGTTCTACCTAGTACCTAGTTTCCGTAGCTGAGCAGACCGGTTTTACTTACTTCGGGGCAAATATGAAACATGCCCTGAAAAAAGGGCCAATATACATTTTATAAACGGTGAGTCAATATCGTGATCGAGTGCTCAATCACGTCGTCATTTGGAACACATTTCAATCTGGATCTGCCCATGTACACGTAGTTCTACCTCGTCTCCGTAGTTGAGCAAGCCGTTTTTACTTACGTCAATGCCAATATGAAAGTTAACATGCCCTGGCAAAGGGCCAATATCCAGTTTAAAACGTCGAGTCAGTATCGTGATCAAGTGCTCAATATTGTCGCCATTGGGACCACATGTCAAATCAAGCATCACAAATCCCAAACCGACTTCAGGAAGTGACATTATGCTTGTTTTTGTTTATTTTGGGGTATTAATTTTAGCATAATATGTTCCTGAGGATAGATTTTAGATGAGACATAGCACTAACTTCTCCAAACGGTTCCAACATTAACCATTTCTGTCACACCTGTTTGGGTCAAGACTTAGAAACTTTGGACGAATCTAATATATATTGCATACTCTTCATAATGTTTCTGACGTCCCAGTCAACAGTAATGGTCCTTCCGAGATGGTCAGTTAGTATAACCACACTTTTCCTGGGATTTTATAAAAGTAAGAAAGGCGACAAAGATCAGGAATCGATACAATCAAGTATCACATCTGATGGGAAAATGACAAAAACACAATTTAACATCACAAACAAGAGCCAAGAGGTCAGTCCTTTCCCAGCAGGTGACCACAAGGCATTAATGAACAGACGCGAAAGCATGACAAACACAAGACATAAATAACACAAATTTGAATAAAACTAGAAATTTACTACCCAACAACCCTTAAATTCGAAACGGATAAATCCATTTGATAAAGGTAGGAATTCCGTGAGGCATAAACGGGTTAACCTGTGCACTGGTGCCAAAACCTAGCAGGGTCTCGGGGAGGGAACCAGACTATACGAGTGTTGTGATAGTGTTGAGCTGTGGTGTTGCCTGGGGTAATGGGCTCATTATGGGAATTGATATTAAATTATGAGTACTTAGGAACAGATGATCGCAGTCTGCAAAATTACCAAGTATCAATTAATTACCGCTTTACCTTAATGATGATAATTGCAGTATCATCAACCTGAGATGGCGGCAGTAGCTCGTTATGGGGTCAGGAGAACACAGTGCTGTCGAATCTCGTAAATTCGAAGTCATCGGGACTAGGTTTTTATTTCGAATTATCAGTAGTTTCAATTATAGGGAGGTAGACATAAAAAATGTTGAACCCCCGAAAATGATTATATTCATTTTTTTGATCAAACATAAGTTTTAGGCGCGTAAAAACACGTCTCAAGGAGACGTTTCTTTTACGCACCCAAAAGCATATGCTATTGCAGACAATTAGTAAATTAGAAAATGAGTAGGTCCTATTCTCTGAATCGAGTGCGTCCAAAATAATTTTCGAATAAGCGAGTATTTCGAAAAATCGAAGGTCGAATTTCCGAGGTTTAACTGTACTGAGCACAATTACAAAGATACCACAAGCGATGTTTTCAACTTTTTAATTCCATTCTAGATCATGTCGACCTAATCTCGACAACGTGTCAGTAAACAGAATTCATTCCAGATATATCATACTCATGGAATAACATGGAACACAACCTTATTTTTGACAAAGAAAATTATTCAGTTTTTCTTTTACCTGTTATCAATTGGTAAAAGACGTGCAACTCAATGTTTCATATTTTAACAGTTCTAATAAGTACATGCAACATGGGACTCACTTAATTGAAACTATGAGAACTAAAATCCCTATTTCGTGAACAATACAACACTTATCTGGAGATTCTACAAGTCATCGGCATTAATGGTTTTATTATTAATGTTTTCATACGAGGAATAAATATTTACAAATGTTCTTACCTAATTGATGATTTTATCAGCATGTGTGGGTATACTCTGTTTATTAACATGCGTTATTATCTCCAGATCCTATCCAGACTGGCTCCAGTCCTTAAAACAATTTTTCATCAATATGTCATTTCATATACTTGTAGCCAGTCTGACTCTGATGGCTCTGTTTTGTCCTTAAAACAATTTTTCATCAATATGTCATTTCATATACATGTAGCCAGTCTAACTCTGATGGCTCTGTTTTAAAACAGAGCCATCAGAGTTAGACTGGCTACATGAAAATGAAATGACACAATGATGAAAAATTGTTTTAAGGACTGGGGCTACATGTATATGAAATGACACGTTGATGTAAAATTTCTTAAGGACTGGAGCCAGTCTAGATCCTATCCTGAATGTATTAAATGGGATAGACTGGCTACAGTCTGGAACATTGTTGGTTTAAACTTTATTTCTTTGCATACATACATACATACATACATACATACATACATACATACATACATACATACATACATACATACATACATACATACATATATTACAAACATTTTTATTATTGTTTTGTTCAGAAGAAAATACAATCAATATAAAATTGCAATCACAATGACATTTCATCTTATATCAACAAATTCTGGCCTCTTCTAGTCAGATGCTTCATAAAACAGAGCCACAGAATTAGACTAGCTAAGATTATATGAAATGACAGATTGATAAGAAAAATTTAAGGACTGGAGCCAGTTTATAAATGAGACAGCGGACGAGATTTCGGTACCTATCGTAACAGTGAGCAGCGATGGCCCAGGCGAGTCTACGCATATGCGCAGACTCGCCAGGGCCTCCGCTGCTCGCATACACAAAGTATGAATGTAGATGAAGGCTCATTTTAGGCCTCTTCACTCCCTAGACACTTCAGCATGTGCGATTCTTAGGGTTTGCACCGAAACCCTCATATGCTGTCCCAAATGTTAAATGTTTCAAATCGGTGTACACTTGGCCCACAACACTCCAGCAGGTCGACTTGAGGTGAGGGTTGAACATTGAAAAAGCCCCAGTTATTCAACATACTACAAAATGACAGTCAAATTACGAAAAATCCGTGTTTGATTTGAATCTTGACGTCCCATCAACAATCTTTCAGTTATGTAGGGACGGGTTTTCCTGGGTTCAACCAGTACTAAGCTAGGATTAGTGTGTCTTGCTTAAGGACACAACGCAGTGACGCCGGTGAGGCATGAACCCGCGGCCCTCGGACTCGAGTCTAGCACTCTACCACGGAGCCACTGCGCTCCCTGTAAAAGAAAATTCGTGTCAAGAAAGACATCATCTTCTGAAACTGCGTACATGGTCGCTATATACAACTCTGCTGGCATCAGAATGACCGAGGCCTGGCAGACCGTGTGTACATGTACACCCAGTTCGATATGCATATCCTATTGATATGTTGACACCAAATATGATCCGTTCCATCTAGTATGAAATGTACATTTTGTACAAATGTGGTCTGATAGAATTTGGATCCCAAAATATATATTCGTGTAAGCACGCAATGTCTTTATTTGTATGACTACGTTGTGAGACACACACTGTAAAATAAGGAAAGTTTCTATTTAGGATTCGCACATTTTAGTGCACGTGTTGACCAGAAATGCCATGCATGCAATTTTCGCACTTATACCTTGTACACATAACATTCATAGTATGCAGATACCCTTGCCTACCGGGATGAAATCGAAAGTTATGCAAGAGTGAGCTGCTATCCCTCCCCTCGACCCATACAATTTCATTAGTTTCCATAAAATCAATTTATTAAAAACATCTGGCCTTAAAGTACGACGGCCTGCCCCATCGGAATAAACCCTTATAAGATTGGGGATATTTTGCATAAATGAGTAAGAATAATCCCAGAATAATGCCAGAGTTCTCGTGTTCTCCATTTATTACATTTTCTGTTTATTGCTGAAGTTGGACTGGTTTGTTGAAAAAACATTTCGTTTGATTAATGTGATATTGCGTAAGCTGATTATTGTTTTTCCGCAAAAAGACAATTCTTTCTAACCAAATGAGACTAACACACGACAAAAGAGATCACTTTGAATTGCAGCCTCAGCATATAAAAACGGTTCATGTAACCATAAATATATACCGAAAACATCGTTTTTTCATGCACACCGGATAAGGCTATCGGATGTTTAGTCCTTACCTTACACATGTTATCTTACCCAGCTGTACATTGGTTGTACTGGAACCGACGCACATGGTCGACAAGTGACGTCATTGTTATGTTAAAGTGACGTCATCGTGTCAGTATTCATGAACTTCTGGGACCCCCTTTTAAGCATAAAATGTGGTATTTAATGGCGTGCAAGAAAAACAATCTATTTTTTGTGTGAGGATGGGATCAGTAAGCCTCACAATGCCAAACAGTCATCTTCGGGACGGATTTTTATATTATTATATATTATATAGCCATAAAATAAAGCAAACCCAGTGTTTTATCTTTCCTTCCAATTTTCAAGCTTTAGTTATACACTGTAAAAATAAGTATAACTTTACACATAATTTGTTGGCAGCTAAACTGCCACTGGTCTTGATATTGCCTGTAAACTGCTTTAAAAGCTATGTTTTGGTCATTTATATTTTTTCGGAGAAAAACTACAGCATATACGAGCTTTAGCGAGTGGATTATCTTCTTCACATACGCACAGGTATACAATAACTTTCTTATTGTTCTTATTGCACTATCATGCATATGCATTTTGTCATTAAGAGATATTTAATGCAAATCGTTGGACTATCAATCAAAGGTTTTATGTACCTCCCATTGTTTGTGGGGGTTCTGTGTAGGTCTTTGTTTTGGTATGCATTACTAAATATGTTTCTAGCTTTGCAATTTTCTTGACGAGGAAGAGAGAGCCAGTTGCTTTGCTTTTATTGTCTTTTGGATATTTTGTTACTGTAAATGTCCTGTAGCACTTCCTCACGGTGCCATGGGTTGGTCTGCAGTTTACGACTCAAGTATTTCCCAATCATAGAGCTTTATATATATATATATATATATATATATATATATATATATATATATATATATATATATATATATATATATATATATATATATATATATATATCTCACCATAACTAGCAACAAAACTAGTTAGGTAAACAAACAGTCTGTATTAAACCTTTAAGTATTTCATCATTGTCCTAAAAACCTGGATAGGACAATCACATTTAACAGTGTCACTCTCAAAACTACACAGACAGAACCTCCAAATTATTATTTTTTTGCAACAAACAAAATAATGTTTTAGAGTCGGCGGGTTTTTTTTAAATTAAATGGTTTGTTAATCAACCAAAGAAAATCTGGCCTAAAGGCAGTATGAACCCTTTAAGTGTATAGCAATATGCAGTGTCATATATAGGGCATAAAAGACGCGCCATACAGCAATCTTGATCTATTAAGATGGGTGAATAATCAATAGTTAAAGAGAATCATATTTCTCTAAATGTCATAGCTCCATCGGTGTCTTTTAGTTCGGTCAAACCCATTAATTCAGAAAGAATCTCTTCATCGTTTTTAACCCTTTACTCCATATGCTATTTTTAGCTCATGGCATCATTATATATTTTTAGACAACATTGAAAAATTCAAGAAAAATTAGATTAAGTTTTGAATACTTTTGAAAATATTATGGAAAATGGAGCATTCGCTCGAAAAGAGCAAATGCTCCATTTTCCATAATGTTTTCAAATACATGATATTTCAAAGGTGTCTAAAGGTGTTATTAAGGACTATAGGGTTAAATGAGTCGCATTGGAATGTGGCAAATTGTCAAATAAGGGCGGCTGCTGATCGAAGTTTCGAAAATTATTAGCGTTTTGCGACATCGCATCAAAGTCTCCACTATTTTATAATGTCCTATAGAGTGATTGCTAGACAAAAATCTGAGAAAACCTATAACAAACAAAGGGGGTCATGAAAATGTAGAATCATCGATCGGTTGTTGCCTGATGCTTGTCATTTGGCAGGACCCACCGTGGCTCCATTTGATGCTTATTCATTGTTAGTTGTTGCTCCCTTTCTGTAGTCATTCGATTGATTTGATTCTTTACGTCCCATCAACAATCTTTCAGTATAACAGGGACGGGTCTTCCTGGGTTGAACCAGTACTAAGCTGGGATAATTCGTGTTTGGTTTTGGTCTTGCTATGTTGTTTGTTGTGCTATTACTAGAAAAGCATTCATATTACTGAGGAAGTGAGAGTTGGTTGCTTTATTTTGTGTTATTGCTGTCGTGTGGATGTCTCTTTCTGACCAATAGTGTAGCCTGAACGCCAGAAAGTTACGCACATCAAAGGGAGGCTACTGAATCAAGCAATGATTCTCTTCATTTGCGTCCCTTATCAAATTGGGAACTTCTCTTAAAGGAAAAAAAATGCCCACAAAAGGGAGATCGCAAGACCAAAACCAAACACAGTAAATACCAATACAGAATAGGAGCAACGACTAACAATGAATAACCACATTTTGTGACGTCTGATCTGCGCCTGCATTATTTGTCAATGTCCCGTTAAAATTGAACCCATTTCCGTTTTAATCTAATTTCAATAGAAAAATATGTAAGCAAACAATGAAGTTCCTAATCAGACGCCACGTTCTATGGTGACTGCTTTGGGTCTGCTCTGTTTGTCAATGAGAATTTTGAACAATTGCATTTCTATTTTAAGTGTAGTTGGGTGATATTTTTGCATTTTTAATAAAATCTAAATAAAGATTTCTGTAAGCATGCATTGAAGGTCCTGATCAGACGCCACGTTCTCTGGTGTCTGATCTGGATCTGCACGGTTTGTCTATCTATGTCCCATAAAAAGTCTGTTGAGCTTGTATTCATTATTTTTTTTTAATATAGCATTCATCAGTTATATGGCCCTGCTCATGAGAAAACGGAACTTAACTACTTATCACATTTTTGTAAAGTTGTTTTTTACAAATTATGCAAACCTTCCAAGTTCGACTAGAGGCTTAATTGATGGCCTGGACTTTCATCAACTTCTTCAATGAGTACGCTAGCAGTAAAGGCTTCGTTGAGACTTTACATTGCTTATGCAGTCTTGTCTGAGCTTTCACAGCTCGTCAATGTGATAAGTACCATATTTCATGTGCAAGCACATTTATATATTCCTGACTTTTTGAGAACGGAAATTAAGTCTTTGTTCTGTTGAATTAATTGACCTGACGCTTTCTACTTAGCTTATTGGATACAGTACTTTTAGTTCAAACCTTAAAATTGTCTTTTGCTCCAGATATCGATTTCAATTATTTCATTGAAAAGAAAAAAGATCAGAATATATAAAACGTTTGAAATTGTGTGGGTATCTTAGTAGAACTTATTAAATTTGCATAGTAAGAAATACGCTCAATGCACAGATGCAAAAAAGAGCTGCCACTACGTGGGTTGTTGTCAATGCTTCTGGCTACATACTTATATAGAAGCAAAACTGATGCTTATAAAAGTACAATAGTAAGTAAGGGTGCAAAGATCAGGAATCGATACAATCAAGTACCACGCCTGAAAAGAAAAGAAAAGCTACCAACTCATTCCCCAATCCTCTACCTCCAGTGTCAATCACTGGGTATCAAATACTGAACAGGAACCAAATTTTGGAATGTGACTGTACGAGGAGACTAAAAAGATGTAAACAAATAGCTGCTAGATATGCTTGCAACGGTATTTTTCAAAGATGTAGATTCGTTGCCATCTTAGAACTTCATTTGAACTGTTCACCATCAAGATTCTTGGTGTCAGCTTTCAGATATCATTTTTAAGGTGATATTAAAATCTTAAAGACATATGCGGCTAATTCCCATGCATACCATTACTGTGTTTGGAAACAAGACACCACAAACGAGAGCCAAGAGGTCAGCCCTTTCCCAGCAGGTGACCACAAAGCACAATTAAACAGGCGCGCACAAAGACATAGCAAACACAAGACAGAACAAAAACATAAAAGATCCAGAAAAGAACTACCGCCTTGGAACGGTCAGTAAAATATTTTACTGGAGGGCTTAAACCGGTTTAACGGTGCGCCAACCTCACCCTTAATTCAGATGTGGATCAAGACACATAGATATTTGGTTTGCATGAAAGACCCCTAACTAATCAATGCATCATCTCCTAAAACATATAAATCAAGATATAACAAGGGGATAAAGCAAAGGTAAGGGTTCAACAGTAATTAAAACTGAATACCGGAGCAAAAGAAATCCAACAGGTAAACCCCGGTGGGCCCGACAAACAGCCAAAGCATCAAACCTGGCTGAAGATTACAACTATTTAGCTTGATACTTAGGACTTGTGTTATTCTTTAATCTGTTTAGAAATTTGGCCAAATGCTTAAAGCTTCCATATGAGATTATGAAAAAATAATCATGGTAACATATCCTTTTGTATTTCATAAATGGATAGTCACTGTATCAATGCAATATTTTTTTTACTTATAACCTGACATCCCTAGATATGTATAATAGGCTATTCCCATTGAAGAATCCATTAGTTTTCAAAGGGTTTACTAATGAATTTGTCAACTTTATTCATAGCTTAAACCTAAAAACAGCTCTAATTAAATTACGTTTCATGCAACATGTTGTAGGCGTTGAGCAGTCTTCCAGCGTTCCATAATGGTAAATAATCGCTGGCTGTGCTGTAGAATCTGTCAAGCCGTACACTGCATTTTTATTTCATGTTGCGAGAAATGCGGATACATGTATCTATCGAGTTATTCCAGAGGATCCTGCGGATACAGATTCAAATATGTGGCAATGATATTCGTAATAATTAGAACAACGTTAACCAATGCACAATACTAATGTCAGGTTTTATGAAAACACAAGGGCATTCGGTGCACGAGTACGTTCGTGCAATGCACTGTAATTCAACATCTAAAATATATGAACAGCAGAAAAAATCATTAGCTCCAAGATTTGAAACTTTGTAATTTGAAAATATTTATACACGTGTATATGTGTATACTAGTATAATCTTTAAAACCCTTTTCTCCTGGTAGACTTTATAACCGTTCTTGACAGTTGTTAAACATGGAAATATTGAAAGTGTATTTTGGCATCAAAGACTTATTTAGAATGTCTGTTATTGATTCCATGGCGATTCAGTCAGTGATATTAACATTACTGATGCTTTTTGTGTGTTCTGGCGTCATAATTTCTCCCAATGGTTAGCATCAAACGAAGTTAAAACGCCACGAGATGTCTGACAAAGAGTAGCATTTTCATGCGTCTGTCAGGGGTATTTTGTTTTAGAAGTCGCCTCTTTAGCTCACCTGAGCACGAACTACTCAAATGTGTGCTTTTGTGATCAGTCTTAAGCCGAATGCACATGCCTACCCTTATCAATTTGACCAGTCCATATCTGCTTAAAGGGTTGTTGAGTGCTATTTTTTCATTTTTATCCAAATTTTGATAGAATTTTCTGTAAGCAAACAGTGGAGATCCTGATAAGATGCCACGTTTTGCAGCGTCTGATTTGGGTCTGCACTGTTAGTCTATGTCCAATAAAAATGACGCTAGACTTATATGGGCTAATGCGACATAGGCAAACAGAGCAGACCCAGACACCGCACAATACGGTCAAAGTGATAAATATCACCCAACACCCCTAAAATGGTAATGCACTCGTCCTACTGATAATAGTAGACAAATCCATTGGGCCTAAAGGGTTTAAGAAAAAAAGCAGTTTCTCTTTTCAAAGCCCTCTCTACTCATTAATCTATGCCCTTTGACAAAATTTAACTTACTCTGAATATGCACTGATTACGGCATGCCATTAAATGAACCACTACCATACATCCTCAAAAGCGTTGGCTGCGCTTCAGGTTTAAGCTTGTACATGTAGAGTCCATACTCGATAAGAGTTTAGTTACGAAACAGAACTTACAAAATTACCTTCTTTGGTCTAATCAACTGAATAAAGCAGCATAGCGTTAAAGGTTGCGTCACTGTACTCTAATTGTGTAACTACGTTTTTTATAATGTTGGAAATTCAATCTTGACAACAATCACGATTAAACTTTCTGGATCGTACACACTCAAGATGTCGATTAGCTTTTGCTCGTCCGCATGTTGATCAATGTGCGCCTTTGTAGTTTGTACACGGCCGATTTTTGGACCTGTAGTTTTATGAGCCAGCACGTGCGATTTAGGTACGTATCGCATATGCGCACACGCCCTATTCAAATGCCAATGCTGGCGTATCCAGGGGGACATGAGTGCTAAATCTCGATCTGATCGACCATCTACATCCATGCTTTATGTACGCGAGCGGTGAAGGTTCAGGCGAGACTGCGCGTATGCGCAGGCTCGCCTGATCCTTCGCTGCTCGCATATACGACACCGAAATCTCATGTTCTGATCCTTATCTTTTCTCTAAACGTGGCTCAGGTATATTAGATTGGAAGATTCCCTATCTAATTAAGTCCCAATTGGCTTGATTGTTAAACGATCAGATAAACATCTCCAACTTGTCTATACCTCCGAACTGCTGTAATATACTTGATGTAGAGAAAGCAGGTAGCAAGTGGTTGAGGTAGAAAATAAAACAATTGAATAAGACAGGATCACAAACTAGCCATGGCGTCAAGAGGAAGAAACTTAATACAAACAAACAAAGACATACCATTGGTTATGTATGCTAAAGATGGCACCTTAACTAAATATTCTGCAAAAAAATAACAAATGATGGCATTATTATTGCTAAGAAATGAGAACCAAACCGTACACAAACGAAAAAGGCCTTTGGCCGAAATATTGAAATAGAGTTAATTTATCATATGTGGAAAACGGGTGTGTGGAGACGCATAACTTTAAATCACCATCTACCTTGTACGTATGATTTATTGGTGTGTATTGGTTCAACGGTGTGTGCCTCCACCAAGCATGTTTTATATGTGATAAGTGTTGTTGTTGTTATTATTTTTATAATAATAATAATAATAATAATAATTATTATTATTATTATTATTATTATTATTATTATTTGTGACTAGTGTAAACACAGGTAATAGCATTCACTAAAAGAAAGGGGTGTACAATCGCAACAAATGTACAATGTATGTGCAATATATGCAACCTGTGCAATTTTTAACAGGTTTCATATTATGCACATTTTCTTCGACTGAAAAAAGAACACAACATATCACATGCATAGTACATGTTGTAAAAGTTGTTTTTAACACGTCGTCAGCTTGTTCTGATACGTCTTCAGGGGTAATGTGATTTACACTACACACTTCTGTAAAAACGCAAATACCAGCGATTTAGCAATTAAGCATTTGAGCATATTAAGTAAAACCTGTTTACAACGACCACTCAAAAAAGACAAAAATTGTCCTCATGACAACTGGTACTTTCATGAAAGTCGAAAGTATTGCAGAATGCTCCCATCGGAGCATTCTGCAATACTATTGACATGCACTAAGCGATCCATTTTTTTGGTCTTTTTGAGAGTGGCCGTTTTACACACGATTTACTGTATTCAATTAGTTTTAACTTACTCGAGAAAACAGGTCTCACGTTTTGCATCATCTCTTAATGCATTTACCCCATTCTTTCGAAAAAAAATATTTGCTATGCCATGAAAATGATCTATTTTTTATTCTCATATTTTATATCAAATTTTATATCATTCAGGAGAAGGGTCTCAGTTTATCCGTGATAAAATACATACAATGCTATAGTCGAAAGGCTGGTGTGAATATTTTCGTATGGTATGGGTAGTTTGTGTATGAAACTCCCCAGTCGTGTTCTTGTTATGCTTCAAAAGCTCTTCTTTTAACGACAAGGCTTGTGAATTATATAACTGAATTATATTACGGTATTACTCAGTAATTCGTCAGACGCTCTGTAAATTAGATATAAACAATTTTTACGTAATAAACATTTTGTACCTTATGACATGATAACAATGAAACTAGAACGGGTGAACCCATCAGGTACGATATGAGCCAGTGCATGAGATTTCCAAAAATTGTGGCGTTTTGACATGTGTAGACTCGGACGAGCCTCTGCATTCTCCTTTTAAGCTTAGAAACTCTAAAATGACGTTCGGTCAGCATAGAATACTCAAGCGACTAGCAAAGGCTCTGATCAGACTGCGCGTATGCGCAGGCTGGTCTGAGGCTTTGCTGGTCGCACATACCACATTGTTGGAAATCTCATACTGGCTCATATCGTCAGTGCTTATCGCACGATCGCAATTGCCTCTAAAACGCACATACTTATTTTTTGGGGTTTGATGCTTAACTTCCCAGTCAACAGCTATGGTCATGTCGGGACGGTCAGTTCACCTAACCACAGTCTTCTTTCATGTGTAAGCTTTTCCGGCTAAGCGGTTAACCAGTACTTCGTGCACTTACTTTCGCTTGTAACTGACAACAACACTTCTTGAATCAGCGGAAGGGATGAGGATTGTCGTAGAAATTATTTCAAGATCAATCTCTACGAAAGTCTGGGACTGGGCCGGGATTGACCTCGCGAACCCTGGATCTGCAGTCAGACACGTTACCGATTATGATACGCGGCCCGATGCTGGCATACATTTGCACTTAAGCACCAAGCAAAGCTACCCAAAATTTTAGACCTCTTGCTTTGCTTGCTTACTTTGGGACCATACTTAAGCATCAAACATCAAGCAAACCTTGATGTCTAAATTTTGATCAAAACCCATTCTTTTTCCATGCGAGTAGACTCGTCAGATGCGATCAACACCTAAATCTCTTACACTGGCCCATATAGTACACAGCCAATAAGATTTGTACATTTGTACTAATTATCGTATATCCGTTAATTCCTGCCAATAAGCCTATGATAAGCTTATGCGTCTTTCAACGAGCACGTGCATCCTTCTGAGTTTGGGGTTATTTAGTTTTTGATATGAATCTTTGTCTAATTCCATCCATGAGGCCCTCCCAGGGGGGTACCTGTTCCCTTGTTCCCCTGAAATAAATTGGCTTATTCCCCTGTTCCCCAAAAATCGATTTTTTTTCTAATGTTCCCTGTTCCCCAATATTGTCTTTGTTCCCCTGTTCCCCTCAAAATTTGGCCTTTGTTCCCCTGTTCCCCTGAAATAAATGCCCTGTTTCCCCTGTTCCCCAAAAGCCCTGGGAGGGCCTCATATATTGCCTATGTGACCGAGACTGTACAGCTCAGGACAGAATCGTCTGAACAATCACTGGTCGCCTAGTGGCGGATCCACAGGGGGTTTGCTTTAACCCCCTCTCCGCTCCCAGTTTTTAAATATCCTATGAAAATGAAATAATTTGGTCTCGGTGAGACGGTCTCAATGAGACCAAATTATTTCATTACCAAATTATTGACATTTACGAAAAATAGATAAAATCAGCAAAGCGATCCCCCACCACACAACAGCACCTTTATATATATGAGCCCCCTTTCCAGGAATCCTGGATCCGCCCCTGGGTCGCCATTGCCATAAGTATGACACTCTCACATGCTATCTTAATTATATAGCCAAAAATCCTGTGTCGCATGCTATTAGCAGCAATGCCTTAACCGGCTTTATCAGTCACCCCTAATATAAACTGCATTGTTTCAACATAACCTAATAAACGTTTCCTATCTCACGGCATGTTACCTTTATCAGGTCATGATGACGTTGCACCTTTTGTATGACGTCGCTTATGACGCTGAATCAACACAAAAATAAAAAATTACGTCATAATCGCTAGTTTGAAGAGTGTTCAACAATGGGTAAACAGATAAATAGAATACCAGGTTCGCGTCTTTTGATATCAAGTTTACCAGGCTCGGCTTTGAGAACGCATGTTGAATCACTCGGCAAGCCTCGCGATGTCAACATGCGTTCTCAAAGCCTTGCCTGGTAAACTTGATATCAAAAAACACTCACCTAGTATTCTCTATATACCAGGCATTCGTGTACGGTCATAACACGGTATCGCGACGTTCCACAGCTCGTACGTTAGTCCTGCTAATGTACCTACAGGGCTTCAGATATTTTTCAAGATTGGTGGGCCAAAGCGACCCATGGAGCAAAAAATGGTGGGTCATTTTCTGAAATGATGGGCCCAAGCATATCAAACTAACCACAGTTAACATTTGGGTAGTATACTTTACCTGCACACTGACACAGACACTTGAATGCAAACATGCTGATTATACAGCAAAACATGTTTTAAGCAGCCACTCAAAAAAAGAAGACCAATTATTGCTTAATGCAGGTCAAAAGTATTGCAGAATGCTCCAAGGGGAGCATTCTGCAATCCTTTTGACCTTCATTAAGCTACTATTTGTTATTAAGATTTTTATTTCGTCTTTTTTTGAGTGGCTGCTAAAGACATATTTCACAGTATTGACAACCAACATGTACTTTCTGTTTTGTGGAGTTAGTAGACTCGCCGTAAGATGCATATTTTTTATTAGGGTGGGTCCACTGGGCCCACTGCCTTGAAAAGTGATGGGCCATATTTTGAAATCATGGGACAGTGACCCGGGCCCACCATAATTCTGAAGGCCTGTACCTATTGCTTTGCACTGGAAGACAGCTCCATATTGACGACAGATGATGGGGCTACCCATTCACGCCAAGTTCCCTAAAGGGACATTGGTCACAGTGTTGATCACCGGCGTCACTGCGTTGTGTCCTTGGACAAGACACATTAACCTTTGCTTTGTACTGGTTCAACTCAGAAAGACCCGTCCCGACATAACTGAACAATTGTTGACTTGGACGTAAAGAATCAAATCAAACAAAACAAAGCCGCAGTGTTGACACAAATTTGACTAGCAATCAAACTATTATAAGGGAGCGCATTGGCTTAGTGGTAGAGTTTTCTTGACTCGAGACTGCGTGGTATCCTTGAGCAAGACACATTACTCCTAGCACCTTTATAATTAGACTGATCATGCTGATATTCAGTCTCCAATGCCAATTTCATTTTACTTCATATGTCTTCAATCCTCTCTGATAGCACTGGCATTGGACCTTCTTCAGCCTTGAGAACTAAAGTAATTCATGAAGTGAAATGTATTTCATAAAAACAATAATAATATAAAGAGACTTGCAGAAGTCTATCTTATAATTAAAATAGACCATTCCAATATGTTAAATGAAACGCTCTATTTGACATAAACAAGTTTTAAACAACCTCCAGATAAGAGTGCAGAATGAAAAAAATATCTTAATTGCTAAATCAAAACATATGTTGTACGTACTCTAACGGGCCATCTCAATGAGACGGTTCGTTTGAGTACCCAACGCATATGTTTAAACTAGTAAATAAGAAAATAATCCGATTAGAAGCAAAAGTTTTATACGTAAAATTGGGCTTCTCTGGACCTATGGCTTATGTCTTTAGATTAGTGTGCTTTTATGATGCAAATGTAATTAACTCGTCCTAATTTCAGTATATTGCAGCATTAAGCATTAAGCAACTATAAGCATCATCAACTATCCGGAAAAAAGACACTTTAGTGAGTCTGTCACATGAAAATAAACCTTAACGCAGAACTGGAAAATCGAAGCGTCACTATGCCTAAAAATTGAGTTGGACCACGACCATTTTAAGATTAGTTTAAACGTCTTTTATTGAAATTTTAAATACATGAATGCATGTTTGCTATCGGGTTGGGCCACATGTTTTCACAACACAATACTTCAACCATTAAGCTCAGCATTCTTCTTTTGGTCGAGTATTGTTTTAACACTATTTAAAACAATATATACATAGGGCCTTTTAAAGGCTGGATATTATGGCATTGTCTGAACCTTACCCGTAAACCGGTTCTTTGGGAAACTATGAACACATTTCATCATGTGAGGTTCTTCATGTTTTTGTTTTTTTAGAAAAAAGGCTTTCTCTAACGCCTGAAATACTTTAAAAATTAAAAATTCTAACCTATGACTCATTATTAATATTTACAAAGAAATGTATCAAACCATATGGGAGAGCCCATCAGTTTAAAATGGGTACATACAAACAGTGGCGGATCAAGAGGGGGTTCGGGTAGTTTGTTTGACACCCCCCCCCACCACGTTTTTTAATATCCAATGAAAATGAAATAAATTGGTCTCAGTGAGACCAAATTATATCATTTTCATGGGATATTTAAGACAAATAATTTAAAATCAGCAAATCGAACCCCCACACCTTTATAAATACATACAGTATACGAACTCCCTTGCCAGAAATCCTGGATCCGCCCCTGAATTATAAACTCGTCTCACATTGTGTTTCCTTTACTTTACAGGTACAAACAAACTGCTAAGAAGAGAACAGAAGAACTGACATTTGCATTAAATTATTATAGCAGATGAACACAAGAACTATTAAGAGTCACAAGTGCTAGCATGTTAACTATAGTCACTGTTACAAAAGACAGAGCTGAATCTTGGTTCCTGTTTACCGTTACTCGTTGAGTATTTTGAATTAGTCGTTGATGGCAGAAGCATTCCGGATGTGGAGATACATACTCTGGGAACGAGGCTCAAAATGGACTAGGGCATGGGTGAATGCGCGGTCCAAATTTGATGTAGTCTAGATATGAAGAAGCAGAACGTCCGAACTTTATCCTTGATCGTTTGCACGTTTACGTTTCTTCTAGTTGGAGCTGCCGTTTTTGATGCGTTAGAATCTACGTCCGAAATGGAAAACCGACAACGTTTATTTCACGAGGAAAGGCTGCTTCGTGATAAGTACAATATTACAGATGAGGACTTTAAAGTGATGCGTAAGAATATCATTAAATCAGTGCCATACAAAGCTGGGATCCAGTGGAAGTTCGCTGGAGCATTCTACTTTGCCCTAACGGTCGTCACCACTATAGGTAAGTCTAATTAACCTTGCCCTTAATTTCTAAATTCAGGCATATTTCTGAAATGTCTCACCCATATGGCTTGGTTGAGAACAATGTATCGGTTGTAGCTAAGGTCATACGGGACGGGACACTGTCCCGCCCTGGCATACTTGATGAAGGAAGGGATGTTCAAACCTGATAAATATGGTGATATCTGTCTTAAGCGACCACTCAAAATATAGACAAAACAAAGGCCTGAAAGCCATTTGGTATCTTAATACAGGTCAAAAGTACTGCAGAATGCTCAGTACTTTTGACCTGTGTTAAGCGATTATCGGTCTTGAAAACCTTTTTTGGCCTTCTTTTGAGTGGCCGCTTAAGACAGGCTTTACTGTAAATATGGTAGTTACTTGATGAATATCACTTTTAAGGGTAGATAAATCCTTATGTCTACCGAAATTGAAGTCAAAAACTGTTTAATTAAATGACTTTTTAACTGTGACTGAAATTGTTCTACTACACTTTTGTTGTTGAAGTCATGTTTTAGCAACTGTTATTAAAATAATTAAATGTAGTATTTTGTACTTTGAAATGAATATAAATAATCTGAATGTGGAATGTAAAATTTAATCATAAAACACCTTTTGTACATTTGTTTATTCAAACAAAGAAAAATGATTAGACAAAATAAAAATGTTCTTAAAATTCATTGAATGTTGGGATGTGAAACAGCAAATCGTGTCAATTTCATGCTGCTCATGCAAGTTTCATACTCACTTTGCTATTTTAGCTCTCTAGAGGCTGATATTGCAGAAGTGTCAAATATATTAACTTCTGGAAACTACTGGAGTATAGCCCTTCAAATGGAACACTGTTTTTTGGCAATAACATTAAATCTAAAATGGGAATTTTAAATTTAATTCGAAAAAATATATTTTAACAAAAAAAAACCCTGACCAAAAATATTTTTTGAAGTTTGTATACGTTTTCATGAATACTGGGATAGGATGGAATTTTAACATTCTTAATGTTTTATGCCAAACAACATTCCCTTCTTGTACCTTGAGCGATACAGATCAATGACTATCAGTAGAATATAAAACCCTGTATATACTAATATAAGACAATTTTCAATGCATCAGTGGGTTTTAAATGTAGCTGCATATTGGCTTGCGTTGCTGTTTATCAGCATAGTCAACAATATTTCAGTTATCTAACCATGTCACAAAGGCGGTGACACAAACGAAAGGCTACATCTATAGATGTCTACTACCCATAATGCCCTCTTAGTTGGAAGAGCCCATTTGCCTAGATATTCCATGAATGGGTCTGCTTATTGATCTCACCACTCCCATATGAAACATGCATATTTTCCATCATGTAAAGAAGCAGTAAAAGTTAAATATAAAATGAAATGTAGTACATGCCTGTACATCTGTGATCTTATTCGTATTTTCCGGCCTGTGCATTTCTAGTTGTACGCTCGTACATACAGACACATGAACAAAACATACAATAAGGTAGCCAGACGGAAGCAGGCGAAATGATGGTACTTGGTAGTCATGAAAAGCGTAAATAACCCATTATCTGTAGAACTATATAAGCAGCTTGGATGGCATCGTATACCGCACCATTTGATGTTACAAAATAATCGTCTGCTGTAATCTCTAATGGTTATTTTATAGCTGAGCAAATACTACGATATATATCCAAGGTGTATTGCACTGACAGTACAAAAATGGGTACTAAATGGGTATTTCATTCCAACAAAAACTAAGTTATTTATTTTTACTATCAGAGCAGTAAGATTGATATCATTTTCCGCAAAAATTTAAATCTTGTTATGGTTTTGCTATATCTATGCGCATGTAAATTTTCAGGGTGAAGAAACCTTCAATTAAAATTTTAATAACGAAAAACTGTGTTCAATTTGAGGTGCAATATACCAGTAGATTGAGCTGGTTTTCATCTTATATCAACTTGTAGACCAGTCTTCAAGTAGACATTGAGATTTATGAAGACAAACTTGACCAATCAGTAGACAGGATTCTCTCCAGTCATATAACAAATTTGAATATGGTGCTGACTTAACAGCACTGAAAGGCCTATATTTTGGTATATGGTATCTCATTTACTCATTAACTGATAATTGTTATTTTGTCAGGCTTGATCTGGTCCAAAGAGTACACTAAGGTTATCAGTCGACACTCGCAGGCAAAGAAATATATTGCTATTATTAAACTATAAGGTCACTGTCTAGCCACGCCTCCAACAGGTTCTCATCTCCGTTGGTTTACAAGAGACCGAGACATTGCATACCATGTGGCAATACAGTGTCCGAATAGCTGAATAATATCACCTTCGTATTACATGTACCATTTTAGAAACTGTTCATCCCTGGAAATGAAATATTCATTTCAAGAAAATCATTTAAGTTCAAATGTCTTTATTTTTTTTTGATTTAGAGACATAATATATTCTGGACATAAAATAATACCTGTGGATAAAACCTGCTGAGTAGATATACATGTAAGTCGCCTCTTGGAGCCTCCTAAGTCCTGTGAGTTATTGACCAAAATCATACGCTTTAATTGGTGGATAAGAAAATTATCACAGTCATGTGTAAAACGTTTCCTATGCTCGTAATGTAAATTCGAAAATTTCGCGAGAATTTCATTTTCGCGAATAGCGATAAAGGACCCGATTTGCCTAAGTCAGTAAACAACAAAGCGATTTCGCCATTTTGCGATGGATTTATTTTCACGAAACTTCGCATGAAGCCAATTTCGCGAAAATAAAACACTCACGAAAAATTCCGAATTTACAGTGTAAATACGGCGGTGACTTAACTGTGATTCTTGGTTATGGTGTTTACAGAAAACTGACACCTCAGACGGCCTGTTGCTAATTTCGCCTATTTATGGATTGTTGTAATCTAAATACGGATTCTCGTAATCTAAATATGGCAACGTAAATAAACTCCAATTACCAATAATAACTACAGTTATTGCCTGACATCTGTTCCTTATGCATTGACAGATGAATTTGATCAGACTGCACTTCCACATGTTATATGATAACTAAAGCACATGAATGATGCGTTGTAAAGCAACATGCCGCAAGCGAAGACGTTCATAATCTGACAACCGTGAGGATGATCAAAGTTCGGCAATTAGCATTGGGTGCATAGTTAGGTTTTTCTGTGAACTGGACCAAATTGTGTTTGTTGTCATTGTTAATGTTTACCCACAGACAAAACGAGGAAATAATACACGCCTGTGGCACCAATACTTTGTAAATATATAAGGTGGTTCCTGTTTCAAGTGCATGTTTTGTCACGTTTATGGAATAGTGAGCATGTTTCTCTCTCCCCCATGTTAGCTCAGTATAAAGTTAACTTTTTTTTAAATCTGATAGATTGTTGCACATAAATTGATACAATAAGTATGGAATTGTCATTTTGTTTTGAGGAGTAGTAGGCCAAAGATTATTTTGAAACGTCGACTGTGATTGGCTCATCATAGACTAATGAGATTGCGTGTTATGTGTTATGTTTCAAAGTAAGTGTGGGTTGCAAAGGCTTTTGAAACGTTGATTGGGATTGGGTCATCGTGGCATGTTACGTTTGAACATTAAGAGTAGTTTGCACGCAAATAATACACCATCCTCAATATTTTGTATCATCTTAGTCATGAAGCTTTGTGTTGGTACCATAAAACTAGTTTAAGCCCTCCTGTATTTTACTGACTGTTCCAGGGCGGTGGTTTTGTGGATCCTTTTTGTTGTTTGTGTTTCGTGTCAGTTCTGCTGTCTTGTTTTCATTGCAGCCTTGTGTTCACCTGCTGGGAAAGGGCTTACCTCTTGGCTCTCTTGTATGTGGCGTTTACTTGTGTTTTTGTCACTTTCCCATGTTGTGTTCTGGGCCAGGTGTGGTACTTGATTGTATCGAATCCTGATCGTTGCTTTCTTCCTTACTTTGTCAATATGTAACATTCCCATGTTGAAATCATATTTCTAGTAGCAAATTGATGACTTTCTGGATCACGATTAACTTACATCATTTACTTTTCTAAGTTTAGAAAGTTGGGTCCCCAGAACCTGCAAAATTTCACCAACTCGCCAAATCTAACGGTCCAGACATGCACTTTTCTTTGCTTCTTCTAGTTGGAAGGCAGGTTCTGCCCCCGACTGCTCCTGTAGGAGGAGTAGTCTATTCAAGATTCACAATATTTGACATTCTGTCTCTACATTTTACAAAGCAACTCGGGTTTTTATGCCACCGCCATGACAATGACCGGTTGTTACCTCTGTGCGTCCATCCTTGCATCACACCCACAACGTCTGCTCTCTAAGTTGAATAGTTTTAATTTAAATTTTATGAAACTTAATCGCATTGTTTAGTACCATAATGTCTTCTTCAAGTTCGATAATGGTTCATATCGCACCATTCCTTCATGATTTATTGCCCTTTGTTCATGAAAATTCACCATTTTTGACTCTGTCCTATCTATAAATGTATAAGTCCAGAAATTTTGATCGGAATTTCATGAATATTGGTCACATTGTTTAGTACCATAATGACTTCTTCAAATTTAAAAATGGTTTATATAGCACCATGCCTTCAGGAGTTATTGCCCCTTGTTCATGAAAACTCACAATTTTCGATAGTGTCTCTAAGTCCAGTAATTTTGATCACAATTTTATGAAACTTGGTCACAATGTTTAATACCAAAATGACTTTCTCGAGTTCGATATCTCCATATGCCAGCATGAGTTATTGCCTTTTGTTGATGAAAGATAAGACTTTCTATGATGTAGTTGGTCTCTTAATTTCAAGAGTAATTTTGATCAGAACTTTATCAACGTATTCACAAGGTTAAGTACCATAATGTCTTTGCCGAGGTCTTGCATAGTCTATATCGCAATATTCCTACAGGAGTTATTGCCCTTTGTTCGCTGAATTTGTTGTTATTTGCAATGTAGAGTCTCTCACTCAAGCAATTTCAAATGGAACTTAACGAGGTTAAGATACAATGCTTAACACCAAATTGTCTAACTCAAGTTTCAAAATGATTCATATCATCTTGTGGCTTCAAGAGAAATTGCTCTCTTTTATCAAAATATGTCATTTTTGACAGTTTATGAGAATATGCGAATTTTGCAACAGCGGCGGCATCCGTGTCCCCTGGACACATTTCTAGTATAAAAGCACCTAGGAAGTCTCCTATTCAATCTGTCAAACTTGTGAGAGCATCTGGCTAGAATAATGCATTATTTACAACTATTTTTCGTGCTTAAATCAAACCCTAACATATTTAGTGCACCAAGCAATAAAAGTTTTTGGAAAATACTGCATATTAAAGCCAGGACTTCATGGTGTTGGGGGTTGTGGTATTTTTTGTGACCAAATTTTATTTCGCAGAAAGTCAAGGTTTCGCCAGGTACTCACCTAAATACACGAAAATATAGTGTTTGAGACGAAAGTGATAAGTTTGCATAAAATTTAGGTTGTGAAGATTTCATCTTTACTTCTAAAATAAGTTTGCTGTCCATAACTTTTGACCATTACCTGTTATATTTCAAGTGCGCTCAGTTCGACTTGTTCACTGAGGTGTATCATACCTGCATACTGTTTACAATGTACAACATATTCTAGATAAGCACAGTTTTTAGTGTAAAATTGTAAAGATTTTCTTACTCATCAGATTTAACCTAAAAGAACCGTCTCATTGCGACGGTTCTTATGAGTACCCACACCATAAGTTTTGGTTGAGAAATAAGACCATTAGTTAATTAGTACATAACCATAACTAAAGCCCTGATACATGTCATTGTAAATTGATATTTACCTACAGGTTTATGCAGAATAAATTCCTAATAAGTTTTTATAATAGATTGTTTTTGAGCATTTTGACATCGCCCCCCCCCCCCCCCCCCGTGATCAATCATGCCATTTTTATATGATGTGTTAAATGTAAAACCAAGGATTCGTTTGGTCACGGGGTAGGAGGGTGAACACCTCAGTAAAACTTTTTCTATTTCCTATATGTTGTATAGCACAAACAGTGTTTTCGACCCATATTTTTAATAGGTACTTGTCCAATGCGAAAAACACTTGTGCGTACAATTCGAGAGTTAAACTAACAATCTTTTTCATGGAAAAATATCATTTTCTTTGAAACTTTTCTCTGACCATTTTTATGGGCAGTCCTTCATTAAGGCAGTCCGAGGTCCAATGGATACGTCTGGTGAAAAGGTACCTACATGGAAGGTATCGTTATATTTTAAGGTAAAAAATTGTCGTTCCCGATTGGACGCAAAATCGAAGATTGTAATGCTTGAAGAATTTCTTCTATTGGCGCTTTAACTATTTGCCTGTGAGTGACATTTATGTCGTCTGCTGACAACTTTCGCAAACAGTTTGGACCCAGATCAGGCCCGACGTATTGTCGGGCTTGACCAGGATCAAAACTGTTTCACATTATGCTAGTATTCTGAAAGAATTTTTGAAAACCTTCATTTCGAAAAAAAATCAACAGACAATAAAATTTATGACAAATTACACAGTTTGCAAAGAGTTTAGGATTAATGTGATCTTTATGTAACGCTATATTTATCATGCTGACAGCCTGTTGCAGAATGTAGATGGAAACTCAATCATACGTGCAAAAGGATGGAAAAAGACGAAATCTATATCACGATTCCCTGGCGTACTGTAAATTCGGAAATTTTCGCGAGGACTTTATTTTCGCGAAACTTCGCATATGCGAAGTTTCGTGAAAATAAAACTCTCACGAAATGGCAAAATCACTCTGTAGTTTATTGATATAGGTAAATCTTGCCTTAGTTGCAAATTTTGCACATCACTTATATGTCTTTTAATGCTTTTCGCGAAAATAAAATTCTCGCGAAAATTTCCGAATCTACAGTATATAAACGTTTTCAATTTATTGCAAACTATACCATTATACAAAGTACAAATAGTCGGAATCCAGAATTTGTCACGTTCAAATTGTGTGATGCACTGATCTAAAGGGGCCGGGGATCCCGAGCCCTACCACCAAACCGTTGGTGTTTGGGCGCAAAATGTGGTTATATAGCATTGGGTTGGTTAAAAACCGCGTCGGTACACCCATCCGCTGGATATTTAGTCATTTAAACTACCGCTTGATATTTGCTCATTTAAACTAAAATTTACAAAAAAAACATTACAATACACCCACCTGCTTGGCGTTACAATGACCTTAAAATCACAAAAGCACATTTTGGAAGAAAACTATCGAAAAAGAAACCCGAATTTGTAAACATGTGAAGGCGTGAATGAAAAACGAAAATTTTGGATTTGACTCATATAGACAAGACTATGACCTTACATACATTGTGTATTGCAATGAGCCATTTTGTGCGGGCGGAATAATGAATTACTTTATTTGCTACCATAAAGAGCAGAAAGATCCTGCAGAAAACAAGATTTTAAGTTTCTGTGGGTGGTTTGCTAAGAAGAGCTATATTAGGCTTCGTATTAGCAAACATGAAACAAAGATTGCCACAGGGAAAATAATGCAGACAATCGTATATTGGATGTTTATATTGCACAAAGTATTCATGACCTAAAGCCCTAGCAGGGTAAGGAATGATAGTTTATAAAGTATGTTAAAGATGGACGACTGGAAGAAATCGATAGAAAAGTTTAATGCTTGAACAAGTAATTACATTTATTTTCTCCCTCTCTTTGAGCGTCTGAAAAAAATATTGTCCTTTCGAACGCTCTAAAGGCTAAATCGTGCATTGCAAAACAGATTCATAATTCGAAAACTACCCTCTAGAGAAAAAGAAACAAAACACATGTTTAGAAATACCGCTCCTGTTTCAGATTTTCGACATTGCTTTTATTTACATTATGATTTATACAAATATAAAATCCACATAAAATACAATTCCTCTTGATTCCTCTTGCTCGTCTTGCCACCCAGTCTGCCAATCAAACCAGCATGAAAAAAAACTTAGAAAACCTGTTCAAATCGCTGTTTAACATGTCTCAGCACTTCACGGAATCATATCCTGACATTCCCTTGTATTTTATTTCATGTCTTTAGCTCATACAGTATATCAATACTCTTTTCTCAAACAGCACACAACGATATATATACTCAAAGCCAAAAGTAACTCTACACTGTTATCATATATACCATTTCTGGGTATTGGTGATTGGTATTTTAAATAAGTTTAATTCATATTAAACTTCAATCAATTATTCATATGACAGTTGAATTTCATGTTTTTACTGTCATAAATGCAACCAAAATGCCCCAATGAAAGAAGCAAGGGGGCAAAATAAACTTTTCCAAAGTGCATCACTTTTGGATGTGCTACTGTAGATTTACGATTGGACATTTTTTTTATTTTAAAGAACCAGTCTGAAAAACAGGCTATTGAATTGTTGTTTTAAGTTCAAATTAGCCCGGGTCGCACTTCGAGTAACACAAACTAGAGTTGTGTTTTTACGAACATACCCCCTTTTGTGAACTTTACAGTGCTTTCAATGGAATTTCCCATAAGAAATTTTTTGCCGTTTTTCTTCCAAACCGATGGGAATTTTTATCAGATTATCTTGTCACATACTGAAGGCAGAAGTCCTAACAAATCGCTGATAAAAAATCCAAATGTCATCTGAGATAAACGTTTTAGCAGGGACCAAAGTTTACTATTGTTTTAATTCAAAGGGAGATAATTTCAAAGTAAACCAACTTTAAGATGCTACCAAAAACAAGCTATACATCAGAGACTAAATGTCTTGCAGTATTTTTAACGGGCAATCGATGTCCCTTAAAATGGCGTGTTCAAATCCTAGGTTTACCTTGGATTTTGTTAGGAAATGCTGGTTTTGTGCTTTCAATTAAAGCACAGATAACTCGAAAGAAGATTAACATACCTAAGTTGTTTTTCGTGAATTTTGTTTAGGGCGGGTACCAGCAACTCATTGCAATATTTAATTTGGTTAAATCAAAAACAGTAAAGATATATTCAGTAGTTCAAAGAGTAAAGTTACTTTTGGCTTTAAGTATATTTTGAAATAATGTTATTGTTCTTACGACATAATCTTTGATTGGCTCGTATCTGAGTTGTATTTTCATTATGCTATGAGTGGGCCACCCATCCCTAACTCCACCTGGGAGGGGAAGGTAGGCTTTTTCCATGCTCTGACCAGTAGGCCGTTCGCACAAAGGCAAGTTCACAAGCCAGAATTTTTAACATACAGAAAAGTTCCCTGAACGTTCCCTGACTTTTCTGTACATTCAAAAAAACTTTAAATATAAAACCTCAATTCTGTGCTCCAGTCCAAGGAGTGTTTAAACCACTCAGGAAAACTGAAATGCTCTGTACAGAATCTCATGTATGACTGAGTTTCTCAAATTATAAAGTGCCTACACCTTTTTTGAACATGCCTTACACACTTATGTTCCTAAAATACCAGATATACAGGTTCAGTTTGGACATACAATTTTCCCACTTTTCTTGTAACGCATTAAATTAGTAATTGTCCACTAAATTATCATGAAAACAAACTTAACGATAAAAATTATGAACCAGAGACCATCTACGAACATCTCACGGAGTTTATGAATATCCAAACTTTACAATAAGCTTAACAATCCTTAAACAATGTCATGGACTGCAAACTGAGTCTGATATATTTGTAATATTCTGGTTCACAGAAAGATTTGACAAGCAAAGGAAGATATGTACCTTCTACAGTTTTCTCTCTAAAGCGGAAACGTCGACTAACATCAACACGTTTGAATTTCCTTATATAGCAGGCTTTCTGAAACAGACTAAGCCACTGAAAAGTGTGACTTAAAGCTATAATTAGAAACATACATCCGACTTAACGTTCCTTGAAAGATGCTTTAGCCCAAACAATAATATCGCAAAAAGAACGACCGAAAATAAATGAATGTAGTTTTACAGTTGTCAAAAAAGACAGCTGAATGTCACAGTTTTCCAGTTCTAATTCAAAATAAAAAAGTAAGTGAGTATGAGCAGTTCCTTCTCACACCATAATCAGAATGTACTAGAGATACAAGTTCACAGACAAAGACATAGAGGATCTTACATGAATGCTCCCCTTGTTGCAGATTAAAGAGATAATCTCACGGCGTTTTTCGCTATCACCCAAAGCATCAACCCCAGACCCCATTATCAGCCTGAGAGCTTTAGCTCGAAGGTTGATGATGGTTGAGGGTTGATACTCGAGTGCTGCATTTCATCTGGCTCTTCACTGTTTGCAAAAGTACTCGTTTAGGAATTTCCCGAATACAAAGGGCTGAAAACTACAAAGTCGTTGAAAGATACATGTTTATACAAAAAACAATACAAACATTGGCATTATAAACAAAGAAAATACGTTTCGCTTTAGAAACAAAAATTTAAATGCATTTCTATGCATAGGTACCCAAAAGATCATTTAACAAATCCTGTTATTTTTACCAGAAGCAACTGGTAAGATAGAATGATTTCAAGAATATATCGTTCGTCTGACATGTCCTGAAAATGTCCCTGTGTCATATGGTCGATTTGTCTTTATGCTGGCCTGTCTCTACATGTACCATCTAATATTTACACACCACATGAGAGTTATTTACACGCTTTAAGTGCACAAAAGAATTAAGATCTCGATTCAAGACGGATAATTTATTAACTGAAGCAACAGATTAAGATGTTTATCAGTCCTTGATTCACACAGTTCTTCCATCACTGTCGCGTAAAATTGGATAAAATGTGGAAATGCGTCGCGACCTCAAATTTCATTTGTACCATAATATCTGTTAGCATACGATTAAATTATTTTAGCAAACTTTTAGGATTCTGATCAGACTGCTCCTCGGGATCAGAATATTCACTGTTCACAACTACACTCAAAACCAGACACATGCACTTATAGTATTTAAAAATCCTAATGTTTTATGAAATTATGATGGTTCAGTGCCGGGGTTCCGGACTTTAGAGTGGTTAGGGTAAATTGTCGTACGCGTATCGATCTAAGGAGCGTTAAGAATTATATGCTGTGACATTCGAGAATTCTTGGACAAAGACGGAACTCTGCTGGGTTTATTTGCATTTGAAATTAACCCTGGAATAAATCTTGTTAAAAGGTTTGCGCCTGTGGGTACTGTATAAAAAGAATGTCGCATACAATTAGAGCCATCGGGTCACGTCTGAAATTCATAGACCTTTCGGTATATATCAAACCCACGGCCAGCTTTTACGCTACCGAACGACCTCGATGAAAATAGGAGGGTAATCTAGCACTTCTTATTTGCATAGGAACTGCATTATACATTATTCTACTCCTTTGCCTATGAAATAATCTGTCGGAAAAAATGACAAGTTAAAATTACTACACATTTAAAGCTTGTGGATTATCTTCCGTACAGACGCACATATCTTACACTTACTTTTATAATTATAACTCACGTGAATTTCGTAAACAAAACTTCCATAGACGAACGACTGATATTTTAGATTATTATACCTCACGTGAATTCCCCATACAAAACTTCCATAGACGAACGACTGATATTTCATATTCTAACACACCTCGCCTATAGAGCCAACGGTAACAAACTGTGATATATCGGACAATAATTCACAGCCAAAGTGTGTGATAGCTGACGTCACTGGAAAATGACGTCATTCATGGCGTTAGACGGTGTAACGTCGTTTTTACACTTGAAAGACGTTACAATTACATGTAAACATATGCGATGTAGTCTAAGTATTTGCGGGAGTTCCTCAGTGTAATGGCGAAGAGAATGAAGAATCTGAAGACTTCAAATTTGTTTTCGTTGCTTATTGTGAGTTAGAATCGAAATAGATCAGCTCCGGTGCGTGAATTGTTGAGTAATAATTCTCTGTCGGTATGTTGTACGAAGATAAATCACTCGTGCTGCGCGCTCGTGATTTGATCTTCTTTACAACTCACCTCCAAACAGTGAATTATTACTCAACAATTCACTGCTGGAGCTCATCTATTTCTTAAATATCACCCGCTGCTACAGCGACGGCGA
The DNA here is from genome assembly GCA_964019695.1 of Loripinus fragilis. Taxonomy (NCBI): domain Eukaryota; kingdom Metazoa; phylum Mollusca; class Bivalvia; order Lucinida; family Lucinidae; genus Loripinus; species Loripinus fragilis. The sequence goes on along the minus strand of OZ026528.1, from coordinate 63,491,692 downwards.
ATACTGCCACGTGTTTGCCATGGCAGCGGGTGATACAATAAAATATCAGGGCGGGCACATGATGCGCAACGCCGATGCGCGTACGGTTCGTTCACGTCAGGAGACGTTCAACAGCAATGGCGGACATGACGCATGATTTGGCGACTTTAAACTCCAAATAACTTCGTTGTTTATGGTCAGAAACATAAGGTGTGGGAACTCGTTTTCTTAGTTAGGATGAGAGGAACACGTTGAGACCAAATTTGAGCAGATTAGGCGAAATTTTCTAGTTTGCATCAAAACAGCCTCATGTACAGTATCTCCGTTTAAAATGACGCTGCTTGGTATTAAGGTTGACGTCATCAGCTTTTATGACGCAATTTGTTAGATGGGACGTCAGTGATTAGGTCGAGCATTCAGATTGTTAAAGAAGAACCATTTTTGTGAAAGATTTAATTTCATTCAAGCATATAGATAAGAGGCTGTTCATTATTTTCCCGTTGGATCTCTCTTCGCCATGATAGGTCTATTGAGTAAGAGAAGGACTTCCGAAAATAAGGGATCTAATGTTCTGTTCGGCATCCCTCGAAATATGATTATCAACCTCGGCTGCGCTTCGGTTGATAATCACATTCCTTGTGATGATATTTCGACTATTATGAAAATATCAGGGAGGACACATGATGCGCAACGCCGATGCGCGTACGGTTCGTTCACGTAAGGAGACGTTTAACAGCAATGGCGGACATGAGGCATGATTTGGCCACTTTCAACTCCCAATAACTTCGTTGTTTATGGTCTTTTTTAACACTTTAGTGCTTAATTGCTTCATACACTAGTAAAATGGCATCATTAAAACGACCGAAATGGTCATTCCTGAACTTTTTATATTGAATTACGTATGAAACCTATGGGGGTGGGGTTAAATTTGGCCCTCTTGAGAGAGAATTAGTTCGGTGACCCCAGATTTTTGTTCTTTTTCTGAAAGGTATTATAATAATTCATGAATTGAAAATAATTTTTTAAGATTTTCAACATCAGATATTTTAATACATGATTTATTCTAAAAAAACAAATTCCAATTTTCGATGAATTGCCAAAATATATCATGCAGTATTTTGTCTCAGCATGGGATAACAAACGAACTTGCACATCTTCTAAAAGGTTTGAGGTCATGGGCAGTAATTTAAGTTAAAAGAAAGAAATTGGCTGAGGATTACAACCGTTTTAGCTCGATATTTAGGACTAGTGTTATTATTTTTTATTTTTAGAAAATTGCTCAAATGCTGAAAACTTCAATATGAGATCCTGAAAAAATAAGCACGGTGACATATCCTTTTTATTTTATAAATGGATACCCCATGCATAAAACAAACTGTATGCAAAGTATTTAAAAAATTCAACATGGGAAGTATTTAGTAGCATATGTCCTTAAAGTTGATTCTACATATGCACGGTAAATTCTGAGTATGCAAACGCAGTTTAATGTTATGCACAACCTTTGAATAACTGGATATACACCGACTACGAATATTTTTTGAGACTTCCCCTTTCTGTCACGCCTATACGAATTTCACCTGTCAATAAAATACTTATAAATAGGACGAATTCAATTTATTGCAAAATCTTCATCTATAGACACAAAAATCTGTTTGCATCACAAGCACCAGACCTTTTGGGGAATGTCTCCTCTACTTTCATCGCGAACACATTTGCTAAAATTGAAGATAAAAAAGTTATTGCGAAAAATTAGTTCTAAACAGCTGGAGTTTTTTTTAAATAAGTTTTAATATTATTTTGGAATACAAACATTGCAGGCAACGGATAAAGCTACATGTATCGGTTTAAATAAAACAGTTCAAAAAGTCATTTTCTGTCACGATTAAAAGAGTCAATAAGTATTATTGGGAGAAAGAATCAACAAAATATAGAGGACCCTCATCCCCCGTGTACACGCATGTATATTTGTTTGTTTGTTTGATTGATTTGATTCTTTACGTCCCATCAACAATCTCTCAGTTAAACAGGGACGGTCTTTCTAGGTTTAACCAGTACTAAGCTAGGATACATGTGTCTTGCTCAAGGACCCCAACGCAGTGACGTCGGTGAGGCTCGAACCCGCGGCCTCTCGGTCTCGAGTCAAGCCCTCTACCACTGAGCCACTACGCTACCTATCACACGTATTTATATCATCCAGACAATTTTTGGATGTCTCATATTTTTTTAAAATTTTAGAAATTGATAGGAATTTGATATACTAGCCCAGCAAGCACAGAGTTTCGGACCACACTTAGCGCACCAGCGAAACGAGCGTTTCGCTGGCGGGCCGATATTGGCCCTTATGGGAGGATTCGGCTCTAGACTTTGAACACCCATCTTGCATGTACACACTGGGTAGGCGGCAATCGAAAACGTTAAAACTATCGACGAACGTAGATCAAAAATCGATAGAAACAGTTTTCTATTGCCCTTTGTCGCCCGATTGGCGACAAATGGCAATCGAAAACACTGTTTCTAGCGATTTTGATCTGAGTTCGTCGATTGTAAAGAGCGTTTTCGATTTCCGCCTACCCGGTGTGATGTATCCGACATGGTCTTGTTTCTCTTTAACCGTCTGACTTTGATTCCCTGAACTCCGACTGACCGCGGTACGTCGACAATCAAATTCCCAATCAATGATTGAGCACGCTCTCTGTCTATCTTTTACTACGTTACTAATTACCACTGTCGGCAACATACAACCGAGATTCTTTGATCAGTCGCTATAACCTGACATTTTTTGCAAGAAATAATAGCAGGGTTGAGAAATACGTTCAATGGTAAATGCTGACCCCACTTCTATACCCTTTGCAAAACTGGTAGAGTGTTTGACTCGAGACCGAGGGGCTGCGGGTTCGAGCCTCACCGGCGTCACTGCGTTGTGGTCCTTGAGCAAGAAACATTTTTCCTAGCTTAGTACTGGTTCAACCCAGGAAGACCCGTCCCTGTTTAACTGAAAGATTGTCGATGGGACGTAAAGAATCAAATCAAACAAACAAAAACACCAGATCTCATCAGATCAGACTGAATCTGTACTTATTTGGAAACACGAGTTTTGATAAAGCAAGCTGCACATATAGAACTATTGCGTAACTTAACAGGTAATTTGTGGTTCTTGCTCACCTAGATAATGGATACGCCAATTGTCCCCCTTACACCGCGGCTACTATAAATAGTATTTACTTAAGGCTGAAGATCCCCATCCCTGCTTATATAAAGGGTTCTATAGATTCTTAAATGAAATTTATTTTTCCTATTTGTCAACCAAAACATGTTGTGGGTGCTGAAAAAAACCGTCTCCATGAGACGGTTCTTTTGAGAATCCAAAACAAATGTTTAAATTAATGGTAACCTCCACATGGTATTATCTATCTGTTACGTGAGCTGGATAGTCTGGAAGGAGGATGTACTATTCAATTTCTCCGCACTAGCAATCCAATCTTAGCTAACAGCAGTTTAACTAAAAGAGGTGCTGAGAAAGGTCTTAAAATTGCACACAAACACGCGAATAGATGACATTATACTCACCACCCAGCTAAATGTAAATTACTTGTATTTTCGCTCGTGCATACGCCCTTAAATGCTACTGTAAAACTGGGCACATCCACAATCAGCCAAGCCGAATCAGTGTCACATATAGGCATAGAAATACATCAATCTTTTAAAAAGCTCAGCCGCCATAAATGCTCGTTTTGCAAAGGGTCGCTCATCTTTGTTTTCCATCTTATCAATTGACAGGGAAACAAGTCTTATCAATCCAATCACAATGGCATCGCCCTTTGAAAAGTATGTCTACCGTCAGTGCTATATGGTTCCGAATTATGGCATAACATGACGGCAGATGGCTCCCTGAAGTTAGAGAGATTAATGAGGCTTGCGGCAAAATCAATTCAAAAGTTACCAATGCGAACCAGAACCGATATGGCCCTTGGTATGCTAGGGTGGTTACCCATGAGGGCCAGAGTCGAGCAAAGAAAACTCAGGTTCTTGCAAAAGCTCTGTACAATGCCACCAGATACCCTCACACGGAAAATATTCGACGTTAGACTTAACTTATATATCCTGAAAGGCTGTTCAAATCAGCTAGGCTACATACCTGATATAATAAAATCGCTACTTAATACGACCTTGTCCATTTTATACGGTCATACATAGCAACGTCAGTCTTTCCATCAAAATCAGTCTGGAAAAACATTGCTTTTAATAAAATAAAAGAGCTTCACGAAAGTTCCTGGTTAGACAGGACAAACCATGATGATGAATTTAAGAGATTTAAAACATTGCACTACACATTCCAAACATCAGTTTGGCAAATGTCGACCGATAGACATACACTTACCGCTGCCTTTGTTATAGCGAAACTATGGACGAGAGTACCAAAAGAAGAACCAGTTTGCTGTTACCGATGCAAATCGTATTATTCTAACATAGTAAAGCATACCGTGACTTCATATGTGCATTATAGTAACGCACGAGCAAATTTTATCAGCTTTGACAGTGACAATATCAATCCAAACCTCGGCAATCAGTTAAAAAGTGTAAGCTTTGAAACCCTCCTCTGTATTCTGCTAGGGTCCAGCACAGCTTTGACAATCGATCTTGACCATGACACGCACACCAAGTTCCAGCCCAGTTCACTTCTGTTTGTAAACAATCTGGTCGGGAATTTCGGGATGCGCAATTTATAACTACAGAAATCAAGTGACTGAACAAGCATCAAAACCCAGCTTGCAACAGCGAGCCTTATCTTACTCCGCTACGCGCAGCACGAGTCATGGTCACGCCTTTCTCTCAGTGAAGACGTCGACAAGGCAGCCAAATAAAACACACATACAAAGTTTTTGTCACAATTGTGCTGAGCCTTTTGACACGCCTTAGTAACACTTTGCTTAGAACATCGTCCTTGCACTTTCGTTTCGACAAGGGAGATCGTTGGCGAAACTGATGCAAAAGGTAAATCAACCAGTGTGCCAACTCACTGTTTTCTCAAACCGCACACATAAACAGATGCGGATACGTCGAGCATTTGCGGAACTTTAACTGCACAATCCAGGCCCTAAGCTGGCTGAATCGTGTGGTCAAAAGGTCACAAAACGAATCGAAGATTTACAGTACCATTTATACTGAAGCAAATAAAATCTTCCAGCATCATCAATCAAATATTTTGTACACTTTGTATATTTGTCTGTATGTTTGTCTCTTTTGTTCATAACTTGTGGTTCGTTCAGTTTCATTTCATATTATTCCATGTTTATACATTTGTAATCTCTGTCAAAGAGGAAATAAAGAGTATATATATTAAAACAATTTTTCATCAATGCGTCATACATATACTTGTAGCCAGTCTAACTCTGATGGCTCTGCTTAAAACAGCTTCATCAGAGCAAGACTGGCAACAAGTATATGATATGACACATTGATGAAACATTGTTTTAAGGACTGGAGCCAGTCTAAATTAATGGGTAAGAAATAATCATAACTTTACGCTGAAAGAAAATGCTCACAAATCTATCTGGACGTATGGTGAACTATTGCTGCTATGTGGGTTCAGAATAATCCCAAAGCGTTTCCTCCTTCACTTTATTTCAACAAATCTCAAGGCTCGAAAGCAATGCAAATAACGCACAAATTGCTTTGCAGTTCTTGTTGTTTTCTGTGCAAATATACGTTTCAGACAGGCGCAAATAAGCCCGTGGCCTTACACACTGATTGCGCAAGTCTCCAGATAAAAATACGAGAATAGAAAATTATTTTTTGAATTTTTCGACCAGAGTTTACGTCGTTGTTTCTCGAAAAACCGTCTCGTTCAGACGGTTCTTTACAGTACCGACTACATACAATTTAACTATAGACATAATGGATCAGAAAAAAAATACACAATTTTACCCTGAACAAATTTGCTTATTTTGGACTAATAGATGGGTTAGACAATCTGGCCGTGGCACTTTTTTGAGTAAATAAAAGCCGTTCTTTTATTTATATTGTTTGCATGTTGCTGTCATATACATGCCACTTGTAGTGAGACAATTTTCAAGATGAACAATGGAAGAAAGATTTTCACGGAATAGCAAATAAAGAAAATTAACAGAGATAAGATTTGGCGCCAAAGCTGAAAAGCTGAAAAGATAGTTATAATAAAATTTGAACCCTTGGCCGCATTTCCCGCCAAAAATGGCGACTTTCTGCAAAACATACTATGTCCATACTTTCCCAATCGCTGGTATCTATTAATGGACCTGTTTGGGTTTCTATAAAATAGCATATTGGAATCAGATCTGCAATTTTTCAAACTTTCAAATAATTAGCTAATATGAATTTGCTACATATGTTATCTTCGTTGGCAGGAGATACACCAATTATGAAACCAGCATAAAAGCGAGAATTAGGATACACAATAAAAAACTGATTCACACCAGCCCAAATAAAATAGCTAACATCTACAAAATAAAATACATTGCATAATAAAATCTCTCTCTCTCTCTCTCTCTCTCTCTCTCTCTCTCTCTCTCTCTCTCTCTCTCTCTCTCTCTCTCTCTCTCTCTCTCTCTAATAAATTTAAAAATAGCATGTATGTATTTGGTATAGATTAGAAATGTAAAGATACTGTGAAATAGATTTAAAAAAGTGGAGACACTGAGCAGAAGCCACGTTTGTCTATATCCCACAAAAAGGTCGCTAGGCTTATATGTGTTACTCCTCATTGTTATTGTTTTCTGGAATAAGGCCCGTTTTTTTTTTTCAATTCCTGGCTGCTGGTAGGAAACAGGTACACTTTTAGTGGGAAAACCCTAAATTAGTGAAATTAATTTCATAAGATGATATGGAACAATTCCATGAAACACGTGTGTCTGTTGGGAAGATGTTCCTATATTATAGAATAACTAGTTCACTAATTAGTCCACATTAAACCTGGTACAAAGCACACTAGACTGGTTCCAGTCCTCAACAATTATTTATATACATGTGTCTTTTCATATACTTGTAGCTATAGTCTAATTCTGATGGCTCTGTTTTATGAAGCATTTGACTGGAAGAGGCAGAAATTTGCTGATAAAAGAAAAATACTCATTATGATTGCAAACGTAAATTGATATTATTTCGTCAAACTATGACAATGTTTCAGACTGTAGCCAGTCTAAAAGCAAAGTATCGGAACGTACAGTATTTTCTTCTCAGTTGTAGCACGCTGCACACTGTCAATCTATACAAATCGACAAAACCAGCCAGCATCCAATCTTGGGCAACTTTTGGTATCGGATAGCGTTTCGTTGCCGGGCCGATAGTGTCCCGATTTTACTTGCTTACTGGGAAGCTTAAAGTGTGAGTTCAATCCACATCCTCCCATTAATTTCCTTGTATTGGATTCTTGTTCCTCGGTAGCTGTAACATGTTAAAAATTTTGTCAATGAAGGCAACATAATGAATTATTTCAAACTGAGAGGTTCTACACCTTCCAGGGAAATATAGGTTCCAGATAATCGGTTTGACACAGTTGCAGAAGGGTCTCTTACCCCGTAACAGTGAAGCCCAGCTCGATCACAAAAGGCCCAGATGAAGGCCGCATAACGTGGCGGTTCACTATTAGGATCTGCACTGCTTCCTTTTCAAAGAAAGAAATACTATATTTCTTGGTAATGATAGCCTGCGACCCCTCAATATGCAATGGACCATACTGGCGTAACTGTATCAAACTTTATGGAAATGCCCATTGGTTTACAAGGGGTTGGGAATGTAAGTTCTGTTCTGTTCATCATAACCGGGTCAGGGGCGGATCCAGGATTTCTGAAAAGGTGGTTCATATGTATAAATGTGTGGGGTTCGCTTTGCTGATTTTACCTCTTTTTTCTTAAAAATCCAATGAAATGAAATAATGTTTTCTCTCTGAGACCAAATTCTTTCATTTTCATAGGGTATTTAAAAACGAGAAGCGGGTAGGGGTTTCAAGGACCAATTTTCGCATTGTTGTCACCTTCCATGATTGCATTGACGTCACGATACTACAAAACCCTGTCTAAAACAGCCACTTAAAAATAGACAAAACAAAGGATTACGACAAATGGTATCGCAGAATACTCTCTATTGCAGAATGCTCTCTTGGAAAATTCTGCAATACTTTTGACCTGCAAGAGTGCATTATGCAATACTTTCGATCTGCATTAAGCGATAATCGGTCTTGAAAGCCAATTTTGGTCTTCTTTTTTAGTGGCCGCTCAAGACAGGGTTTACTCACGGTACTGCGAAAATTAATTCACTTAAACCCCGAAGATGCACTCAGATGTGTCAGATTTCCAACAAACACACCACTATGATTGTCAAAAGTCGCAACTGGGTCATTCTTTTAATCAGCGCTTTTGTTGAAAATTTTGATTAAATGTCAGGCACATAATCGTGCAATATCAAGATTACGTTTTTCACTCCAAGATGCCAGAAAAGTATATATTTTCGTGGAAAAGAATCGGTCCATGAATATCGCACAATCAAGTATTTTGGTCATTTATGAGTAGCATACAGATGGCTGAAACGATTGTGATTGATGCTCGTACAATATATTTACTATGGATCTATTCTTTAAATGCGTCCTTTAACTATAACTGTAACTGCTTGTTTGGGGAGTTCACAAACAAAACGCATGATTGATTACATGTAATTTTACGACTGTGGCGAGTAAAACGGACGGCCGATTATGCCACCGTAGTTTGTGCAGTTGGCCAACACAAATTGTTGTGCATCGTCTTGAAGCTGGCCATTATATATCTGAACAAGAATGCGTTGGTTAGGCTGCGTCTTTGCCCAGCTACGTACATGTGCCAATATCGCAAGATGCGCGACGGTGTCTAATGGAACGGCTGGCTGGTGCCATTATTTCTCAGCAAGCCTCCAGAAAAACGCGCGCAATTAAAACTAAAATTCTTATTTCTCAACCAAAACATATGTTATTGGTACTCAAAAGAACCGTCTCATTGAGACGGTTCTTTTGAGCATCCGAAACATATGTTTAATTTTACGGGTAAGAAAATAGTCAAAAATATTCTCTTAAAAAATTACTCATCATGCCCTATGTTCTCTTACAAAATCTCGACAGCCATGCTTCATCAGAGTATTCTATCCGAGTAATCCCATCTAGGAAAAATTCTAATCAACGCGGTATCTTTAAGCGGAAAATTGTGTCACCGCCTCAAAATGCGAATCCAATGTTTCAATTGTGTCCAAAAATACCGTGCTGGGATTTCTAAATTGGCTTTGGCTGTATTACGCACGCTGGGAAGCTGATGGAAATTGGATGTTTGCAGCACTTTCAAATGGCAGAAGGTCACAGACTACAGGACATACTCTTTAAGAATCTGTTCAGCGTTGTAATGTCAGTGGTAGCGATATATCAAGGTCGTCTGGATTTAACAAATTTCGAATTTCAACAACGTGAGAAGCCAGCGCTTGAGATTGCGGTCATTTGGTTAAAAGAAAATAAATAATTCTGCTAGAATTAGTTGTTTTATCCGACACAAATAATGATATACATATAATGATCATTAGGTAGGTTATTGAAAATAGCTCGGTCCAAAGAAAACAAAAAAAACACACAAAAAAACAGAAGTCAGTCATTTTGTCATATGATTAATTAAAAAAAACACATTTACCACTGCTCATTATGTGTTTAATATTTAGTAAACTACATATATGCACTTAACCAATACGCCTACCAAACGATCCAATGCTCAACATCTGGTTGAATATTACAAACAATTGCTCTATGAAGAGAATCACAAATCGGGCAATGTCATGCAACAGCCTTAGATTTGAGGTCAGAAAGTTATCTTGTTTTGCCAGATTTACTTTACTTTTCACGTAAAATAGGTGTACCAGAATTTTGAGCTCGTATTTATACCACACACGTAGGAATTCATATAGACTGGCTCCCATCGTCAAACTTAATTTGCTCAAAAGTATTTTTTTTTCATTGATTTCTCAATTTAATGATGGCTGTGTTATGTTCTAAGGGCTGAAAGAAAAGACAACTCTGATAGGAAAACATTGTTTGGATTAGTTCTCTTGGTCAGAACATTCTTATTAAATCAATGAACATACGACAGGGAGCCAGTCTAGAATTCATAGGCTATTGCATGACATTCTCAGAGTTTTGATTTTCTTCACAGAGAAGTTGTGTTTCATATTCAACCAGATGTTGAGCATTTGATCGTTTGGTAGGCATTAAGGAATAAGCTAACATATTCCAAATATGAAAGTGTTCATCGATTTTGTTTAAAAAAAAATGCATAAAATGTAAACAAAAATAGAGAGCCAGTACAAAATTGACCTTGTTCCAAATCCTGGGTCAGGTGTGGTAATTGATTGTATCGATTCCTGATCTTTTCACCCTAACTTACTTTTATATTTATAAAGGATACTTTAAAATTCCAATAATATTGGAATTTTTAAAGTATACTTTATAAGTATAAAATCGCATTTAAAGAGCAGAACACAATTTGGACACACGAGTGACGCATTATTTGCATATGTATTTCTCGTTGAAAGTCAATCCCTGTTCACTTACAATTTGTCGTCTATATACGGAAGCGCAAGTCTACAATTTTCCCTTTTGTTGCCATCGTTACCGTTCTTATTCCAGTCAATTTAAAATACAGTTTGACAAATTGCATTATCAAGTTCAGTCGTGTTGTCAGACAAAAACAGATTCAGTCGCAAAATTGAGCACTTTTACTCTTTGCGTGCTTGGTACTTTTTATGTGTTTTTTTTTTCCTTTTGCCCTCTGTTGAATTTTCTTCAAAATATCACGTTTACGAAATAAAAATTCAGGAATATAACCAGAGTGTCAACCTGTTTAGATCCTGACCAGGCCGGACGCAGTGGTGGATCCAGAGGGGTTTCAGGGGATTCGTTCGAACCCCCTCCTCACCTCCCCGTTTTTAAATATCCTATGAACATGAAATAATTTGGTCTCAGTGAGACCAAATTATTTCATTTGCATGGTATATTTATGAGAAATGAGATAAAATCACCAAAGTGAACTATACATAATATGAACCGCTCTTCAAGAAATCCTGGATCCGCACCTGCCGACGTTTTGTCGGGTCTTATTTAAGGGTTCATACAGGCAAGATTGTGTAAAATTCAAGGACTTTCCAAGGACTTCTAAAATACTTTTCTACTGTTTTCAAGGACTGAAAACTTAAGAAAAATACTGATTTACACCTTAAAATCCTACATCTGAAATGCTAGAGATATTAGTTTAAGATCATTAGTATAAAATTGTGGTGCCTTAATTTGGTGCAGCATATGCTGCACCAAATAAAAGGCATCACAATTTTATACTGATTTAGGTCTCAAAAACACTGTTGAATCATCCAGTAAATGGTAAAAATCAAGGACTTTTCAATGCCTTTGACTGTTTTTCAAGTACTTTTCAAAGCAAATTTAATTTTCAAATACTTTTCAAGACAGTCCTTTTTATTCAAGTACTTTGAAAACCTGTGCAAACCCTATATCTGGACACGAATTGTATGCAAATGTTATCAGCAGAAGAAAATAGCAGACAAAGAGTTAAGAGCAGCATTCTCGGAAAAAAAAAGAGAAAAGCGCAGGAGTGGCGCTGTTCATGAGTGGCACCCAGCAGCATCTCAGCTGTAGCTGAAGAAAATTCCTTCAATCAGCAAAGGGGCATTATAAGAAAAGTTATTTGTGATACCCCTTTTGATATTCTTGCTATATCCCTTGTACATTCTATACCCGACGCCCAGAAGGCTTGATGGATACTTAGGATCTAGTATATTTGCTTAACACCACTTTGTCTATATTTTTAGTTTTCGTGAGGGCGAATAACGACGAGTTTGCCAGTTCAATTTTATCACCCAAACCAGGGTAGCTCTGGCTGCTGACGATTCTTAGATGGCGATTCTTTCATTAGCGTGTTCTTTGGCACTATATCTAGATCATATAACCTGGAATTAGCACAAAATTTGTATTGTGTGTGGCATTTTTTTTTGCTAACTCCAGGTTCTGTGATTGTTCGTAGTGTCCTTTGCTGTATGCTTTTCCTTTTGAATCTGTGTTCTCGATTCTCTTAGAAATCAGTAGAATCACTTTTATTGAGTCTGTTCATGAGAAGTAATGGAAAATGCAACAATTCTCACGGCCCCTAGCACCGGCTTTAAAGAGGTATTCTGCTTTCCGTCATAACCCAATATTCCTGAAGGATCAGAATATGAAAAAAAAATATCAACACTATATCGATGCACAGAGAGAAGTTTTACCAACTCCACACAGAAGCAACGACAACTGTTGCGACCTCCAAATACTCTGAAAAAAGGATCCTTCAGAAATAGAGAGAACCTACATGTACAATATTAGAAAACATCAGGCTCGGTTTTATTGAGCATTGAACTGCCTTCCTCTTGACGAGGCCTACTATGGGCTTCTAACTGTTCTGACTGTTCAATATGTGCTTTAAATTAACAAACAATGCATACCATGATGGAATAACGCATTCTCTGTGTCTACAATATTTGCAATTGTTTTGTTTTCAAACGCTATACATAAATATATACTGACGGGCTTTAAAAACGCTACACTAACTTCCTCTTTTATCTATCTATCTATCTATCTATCTATCTATCTATCTATCTATCTATCTATCTATCTATCTATCTATCTATCTATCTACCTACCTACCTACCTACCTACCTACCTACCTACCTACCTACCTACCTACCTACCTACCTACCTACCTACCTACCTACCTACCTATCATCTATCTATCTATCTATCTATCTATCTATCTATCTATCTATCTATCTATCTATCTATCTATCTATCTATCTATCTATCTATCTATCTATCTATCTATCTATCTATCTATCTATCTATCTATCTATCTATCTATCTATCTATCTATCTATCTATCTATCTATCTATCTATCTATCTATCTATCTATCTATCTATCTATCTATCTATCTATCTATCTATCTATCTATCTATCTATCTATCTATCTATCTATCTATCTATCTATCTATCTATCTATCTATCTATCTATCTATCTATCTATCTATCTATCTATCTATCTATCTATCTATCTATCTATCTATCTATCTATCTATCTATCTATCTATCTATCTATCTATCTATCTATCTATCTATCTATCTATCTATCTATCTATCTATCTATCTATCTATCTATCTATCTATCTATCTATCTATCTATCTATCTATCTATCTATCTATCTATCTATCTATCTATCTATCTATCTATCTTAAACTTCCTTTGCTTCGATGATGTCACCATGAAGTGGCTTCTTCAGTCAAAACTTAAGTTTTAATTGTACAACTAAACTAGACGACGTTATTGCGTCGTAAAGTTTTAGTCATTGAAACAGTTCTTAAGTAGCGGAGTTTTTAAGTTATCGAATGAACGGGTACACAAAGATTAACGTCAAAACAGCAAACCTGCTGTATCACAGACCTACCAATCAAAATGAAAGCTATTTCTGGATGACTAACACAGTTCATGACACTCATTTGATGCTTCTCGAGTTTCTTTATTTAAAGGTTTGGGGATCTTTCACAAATAAAATTTTGTCAAATGAAACAGTTGACCCCTATATCAAAAAGTTTACATTTTCCATGCTTTAAATTTGGTTTAAGTGGACAATTTTTCTTGTGTTACTCATAAATGCGCACTCTATAATATTTTAACAAAATGATTCCTTTGCATTCTTTTTTTAGACGTGCATTAACGCTGCTATCCTAGTGTTGCTTTTTAAAGCCCATCAGTATATATTGAATCAATCTATAAGAAAGAAATAAATAAAGTATGCTAAGAATATTGAATCTCCTTTCTAATGGATTAAAACAAAGTACAGAAATGTCATTGAATACTGACCTACTGTACAACTAAACTGGGGTCAGCACTGGTGGATTGTAAGAGCATAAGGTACATAAGCAAAACCTGTCTTAAGCGGTCACTCAAAAAATGACTAAAATGGTTTTCAATACCGATTATTGCTTAATGCAGGTCGAAAGGGAGCATTCTGCAGTACTTTTGACCACCATTTAGCTACCATTTGTCATAAAGATCTTTGGTTTGTCTGTTTTTGAATATTTTACTGTATTACTACGGGAATATATTTCTTTTTACAGAGTAGATATCTTTTGATAAGAAGGAGGGAACTAGTTAAGAGATGGTTCAATTTAGATAGTTCCCACTAAACCAATAGTTACTTCCCTTTGAAAAAAGGTCGACCATGATGTAGGTCAAAAATCGATCGACCACATAAGGGAAAAATAGGATATCTTGTTTTTTTTTACTTACCAAGACTCCTTTTTCATGTTAAACCAAACATGTTTGTTTTGAAATCCATTTATGCATACTGTCATGGCAAACAGATGCAGAGGATTTTAGACTTTCTTCTGAATCCCTTTTTTGTATTTCGAAATGATCTGTATATGAACTTATTGCATTATATGTACACATGTTGTTATACAAAAATGAAATAAAAGTTTAAACTAGAGGATTTTAGAAACTTTCAATAGGTATATTTATGTTTTGCCTATTTGTTATATTGTTTTTTAACCTACAAGATGGCTGACCCATATTTAAAAGGAAGTTACTATCGATTCTCATTCTCGGTAAAATTGAATAACAATGCGCGGACCGCAGTTCCCACCAAAATTGCAAATTTAGATAATAAAAAATACAATATCAAAATTGCCTAATTCCGCTGTGGGTGTCTTTATTATTGTGCAACGGAAACCAAAGACGCACTTTACCTATACGCTTAACGTCACAGAACCCCTGGAAAACCACAAGTTATTATATGCTGCCTTTAAAATACTAGAACGGACCCTCCACGAGAAGCGATTTGACCCCTTGCTTCTCGAGGGAGGCTCGTGTGGCCCTCTGTGGAATACGTAGTTGATGGCTAAAAGCGTTGTCAGGACCTACCCCCTCCCCCTTGGCGTAATTGTCTGGATCTGCCTAAGAATATCTAGCTTAGAAAATTGGAATACAAACGATGTCTACTGGTACAAGTACATAGATACGAAGCTTTATAGACTAATTCAAGCAGAAAGATGTCGAGAATATCAGCGAGCTGTGCGTCAACGAGTAACAACCCTATTATTGGATTGAAACTGTAAGATTTCCTGGAAATAAATGTCGTCCTTGTGCGTCGAAGAAAACGTAATAATGGACTTGTTAGCCATTTCATCCAGCAGCTTTGAATAGATCAATTTCATTGGATGCACGGCGCGGGAAATTGATCCTTATTTACATTAAACACATGCTTTGTTTATATGCCATAAATCAGTTCTCTACGGTAAATATGGTAAGTGTTATAAAATTTCGAACACTTGTAAAAATGTCGAGCACTATTAAAATGTCGAACAATCATAAAATTTCGAGCATTGTTTTTAATCGAACATCAGATTTTAAAATTTCGAACATATTTTTATTTAGAATTTCGAACACTATACACTTTTCACTTGCTTTTGTTCAATTAAACTTCGGAGAAAGTATAAACACCATAATTTATCCTAGAATCCTTGTCATATGTATTTGAAAATAAATCCAGGCCTTGCATAAATATGTAAAACATAGTTTGTTAGGCCTTGCTGAATACATTGCTCTATGAGGTTCTTGACCCCACCCACCCTCGCCGCTCGTATGCTAATTTTATTTGAGTTTGAGTGCCAACTACTGATCACAGACCTGTAATAATTATTGTACAAAGGGCAGTGATTGGTTCAAATGGTGGGTGGAAGCTCAGCAGAAGATTTAAGTTGTAAAGTGTTTCGTGATTGGTCAATAATAAACACATGGGAAAGAAATCATTTGTATCAGCCAGGTATATTTTTGCTGCACGTTTTGAAACAACATCTCACTGATTGTAATGAGCCTCTTTACTGGTGTGGCTTAGAAAAAAGGACCATGCATTTTGATTTTTTTGAATGAAATATTCTTTTCATGTAGGATGCTCGCCTTCAGGGGCCAAAAAGTGATAAAGCATGGTGGTCACCAGTGTATCTCATGCTTGCTTTTTTAATCTGTATTTCTATGGCACCCACATTGTGATTGAAGAGTTCTCAAGAACACGCCATACTTAAAAGCTGTAATAGGGGTCTATGGTAAACTTTTACAGGTCTTGGCCCTAAGGAAGAAAAACAGGCCTATTTTGTTGGATACCTTGGCTGCTATGTATGTGACTTGATATAAATTTTTGATACTTGTTTTTGGTTTGTGTGAGTCCTACATTGGGTTCAGCTTTCAAAAAGGCCACATTTTTTAAACAAAAAACATTAAGACTGCATAAAAGTGTCTAATAAATAGGTAGGGGTATGGTTGGCTCAGTTGTGCACTACATATTGGGCTGTGAAACATGTGAGTTGCACTTCCACACTAAGAGGCTATACTATAAGCATCATTTCAATTATCAAAAAACTCACAGGTTCCCATATCAGAGTATTTGTATTTTTCGCTGTTATGCGCAGCTGAAGCACTTTTAGAGTATTTGTTCTTGTAATTATCAAAATAATGTAATAATGTCCTTTTGCAAGTTTCCGTAAACAGCAGTAGTGGTCACTTGATTGAATTATATGCAACTGAATTTAAACGTATTGCATGTGGTAAACCCACATGTGCATGCTCATTTGTTGTCATGTGTCTTATTTTGAATTTGAATTGACCCAATATGACCTTGACCTTTGATAGATTGACATTTGAATTGAGCAAAAATGAAGAACAACTTGGAAACTATCTGATGCTTTACTGTACACTTTGTTTAGTAATCCATTTGGGTTATTTTGGGTTGATTTTCAGTACAAATTGACCATTGACCTTAAAGATGACCTTAAACTTAATCAGAGGAGCTATTTCAGATGAATATGTGTATGCGTACTAGTCGGTTTTAATCTTTACTATTCGATCCCGCATTATAAATGACACTTTGAAAAAAAATGGAATAATAAAACATACAAATTCACAGGCAATCTTTTACCAAATTTAAATCTGCCATTTATAAAATGAGAGTGTTGGGCTAGTAGTTTTTGCATTTTGTAAATAATTTGATGTTTTTCTCTGACCATTTGACCTCAATTTAAGACAAATAGGTATCCATCTTGCACAAAATATTTTTATATAATTAAAAGCTGATTTAATACGTAATGAAATGATCCTATGTCCCATGGCCAGGATAAAGTGATTTAGGTCTTATCAATGGGGATGGAAGGGATAACTCCATATTATACCCATGATAGTAAGGTGCATGCATCTTTTTGGTATAGTATATTGCTAAGTGGTGTAACAAGCTTGTATAAGTAAAGTTTAATGCATTTCTGTTAGAAATAAAAAGAGATATAAGAAATTGAATATGTTCACTTTTCCTTTATTTTGATGTACCATGATTTTACTAGCTATATGTGTAGGGGGTAGGGTTGATAAATGGTTCCCTAGAATAACTTTGAGGTAAATAATGCAAACAAACAAATCATCTGTGCTTTAAAATGTTTGTTGGCTTAAATTAAAGGATTTTGGGGTCATTTATTTGAAAAGGGTTAACTCTTTTGGTCACATACCTTGAATTGTAAAAGGGACAGTGATTGGCCCAAAGGTGGGTGGAAGCTCAGCACAATATTTAAGCAGTAACGTGTTTCATGATTGGTCAATAATAACATATGGGAAAAAAATCAGGTTTATTAGACTGCTATATATTTGCTACACTTTTTGAAACGTCTCACAGGTTTTGTTGAGTTAGTGTAATGGTGTGGCTAAGAAAAAATGACCATGCAGTTTTATAATTTTTCAATGAAATTTTCCTCCCATGTAGGGTGCCCACCTACAGGGGCCAAAAGTTATAAAGCATGGCGGTCGCCGGGATATCTCATGCTTTTTCATTGATTGAACTAGGTCCAATCTGTATTTCTATGGCAGCCTAATTGTGATTGAAGAGTCGTGAGGATCACATCTTGCTTAAAGGTATAATGGAGGTCTATGGAAAACATTTACGTGTCTGGGCATTACTGCAATGTTATGCGTAAAGGTATTAATAGCAACTGATAAACATTTTGACCTCCGCCGCCGTCTGTACCATAACATTGTTTTGTGATTGTAATGCGCTTAGTATCATCCATTTACAGGACGAAACAGATGTTGCGTTAATATTTTATTTTTCAACATGGATTCTGGAAATAGTATATTTTGGAAATGATATGAAATTGCAATATGGTACGTTTTCACATGAAACCAGACATATATTGATGATGCTTATCATAATTTTTGTAACTCCTGCCGACATGCGCTCTATAAATATCCTGTTGATCATGTTGATCAGACAGTTCAGATTATCTTGACAAGACGGCAGACGAGGAGAGGTCAAAGGTCAAGAAACATAACATAATTATATTTAAGAAATGAATTCAATTTTTAGAATTTTCATGGAATTATGAATACTTCGGGTCTCTTGCAAAGTAAGTAAAGTATTCGGGCTTCACGTTAACTTTGCAAGAGACCCGAAGTATTCATGATTTCATGAACAGACCAAAAATTGAATTTATCGCTCAGATTTACATTTTATTATAAATATCAAAAATATAAAAAAAAGTATCTATGATTTAAGAACAAAACAGTTTTAAAAAATTGTATTTAATATAAAATCGTATTAAAGGTTTTATTGGAGTGTAAAACGGAATAGCGGAACAGCAAGCGTGAACACGGACAGCCAATGGAACAAACAAGAGGATAATTTGCACGTGCGACTCAGGTGTGGCTCGCTGTCAATCAAAACACAAGTTTTACTTCTGGCGAATAAGCTCGATGTTCTAAGCGTATTGCACGGGCAAGTGAGCTTGACAGCTGTCAATCATATTTGTGTCATTCATGAGGCGATGGACGGCTGAAAAATAAAAGGTTCATTAAAGGATTGCTTCGAAGATGTAAATATTTCATCACATGTTTTTCTTTTCCAAGTCCTTTCTGTTTCTATCTACCCTTTTAAATAAATATTTACTTCATCGATGGCATGGACACAAGTCGTTGTAGTAAGGCCGATGCTTTTTTCTTTGATCTTTGCTGATGTTTAAATAAGACACCCTAGAAGGAGGAGCTTTTAAACCGTACTCTAACTTCCAATTTTAAATAAACAGCGATGTAGGCGGGAAGTTCCTAAATAGGGACAAATTAACCCATAGGTAAAAGTAATATAATTGACAGCTTAGGCCGGATGCAGGGAGGAGCGAATGTAAATTTCGTCAGGTGTCAGTTAAACGTGTTTATTTGCGCCTGCGCCATATTACAAGCAAAATAAAGGATTCTTCCTCGGCTTTCTGTTTAAACCGCGAGGTGGGCTACGCCCACCTCGCGGTTTAAACAAGAAAGCCTCGTAAAAGTATCCTTTATTTATTACTTGTCATTGTCCCTTCACGCTTTGCAACATTTAGATGTTATTAGCTGACTTGGGCCGAAGGCTCCGGTTGAGCTAATAGTATACCAATTACTCCAGCGTCCGTCCGTTTGTCCGTCTGTCACCCGTCAACATGTTCAAACAGCTTCTCCTCTGAAACCACTGGGTCAATTCAACCCAAGTTTTATAAGGAGATTCCCTATGATAGGGGGAACGAAGGTCCTGGTCACATTACCAAGACGGGCGCCACGTTCATATATGGAAAAAAAAACATTTTAAACTCTTCTTCTTCAGAACCAGACAGCTTATGACATTGGGACTAGTTTTGTAGCATTGTGGATGTGGGGTCTTCTAACTTTGTTCAAATGGTGATTCTAGGTTAGCCTTGACCTACTTAACATCAAGGTTGAATTTGCTTCCTAATGCATTTAAATAGGAAACAATAAAAATGGATTTTATGAAAACTGTTGAAGCCAAACTCATTATACTCATTTCATAGTTTTAACCTAAAAAGACAATGGCTATAAAAAAAATTCCCAAAGGTCAACGTTGATCTTTCAGCTGAGGAGCTCATATATGATTCCCATTAACATAATTAAAACATGTTTTTCTCAAGAACAATTCGGCATATTCGACTCAGATTTGAAGACACATTTGAGGAATCGTGTATTTATGCACGATCAAGATGGCCACCACACCCATATATGGTAAAAGCCCTTTAAATCTTCTTCTCCAGACCCAGAAGGTCAATGGTCTATGGGCACTAATTGTGCTCCCCTGGTTGCGGATTTATTCCTGTTTTGTTATGAGAGGGACTTTAAGATGTCTCTTTCTGATGATAAGCAGGTTGATGTTATTGACACTACATCCAGATATTTGAACCATATTTTAAACATTAATAATGTTTATTTTGACAATATGGTAAGTCAAATATACCCTTCAGAGCTTCAACTGAATAAAGCCAATACCTCTGATACCAAAGCCGCATTTTTAGACTTACATTTGTCAATTTCTAATGATATTGTTTCTACCAAAATTTATTATATACGTGACGACTTTGATTTTGAAATAGTCAATTTCCCGTTTTTAAATGGGGATGTTTCTCGCTCTACATCCCATGGAGTCAATATCTCTCAACTCATTCGTTTTGATAGAGCATCTAGCTATGTTACTGACTTCAAGACTCGCAATAAATTGTTAACCCAGAAACTTCTTAAACAAGACTATGGGTATCATAAACTTCGCAAAACCTTTTCTAAATTTTATAGACGATACTATGATTTGATATCTAAATTCCAAGTTGGACATAAATCTCTCTTGCGCCAAGGACTTTCAGAACCTGAAGTCTAAGGTGACTTGGTGTATAAATTGATGAAGATTGTTGGCTCTAATAATTTTTCAGTGCAGATCATTAAAATAATTTCCCATTTTAAAAATATTGGCTATAACATTATTGTATTGCAACAGACTGCATGCTTGGTGGTCAACCCACTCACGGTTGGCAACTTTGCTTTCCTCTTTAATTGCAAGCTGGTGGGTTGGACTTCAGACTCTATGACGGTTCCGACTTAAAGACTTATCTATTGATGAGATGGTAGGGGCCTGATGCTTTGGCTGTTTGCCGGGCCCACCAGGGTCTCGGCATTCAGTTTTATTTACTGTTGAGTCCTTATCTTTGCTTTATTTCTTTTATATATCTTGATTTATATGTTCTAGGAGTTGATGCATTGAAAAGTTAGGGGTCTTTCATGCATACCATTGATCTAAATCTGAATTATGGATCAGGTTGGCGCCGTGAAACCGGTTTAAGCCCTCCAGTAAAATATCTAACTGACCGTTCCAAGGCTGTACTTCTTTTGAGAATATTTTATGGGTTTTTTTCTGTCTTGTGTTTGTTATGCCTTTGTGCGCGTCTGTTTATTCGTGCCTTGTGGTCACCTGCTGGGGAAGGGTTGACCTCTTAGCTCTCGTTTGTGTTCCCATTGGTATCCTGGGTCAGGTGTGGTACTTAATTGTATCGATTCCTGATCTTTGCACCCGTACTTACTTGGACCTTGGTATGTAGCATTTGGATTGTGGGGCCTACCAGGTTTGCTGAAAGAATGATCCTAAGTTTACACAGCACGGTCAAAATAGCTTCCTAACGCATTTTAATGGGAATAATCTTGAAATGTTGGTTTTTCAATTTCTGTAAAAGTCAGTCATTCTACTTACTAGACATGGTTAATCATATAGGTAAGTACCTAAAGTCATGGTTGACCTTTGTTGCTCATATGGGACTGCAATTAATATATTTGAATATATCTTTCTCCAGTCACAAGACCACTTTTTGTCTACTGATTCTAGGGTGACCTTGATCTTCTTCATGACAAGGTCAAATGTGTTTCTGAATGATAACTACAAACAAAAATTGAACTATGGTTTTACATGTATCGCATGGCAATATGACATGACAATGTTTTTATTTATGAGACAAACTAATTTATTGTGTAAATTCATTAAATTCAAGGTCAAATGTGCTTCTGTATGATACAACGTTGTATTAAAAAATGGAAACAAAAATTGAAAAGATGATTTTACATGTTACGCATGGCAATATGACATAGCTGTGTATTATTTGAGCCGTGGCATGTGATTTCCACCAATGTGGCATTTTGACATTTGTAGACTCATGCGAGCCTGTGCAGCCTCCTTTTAAGCTTAGAGACTCCAAATTATCTCTAATCAGTAGCATAACAGTCATAGAATATTCAAGCGACGAGCGAAGGCTCTGATCAGACTGCGCGTATGCGCAGGCTGATCTGAGCCTTTGCTGGTCGCACACAACACATTGTTGGAAATCTCATGCAATGGCTCATTTATGAAACAAGCTAACCAATCATGTTAAATCCTCTTCATTATAATACGGATGCGTTCTTTTCGAGGAAGTAAACACGAGTTAAAATTGTGAAAAGGTGGCATTTTCTTTGGTAAAACTACATCTGCAGACAGGTGCGTTACATGTAATGATAAATGGTGCATCGGTAAATCTACAGGTGTCTATGACGTCATCGCTGTTCTTCAGAATATGTAAAAAGTACATTGATAGGTTTGATGTTGATAAAGAACACAAACAAGTGTTAGTTAAATGTAACGACCCGTTTTGATTGGCACACGCCACGATTAATAGATCATTTATTTCATCATATTTCAGAATATGGGCCAATGCGCGAGATGTTTTGGTACTTACTAGGTTATGTTGCAACAAATGCTCAGGCGAGTCCGCGCATTGACGCAGACTCGCTAGAGCCTTTGTTGCTTGCATACACAAAGTATATGTGTAGATGAAGACTCAGGCCGCGATTTAGACCTCTGGCCCCTCTGGAGACGTCGTTGTGTGGCCGTTTATTTGAGGTTAATTCGCATATGTGATGAGTACCGAAATCTAAGTTGTGTGCAGGCCCTTAATTTATTATATCTATGACGTCTTTACCGGGTGCTGCTGTTGATGGGAAAACACGAAACTGATATTCTTCTTGAAATTGACAAAGAGGACAAAGGACTGGAACTATCAGTCATCTCAGTGTTCCCTTAAAATGCCAAGGGCTCCAAGTGATACCGTTCTGCGGTTTAATGTTTGCAAATGTATAATTCGAAAAGATACGTTTTCAGAGTGTTAATGATAACGTACTGTGCATACCCTTCTGCAATGTCCCGTATAGGTAGGTAGGTAGGTAGGTAGGTAGGTTTCAAAGTCCAAAAGGTAGGTAGGTAGGTAGGTAGGTAGGTAGGTAGGTAGGTAGGTAGATTTCCAAGTCCACAATGCAATGAAGCCCATGAGGATACAAACAACATTATATAAGATGTCATCCTAAAAACGACAGTGTAAATAGTAATAGTCGTTAAACAACTGCATTTAGCAGCCCAATGCAACACTATGGATAGATAGTATAATCTGATTCTATACCATGTTTGCCTGGGGATGCTAGAAACAATTTGACGCAACAACTGTCTCGGTTAAGTACATGCACATGATTATGTCGCGAAGCAAATTTGGCATTTGGTATTAATAGAAGCCGAATAAAAACCTGCTAACGAGGCACTAATCATCAATAACGCACGTGATAATGAATCTAATTGTCTTAGACTTAATTTGAAACCAATTTACACGCGCTCTCATAAACACTCGTTAACATGAAGCGTTCAATAAACCGTTCCTTCGGCATACAGGCAGTTGCATAATAGCTCCTCGCATGCTGGGTACTTTTTTCTCTCGTTTATTTGTGGATTTATCAGTTATCTTACATGAGTGCTCCTCTTGTTGCAGATATAGAGGATCTTATATGAGTGCCAATGTTTTGTTGAATTTTTTAAACGAGTTGGGGAAAAGAGATAAAATGCGGAGCATTTTGTTTCTTTTTCGCAACGAGTTTAATAAATTTAATAATACAAGAGCACGAATGCTAGATTCTATTTATCATATGACATTTAGATTACTTTGAAATCTCTTTTCTAGCTTGAAAAAGTTACACTTTTGTCATTATGTAAGAAGCGTTGTCATGGACGTCATAACGTTTCCAGAACATGTGTAAACCACTAATGGTTTATCGATTTTATTACATGGCCAGACGCAACGTCATATGATAAAGTTAGTTATAATCCTCATCGAGATTCTTTTTTGCTTCCTCCACCATTGAAGAAGCAGGCGGCAGTATTTGACCCAGAAGGAGCCATTTTAGCCTGTTACCTTGAAACCCTTGCAGAAAAAAGTGGTGTTTTTATTCGCAAGTATCTACATAATTTGATAAAAAAAATATATGTTTCTGTGCAAAATGTTTTTATTATTATTATTTATTATATATCACCCAAGACAAATAGTCAACTGGTAATTCGTCTTATGGACCAATTAACCTGTAAAATCGACCGAATTTCCAATCGAACGAGAGTCGTATTTTTGACGTATTTTTTGGTTAGACCCATTAGGGTCTAACCAAAATATATGAGTGTTCATGGAGGGGCATGTGACCGATTATAACCAATCATCTGACTTTCTGTCGAACATCAAACTGATATAGATTGACCAACCTATTGACCAGACATGTGATGCTCATCTCATTTCATTCAGCTGATGAAATATCGACTCTTTGCATGCTAGTGTTTAGTGATAACATTAATGGACCCCAATCAGACCTAATAAAATGTTGGTCTTCATCTGAATCCAAACTGTTTGCCATACTGATGGTACTCATGAAGACCTCTTATTTCACCATAAACCTTAGTCTGACCATAGTCCTAAAACATTGTCCCTGATAAAGGAAATATGGATATTTCAGAAAAAAGAAATCTTCTCACATTACATTACTGGAGTAGATCTAGCCTCTCAAGGTAGATTTACCCCAGTCATGAAACATCAATTATTAGAAAAAAAGATTTTAAGGTAGACTGGCCCCAGTCACGAAACATTAATTTATTAGAAAAAGACTCTTAAGGTAGAATGACCAGAGTCATGAAACATTGATTTATAAGAAAAAGACTCTTAAGGTAGACTGGCCAGCCACGGTCATGAAACATTGATTTATTAGAAAAATATCTTGATATCTTGAACATTAACTATACTTTAAAGTAACGAAAACCACGGACATCATACACGTCCTTTACTGCTACAACACTTGTTGTGCTGATTCAAAAATAGTAAGTGAGTATGATCAGGAAATACCACAATCACAAACTGCAAAAAACGCCAAGGCACCGCGAGGAGGAGCAACACAACAATCACGAGACGCCATGAAGACAAGCTAAGCAAAGCAACATGCTCTCTCTTCCCCATCAAGATGGTAACAAAACTACACTGGACACAAAGTGACGCACAACAAAACATAGAATAACTACAGACTCCCGCAATGGGAACAACAGTCAACAAATAGTCAACAACAACAGAACCGCCGCCTTAGAACGGACAGTAGCCAAAGCCACTGAGGGGGGGGGGGGGGGGCAAATACATTTTACTGGCACCAAATCCTCGCCCCAGAAACTCTGTTAAATAAAACCTGCTTTGAGGAAGGCTTATGGAGTGCCATAATCGGTAACAACCTATTTGCCTAGTCTAACCTATTGGCGGCTTTTTAAAAGCTTGTTTGTGAAATCTAAGACCAACAAACACATATGCATATATAATAATAGCACACCTATCATGTGAAAATATTTTGCTACATTTTATCTTAGATCGTATTGAAATTAAGTTTTCACACAAATTTGAATGTTTTCGAGAATAAAGCGATTGCAAGAACTGATAAAGCATGAAGTGAAAATGTCATTGAAATCAACGACTAATTATCTAACTACTGTCTTGCCAACCCAGAGTGACAGTGACGTATGTTTTGTTTACAATTGTTAAGTTAAACATTAACTTAGACACATCACTTGAGCTAACGCGAATCGATACATCGCGTGTGTATAATCCTATCCTGCGGATAGGATTAATACACAAGTGATCTATCGACTATAAGTCCCTGATAATTTTGTAAACGAAACATGACGTCACTATCATTCTTGGCTGGCAAGACAGTAGCGGTTCACTAGAACGTCATGTGAACAAGTACATGTGCAAATAGTCCAGACACAGACTTCGTGCCACGCAATGCGCCATCTCATCAGGATCTTTACTGAATCAATGTATCATCATATACAATGTTGTTTGGAATAACACATTAACTTTTTGTTTGTACCTAGCGCATCGGCGAGCAGCAAATGTTCAGGCTAGTCTGCGCCTGAAGTTTTCTCCACCCATAGAAGCTATGCGATATCTACTATGTATGTAAGGCGAGAGCGACCCCAGTAAGCACGTAAAAATCGGTTGTTTGCAGCCTTGTTAAACTCAAAAATTTCACACTTCGTAAATTTCACTGTGAAGAATCGGTACCAATTCCTCACAGCACATGAAAATTGGTACTAATATGTCACATATTTTGTACCAATATCTCACACTTTGTGAAAAATACGCAAGAAGTCAAATTTCATATAGCATACATGCGTATTCCTCATATTGATAAAATACCTCCCCCCCCCCCCCCCCACCAGAATCT
Organism: Loripinus fragilis; assembly: GCA_964019695.1. NCBI lineage: Eukaryota > Metazoa > Mollusca > Bivalvia > Lucinida > Lucinidae > Loripinus > Loripinus fragilis. The sequence continues at coordinate 63,465,207 of OZ026528.1, read as the reverse complement.
GCTGCATTTTGCACTATATTCCAATTCTTCACAGTTTTGTCATTGACATCTGTGAACATTAAGTACCAGTTCTTCATATTTGTGATAATTCGATACCAATATTCTGACATGTGTGAGGATTGGTACCAGGTCTTCACACGGGTCATCACACGTGTGAGTTTCGATAGGTACCAATCTTTCACATGTGATGATGTGATACCAATTTTTCCAGATGTGAGGATTTGGTACCGATTCTTCACACGTATAAGGATTTGGCAGGTATCTTAATACGAGTGAGGATTTGATACCGATTCTTCACATTTGTAAAAATTTGGTACCAATTCTTCACATCGTACTAGCTCTTCATATGTTAAAAACTATCAAAAATGTTAGATTTGAGCACAAATGTTACACCCCAAAAATTATCGAAATTAGCCGTAAATTTCACATTTACCAAAAGTGATGTATTGGTACCAATTTTTCACATGGTGTGAAATTTACGAAGTGTTATATTTGCGGTTCAACATAGCGCGTAAAAATCGGTTGTTTTCAGCCTCTACCCCATGGTGCCAAGGATTGGTATGATATTATGGCATTTCCTGGTCATACTTAGTTGTGTTTCGCTTCGATATAAAACATTACTTCAGGCAAAAGTCTTCACGAAACACAACATAACCTCATATCGCCCAAATTAAAAAAAAAACGTTCACACAAACATGACTGGTCTAACATAATTACTTTGGTAGCGATGCTCAGATATTTTCTCCAAAGTCACACATTTTTGCTTTTCATTCACAAAATGACTTATTTCGCGTTCGCGTGATATGTCGCCGTATTTGCATCCAGAAAAAGATGTACCTGAATTGTATTAACTTCCTAATAAAATATACAGGAGTATAAAATGAGAAAACAAATTATTCATCACACGGAGAAAAATGAACAGACAAAACGCTCGATTATTGATTGACAAGCTCGCAGATAAAAGTGAGTAATTGATGATTTTTTTCCTTGTCATATGGTGTGGGTACATGTACTCAAAAGAACCGTCTCATTGATACGGTTCTTTTGAGCACCCGCAACACATGCTTAATTTCTTGGGTACGAAAATTGCCTAAAATCCTTTGGATAAGTGGAATTTGGGGCTCTTTGACAAGAATATCCATGGATATACATGTATAAGTGAACAAACATATAAGATTATAATAGTACCTGCAGCACATGAGATTTTGCAACATTATCGCACATGCACAAAGACAGCGTAAGTTAAAGACCTATATTCCTGTTTAATATAGATCATTAAAATATTGACTGATAAGGGACAGTTTCAGTATCTCAAAGGATGTAAGGGGCATCAAGAGATTTATATGGCGTTCGCTGACGGACCGATGATGGCCCGTTTTTATTGCTTTTTGGGTCCTCTCTCCCCTCATAAAAATGGCTCATATACAATGTATATGAGTCTGCACCGTTCAAATAAATAGAATGCAATGAATGTTGAACTGACACTTAATGGATGCTTAAGAAAACTATTGGTAGCTCCTTATTTGCTGAGCATGTAACACAAGTACAGATAAACAACATTTTGAGCTTCAAATTGTGAATATTTTCTTATCCATAAGTTTTAACATTTGTAGTGTACTTTTGTAGTGTGTGCTCAAAAGAACCGTCTCATCGAGACGGTTCTTTTGAGTACCCACAGCATATATTTTGGCTGAGAAATGAGAAAATTAACTTTTAATTATGCACTCTCATCTAGAGCCCTGAATTGTAATTTTCTCTGAGATGTCCCATACACGTCATTCCATTAAGTATTGAATCAAATATGGCCTTTTGATGTCTTCTATCGACAAACGTTTTTCACCGTTTCGTGACGTTGCAATTTCCGCGAATGAGAGAATTGCTGATATATAAGGAGAATGTTGCATGAATGGTCACTTCACATGTAGTTTATGGAAATGAGCATGGTCGTCTGTTTATAATGCATTGTACTCAGTACTGTAAAAGACAAGTTTCATTACTTTCTAACTGGTCGTTCAATGTCTCATGTCGCAGACGATGAAATTGCATTAAAACGTCATTTTACAATTCTTTGACTGCTATCTTCAAGTTTTGCATGGTCTCTCTATCTGATTGTTTGTAGTTATGTTTGCGCCATTTGACGAGGAAATTTTGGTCTCCATGTATCGCATGAATATAAATTCGAGCAAAGAATGCTCAGGCTTGTGAACAGACACAGTGAACTCTTTGTACACTAATCAACTCTTCTATCTGGTCTACACCACTGAGCCTGGGGAGGTTCATTGTTCACATCAAGGGGTCGCATGTTAGAATTGCTAAATTAAGATGTATTTCCCTGAACCACTGCGAACTTCGTGTTTTTTTTTTTATCTTATATGTATTTAATAGTGAAGACCCTCAGATTTCATAATGCGGCATTTTATCGGGGTACAGTACTCGTGTATAGGGAAATTCAATACTACATGTAGTAAGCAATGGGCTAACCCTTAACCTTGTATAGAGACGCATTTTAACACTTTGCAAACAGAGCAAACCCAGATCCGGCACCGAGGTTATAAAACTTTTTTCATGCTCAACTTAACTGAGCACGACATTTTAACTGCTCATAAAATAAAATGCCGACAAATATTTAGTCTCTAATATGTTGTATTTATCACGCTAAAAATCTTAAAAAGCCAACGATTGTTGGCATTTTAACATTTATGAGCCGGATAAATTTTGCGCTTAGCTGAGTTGAGCTTGAAAAAAGTTTTATAACCTCGGGGCCTGGCAGATCTTGTAATAGTCTTCTCTGTTTACTTATGGAAATATGATTAGATACGATCCTATATTGGTGGACCTGACAAGTAATTCTCTGTTCTATGAACAAACGTGAAAGTTATTTATATAATTATTCATAGTGGGCGGAGCTTAGCATGAGTATTCATGAAGGAAATTTTACACCGAGTCTTCACTGAGTATTTTGTAGGGTCTCTCTATATATAAATGATCACATTTTTGTGGTCTGCTGAAATAACTTTGTTTTATATCAGATATTTAAATGCACGTGTCGTGACACGAGGTTCTTATTTTACAGTATTACGTGTTCGAGAGTACAATTAGAGGGTTATACTATTTATGGAGTCAATTAAAAAAATCTTGTTTCTATAAATATGTACCATTAATTCAGTTTAACAACTGAATTTTATTAATTCGACTGGAAACGATTATAACTGCTGTAATTTGTATGTGCAAAGCTGTTTGAAGTCATTGGTGGAAAAAGTAAGTCAGTATGGCATCACAGACGGGCCAACCCACGAATGGTAATGCTGTAATTTCTATGAAGTCAATGTTGAATCATGAAAATGAAGGAAAAAGTAAGTCAGTATAGCCAGGGAAAACCACAACCACAGACCACAGACAGAACAACCCATGACACCATGAGGAAGAGACACAGAACAATAGCAGCGGCGTGACATCAAGTACAGTAAAACCTGCTTTAAACGGCCACTCAAAAACAGACAAATTAAGGATCTTAATGACAAATGGTAGCTTAATGAAGGTCAAAAGTATTGCAGAATGCTCCGCTTGGAGCATTCTGCAATACTTTTGACCAGCATTAAGCGATAATTAGTCTTGAAAACCAATTTTAGGTATTTTTGAGAGTGGCCGTTTTGCACAGGTTTCACTCTACACAAACAAAGTACAACAACCAGCTCTCTCTTCTTCAGTGAGATGATTGCAAAATCTATGTTCAAATAATAGTTTAGTACGAAAGCATTGCGGCCCGGAACTAGCATTTATCGATATCTGTCGTTGTGACTTTGGAAAGTTTACAAGTTGGCGCCATTTGGTGTTCAGTAATCAAATGGAAGAAATGATGTTATTTCAATGCTTAACCGTGGCCAATGTGCAATTTCGTTTGTATGAGGGAAAATCCAAAGCTATTGACCACGACTGTCTGTTTCATTGCAGTAACTTTTATCGGTCCCTCTGAAGATATGTCACGTGTTCAAACCGTTTCCTAGGATCCATATACACATGTATCCTAATTAACATTTTCATTTCCTATCCGCGATTTGTACGGAATTATTATTATCATATTTACGGTGCACTTTTGGAGAAGGTGACTTTGTGAGAGACATAAACGTGATGGATCAGTTTTGTAAATCTGTAGACTTAGCAACGGCGGGCGTGATCAACTCCAGAGACAAGTGCATATGTACTTACAAGTTTTCAGACACGCCTACCAATCTCTTGTCTTTTGTTGTAGCTTTAATTGGGGGATTTTAATTAAATGTTGGAACTGTTACAACCATCTGTTTGGGTTGCGTCTTAATAGTGTCTGCATCGTGTAAGCTCAATTTTGAGAAAATGTACCTCATTGCGGATTTTATTGAATTCGGTTTTCATCGTAATATCATGATATAGAACATGGGTTCAGCCATCTTGTTCTGTCAAGAGCTGCAGAACAAGGGTAGCAATTCACTATTTTGAAGTCGAAAGTTATATCCCGTCAAAACTTTCCCTTGTGGAGTTGTTTTGGTACCCATTTGAAGCTTTCAATAAAGCACCTTTTTAATATTCTTTGAGATATAAGGACAGTATACTGAAAACTGCTGCTGTTTGTGTTTTTGTTATTGCTTACCCCAGCAGTTTCTCACATTATTGCTATACTTAAGGATGTACAATCACGCGAAATGTACAAAACTTGAAACCCTGTGCAAGTTTGCACAGGTTTCATATTTTGTAAATTTCGCGCAAGTGATTAAAAATGTAGAACTTACATGCATTGTGTTGCCAGCTCGTTTCCTGAAAGATTTTGTTTGTGCGTCTAAACGTAAAATCAATTTTGTGAGAAAAGTCCGTTTTGTCGTATGCTGGTCCCAGCCAGTCACAATTATTAAACTGCTCTCATATTATTTTGGAATCATATTCGCCCGCCTATCCAATTAGCCTGAAATCTAAAGTGCTGTCAGCGCACTAACCCAGCAATTACTGAAATGCAAGAAAGAGGTCATATGACCAGGCACGTGCAATTCAGGCACCTGTGTACTCTGAATAGAGCATTTATGTTGAACTTCGCTTTATAATAACATAACATATAACATAACATAACTTTTATTCTCTCAGATTGAGGAAGTAACTTCTAATCAGCTAATGACATATCTATGAAGTATACGATGAGGTGCGCGCTAATAGCCAATAGCTAACAGCTATAACCTTTTTGCCAATTTAATAGCTATAACTGTTTTGCCGATTATCGATTTATTCGGTTATTAATCGTTAACGGTAAAACCATAAAACCATCAATCGATGCATCCCATCGCTGTATCAAACTGGCTTTTCAATGTGGCACCCGTAGGTTGCAAGGGGTGTCGTAGAAAAGGTCAAATACTTAATGTAGTTACCCGACGTTTTGTCGGACCTGGGCCCGGAATTACAATGCCTCCTTAAAGTTAAGGAAGACTTAAGCTATGTATTGATTTTTCGGGATGCGAAAAATAAAGTTTCAAACTGATTAAAATCAAAATACTTTCATTTTTCGTAAGATCACAATGATATCTTTGACCACAAGAGCCACATCTATCCAGGCAATTTATTTAGTATTTAATACAGCATTTTGAAATATCAATACTTAAGTCTTCCTTAACTTTAAGGAGGCATTGTAATTGCGGGCCCTGATCTGAGTCAAAACTCGTAATTCCCTTCAGAAAGCTTCACAATGTTAAATACATGTACCAAAGCCCAGGTTCGTTGACCATTTTAGGTAGCGCAGCGGCTCAGTGGTAAGGTGCTTGACTCGAGACCGAGAGGCCGCGAGTTCGAGCCTCACCGGCGTCACTGCGTTGTACTTCTTGAGCAAGACACATTTATCCTAGTTTAGTACTGGTTCAACCCAGGAAGATCCGTCCCTGTTTAACTGAAAGATTGTTGATGGGACTTAAAGAATCAAATCAAACAAATTGACCCTTTTAGCTTATATCGTGACCCAGAACTATGCCGCCAAACATATTTTGTCGTTGTTGTTAAGGCATGGTTATGTTACAATGGTTATAAGATGTTTTCGTTTTTCTCGAACTAAATTAATTTACAGTAATACTTTTCAAAAAGAATACGCCATTTTGACGAATATCCTCTACTATTGGTCCGTTGCGGACCGTTTCAAGGTGAAACGGCACCATTTCTCAGATGACGGTCACTTTATTAAATATCATCCGGTCTGACGGTTCATCAAGCGATCTCATCTGAATTACAAATTTAATCAGGTCTTTTGCTTCTATTAGGTTGGTACTAGCGCATTCACCACTGAAAACGTACAAAAGACATTTGAGCCATGACATGTGATTTCCAACAATGTGGCATTTTGACATGTGTAGACTCGGACGAGCCTGTGCAACCCCCTTTTAATCAAAGAAACTCCAAATTATGTTCAGTCAGTAGCTTAAAACTCATCATTCTCAAGCGACTAGATAAGGCTCTGATCACACTGCGCGTTTGCGCAGGCTGGTCTGAACCTTGGCTGGTCGCACATACCACATTGTTGGAAATCTCATGTCGCGGCTCAAATTTTGAGCTTGAATTTGAAGCAATTCCACTGTAACACACTGGATGTCAGGCAACATCAAAATGGCGGTGATTTAAAATGGGGGAAATCCAGGAAACCCCTAGGACTAGTTTAGTTCACAACTTTCTTTGATATTTTCATTAATGCTGGTCAGATTTGCATCAACTTGAAGCAGATAACTAAGGGGAAAAAACTTGCTGATCTCATAAGATTTTCTGAAAAATATCTGATGTTAAAGTTATTGAGGAGCAAACAGTTTTCAGATTGTGCCAGAAAATCATATGAGATGAGCATCTTTTCGTACTTTTTGTATGCGTTTTGCTGCAAACCTAGACGGGCCCCGTCTAACTGATAATTTTATCATGTTACAAAAAACTGCAACTTATTATATTTTTTATTCTAATAGTGTCTACCTCTCTGATAGGGCTAGTTCCAGCTCACAAGAGAGATTATATCAGGAAAAAGTTTTGTTCAGTTAGAGTAATTTACCTTGAACTCAGAGCCTGGTGGCCAGGCTAATTCAGACCCAATGTAGATCTGACCAAAATAAGAGGAAGTATCAAAGGAAGTCTTACCCTTATCGTAGGGGGTTCCCTGGATCCCCCTTCACCCGTTTTAATGCCGTGATTCTCCGCCAATGCACGAAGATAATCTGATAACGCAGCTCTTCTGTGCTTTCAACATGTTCAAGTGGGTGAATTGGCCACACTAAGAAAGTCAGCACATGAGATTTTGGTCATGTTCGCATCCAGAGGCTAACATCCAAGGCTCTGGCGATCCGCTCGCACACAAGGCTATGAAAGGTGTCAGCGCCTTGTTATTCTCTTTCTGGCAAGTAATATGACTCTATACTTGCTATACGCATATTTTTTATATTTTATTTACTACCATGCAACCACCAGCTTAGCGAAAGCATAGTTATGGAATCAAATTTGGTGATATAGCTGTCATGTGAATATATATAATAGTGATAGGTACAATGCATTTTAATAGAGGAAAGCCAATGGACATGATACTTGTTTAGTGTATGTTTCAAAATAGGTTTCCTTTATTGCAGTAACATACGTTTTTTGTACACATTGGAATTGCCTCATAGAGGCAATTCCAATGTGCACCTACAACATATGTCCATTCAATAAATCAGAGTTTTTCACCATAATAAAACAGGTTTTTCACAAACTTCTCAATTTCTTTTATGTTTATGTGCAATGAGCATGTAGAAATGAACAAGTTTTTGTAAAGTTTGGCATGCACCTGGATGACAATAATAGATGGCCAATTTTATATTATTGACAGCTTATCTTTAGATGTTTCATTGGAATGAAATGCTAACTTGGTGATTGCCTGGTTGTAATATCTGCAGCTGGACACTCAGACTGGTTCGAGTCCCACTTTGTCGGAAACCCCGACGACAGATTTGATTTATTCGCGTCGAGCCCCAAATTGGCAAATCACCAGTCAAAAAGAAATGCTTATGCGCTTGAATCAATAAGCGCCCTACATGTATATATGGGTCAATGAACTTTTCCCATACAATCACACCTCTTCATTTTCTTTGAATTGTACCAATTTAAGAGTCTGCTTCTGGAAATTTAATTTACCACCCGTTTCTCAATAAGTGAAGATTTGATCTGGAATCATATGTTGACATGCAAATTTGCAATTAGCTGTCTGAAAATTACACAATTTTATATTTTTGCACGTCATGCTGTCGCTCAAAGAATTCTAGTCGATGCTCAGTGGCGGATCCAGCCTTTCCCCCCCCCCCCCTTTTTTTAATACCCTATGAAAATGAAATAATTTGGTCTCAGTGAGACCAAATTATTTCATTTTCATGCGATATTTAAGAAAAATAAGATAAAATCAGCAAAGCGAATCCCCACAACTTTATACATATGAACCCCCTTTCCAGAAATCCTGGATCCGCCCCTGATGCTCGCCGATATTTAAGCCATGATTCGTCGGCACAGTCGAATCAGTGGCATTACTATTCGCAGCCTAAATACTATACTGACGTGCTTTAAAACGCACCACTTTAATACTTCCCTTTTTACCCATGCGCGCACCCAGAAGGGGGGCAGAGGGTCTGGACTCAACCCCTGAAAAAGCACAAAGCTATTGGGCTTTCTTAGCTATACTGGTCTGAAATATCACCAAGCCAGCATTCAATGTTGGGTCATCATCTGGCCACCAGCGAGACGCCATTTAAATGGCGTTTCGATGGCGGGCTGATGCTGGCCCGCTTATAGTGGTATTTGGATCCTCTCTGCCCTCATTATCTAAAAAAAAGTGTTCAGGGTTGGACTCCCTCTGACAAAACGTTCTGGATCCGCGCATCTTACATTTCATGGTAATCTTTGCTTCGATGATGTCATCTTGAGTCAAAACTCGAAAACTTAATTGTACAGCTTACTGCTTCGAATGAATTTTGTCGCTGGGACATCTCTTCAGTAACGGAGAGTTTTAGTCATCGAGTGAAAGGACACCAAGAAATAAACGTCAAAAAAGTCAAAGAGGCTGTATCGCAGACATTCCAATTACAATGAGGGTGGTACCTTGATGACTAACCAAGCCCATAACGCACTTGATATGGTGGCTGGTTTGTGCCATTTCGATATAGATTAAGACTCAGACCAAACGTAAAGCTTTAATCGGTAGGTTGATGCCTGATGCTTATCTGTAGCTGGACCCACCGTGGCTCAACTTGAGGTTTTCTATAGCTCTGACTATCTGTGAGTCATGAGCCCTTTTCTTTGTTTCATCATGGAGTGTTAATTTGATTAGAGTGTTTTCCATGATGATACATTGCATTAGTTAGATGGCCTCCATGCGAGCTGAACATTTCTTGTACTTCAACAACAGCAGAATATAGGGCGAAGATTTGGTACCAGTAAAATGCATTTAAGCCCCCGTTCTAAGGCGGTGGTTCTGTTGTTGTTGACTGTTTGCTTATTGTTACTCCCATTGTGGGAGTCTGTAATTGTTCTATGTTTTGTTGTATGTTATTTTATGTCCATTCTAGTATTGCAATCATCTTGATGGGGAAGAGAGAGCTGATTGCTTTGCTTAATTTGTCTTCCTGGTGGCTCGTGATGGTTGAGCGGCTCTTCCTCGCGGTGCCACGGGGTTGTCTGCAGTTTGTGATTGTGGTATTTCCTGATCATACTCACTTACTATTTTGAGACGATACGCCAGCATTTGTGATTAAAAGTGGCTTCTACGAATATGTGAAAAGTATCAAAATCTCATGTACTGGCGGATAAGCTAAAGTACAGTACATTCGATCAGGTCCGATTCTTAATGTAAGAAATCGCATGTCCAGCTTCTAATAATGGCTTCCATAAGTGACGTCAAACTCTCGAATCGTGACATTTCGGACGACTTAATGAAGTAGTATTAAACATCAGGCACATAAACTATAATCGATGTCGTCAATCAAAAGCACCATTTGTTAACAGAATTTCGTCATTCAGTCTTCGAGATCTCCACATAAGCGTGTGTAATTGAAAAACAGTTTTCTTATTTCTCAACCAAAACATATGTCGTGGGTACTCAAAAGAACCGCCTCAATGAGGCGGTTCTTTTGAGCATCCAAAACACATGTTTAAACAGATGGGTAAGAAAATAATTACCATCTTACAATAATTATTTGCGCTTATTTGGACCCATGTATAATCGTGATGATCCATCAAGACTACCATTCGTTACATGTAAAAGAATTTCGTCTTTCGTTCTAAAGATGGCAATGCTTCTGTGGAACCTTAACAGTCAGGGACATAACCACTATAAGTTTAAATTAAATCACTTGAAAAGTTTTAACGGTGCCTTTCTAACAATGGTTTCGAAGTGAGGCTACAGAAAGTATCTTATTTAGGTTATTTTGATAATTCTTTAGGCCAAGGTCAAAATTGCAATCTCAAAATTATAACTGACTCACGTTAAAAATTGTAGCTTATTTTCTGATCTTCAATGACCTTGCGTACAACTTTCTAGAGGGTGCGTACAGAATTTTATTACACAATCGTTAAGTTATGTAATAGATATTTCAGACAAAATAACCCATTTGGTCATGAAAATTACTTTATTTTATACTTAGCAGTGAAATCAATGCGTATCAAAAGCAAATAAAAGTGATATCAATCACTCTTGAAATGATATGATATCAATCACTTGTGATTTATATCAGCCTATATTTTCACTGTAGCGTTTTTTTTTTGATCACCTCTGACTTTTCCATTCACTTAATGCAGCTCACTTCGAAAGTTCAAACGCCAATAACTTTCTTATTTGTGAACAAAAACATGAAGTGTGGGTAGGCAATCTTGATCCAGGTATTCTGTCACAAATACTCCTTTGTCTTCTTTTACATTATTGTGATTCGGGTTGATGCATGGTTAATTGATTAACTGTTAATCTTCTAAAAAGTATAAAATAAAAAGAAAATTTACTTTTTAGTAAATACCAAATAAATGTCATCTCGTGAGTTGAACACATCGAAATTTTCATTCGTGCTGCGCACTCATGAAAATTCTGATGTTTTCAACACACTCGATGAAATATATTTGTTATTCACCTCAAAAAAGTAAATATCCTCTATATAACGTCTGAATTTGAAGATGAAAAAGATATTTTCACTCAAACAGGTTACTTTCTCATTTGTTGCAAAATATAAGTGCTTCAAGAGATTTTTTTTTAACTTCTGGAGGTTATGTACCTGACTGCTAAATGTCAACGCATACATGTACTCTCGTGTTACATGATTGGTTTAGAGCGTACCACGTGTATATTGGTCATCTACAGATAATATTCACACTGGTAAATGTATACGTCGATTTGGTGGTATTTACGCGTATTGCCGGTACTTCATAGACCGGAAGTGGTAGATATTGGTGTTAATACTATATAGAAAAACATGCCATATGCCTAAAGGACTATAGAATTCAATCATTTTTAAGTATTAGGCATGCATATGGCGATTTATGTAAGCATTTAGGAATAGATTCGAGTACCGATCTGGATGATCGGTACTCGAATCTATTCCTAATTGCTTACATAAATCGCCATGCACATACTGAATGCTTAAAAATGATCTAATTCTATAGCCCTTTAGGCATATGGCATGTTTTTCTATATAGTATTAACACAAATATCTACCACTTTCGGTCTTTGAAGTACCGGCAATATGCGTAAATACCACCAAATCGACGTATACATTTACCAGTGTGATATTGGACTGCCACAATATATATCTATACCCTTTGTGGAACAGAAACTTCTAAACGGGCACTTTGGCAAACAGTGGACCAAACGAAATGCATGCACCATGCAACATTTTATCAGGATCTGCACTGTATGCTAAGAAGAAATCGATCTTCAGAGAAAGATGAAAAGTATAACTTTTGATCCATCAATATATACAACGGACATTCCTGACTTTATTGTATATAGCTTTATGGAAAATTCCATTGGTCTGAAAAGCAGTGGCGGATCCAGAGGGGGTTCAGTCGGGGCGTTCGCTCGAACCTTACTCTCCGCCCCTGTTTTTAAATATCCTATGAAAATGAAATAATTTGGTCTCAGTGAGACCAAATTATTACATTTTCATGGGATATTTAGGGAAAATGAGATAAAATCAGCAAAGCGCACTCCCACACCTTTATATATATGAACCCCCTTTTCAGAAATCCTGGATCCGACCTTAAAAAGGGTTAACTATTTAATTCAATTTGTTTATATCTTTGCAGGTTATGGTCACAGTACCCCGCAGACAGACAGCGGCAAAGTGTTCTGTATGTTTTACGCGTTAATAGGAATTCCCCTGTGTATCATCATGTTCCAAAGTGTTGGAGAGCGACTGAACACGCTGATCACGTACATCATGAAACAGCTGAAAAAATGCTTCAGGATGAAACACGAGGAAGTCAGCGAAACCAACGTCATCATAATAACCATGAATCTTAGTCTATTAGTTTTAACTGCTGGCGCGGCAGCCTTTTCACATTATGAAAATTGGGATTATATTAATTCCTTCTATTATTGTTTTATAACATTGACTACGATAGGATTCGGTGATTACGTTGCGCTTCAGAAAAATAATGATTTGCAACAAAAACCTCATTATGTGACTTTCAGTATTGTTTTTATTCTCTTTGGTTTAACAGTAATATCAGCAGCCATGAATTTACTCGTCCTACGATTTTTAACGATGAATACCGAAGATGAACGAAGGGATGAACTCGAGGCTGCGGCCGCTGCTCAGACTGCCGTCCGATTGGACGGTGACGTCATCACAAGTTCTGCGAATGGCAATATTGTGTATCAGGCACAGGAGAATCCTGAGTTTAGTGAACAGCTGTCCGTGTGTTCGTGTTCGTGTTATAACCTACGCTCAAAGAATAAACATCGATATAAGGTGACTCGATCGCCGTCGAAAATAACACATCTCTTGCCAATGTCGAAAGTGAACAAAGAATATAATGATAAAGACGATATCTACAGTTTTGTGGACGAAACGAATTATTCAATGTTTTCGAAGAAAAGAGCCTCGGTTTGATGAAAGCCCTCGTTGTGATGATTATTCCCGAACTCCCCAAGCATGATGTATCCTCGAACGAACCTTCTTTAGTCAAGATCACTGCCATAGTGACACTGTGGCAGTGGTCTTGTCTGAAGAAGGTTCAAAACTATGAAAAAACCAACGTATGCGATGATCTAACAGTGCTTAGATCACGTGATATGTTATGATTACACCAAGGATGTGAACGTGTACGTAACGATAATGCTCGAACATTGGAGAGCGCGTGTCTAACGTACATGCGTGCAGGCCACAGTGGACTCGATTTATACCGGAACCCACGTACAACCCAAAACCACCCGAATTAAAACATAACTCGGAATGAAGGTCATAAGGAACCCCGTGACAAATATAATGACAGTGCTGGTGAGTTGGGTAATAGCCGGTACTGAGGCTACCTATACAGATATGTGAGTTTACAAAGATATATTTTGATCAAAAGATCAAAGAAACTCCTAAAGTACCATGCATGTTAAATATCAATTTATATCCTGCTAAAATTTGTTAAAGACATGGAAATGATGTATATACTTGCTAGAACCGTCTAGCTACAGGGTTGCGATTTTTGCCATATTTAAATGCATATACATAAGTCAAAGTATTCAGGATTATTCCTGAATTCAGGATTTTGAGGCTGACTTTCCAAAGAAAGTCAGCCTGAAAATGCTGAATCCTACAGATTTTGTTAGCTTTTCTGATTTAGTTTCTGTTATCGAAATATATTTGACCATTTACTTTGGAATTTTTAATATTTTGGAGGCGCACAGCAAGTTTTAAATTCTGATTTTCTAAAGTTCAGGATTTTGGAAATTTTGAACTTTCACCCATGTACCTATGTACTCTTCAACAAGAAGAAAATGGATGTATATGTGTTCGAATTGAAGGATAAGTATTGTTCAATATAGCCAGTAAGTGCTGATGCTTTAGTTCCAAGTCAACATTTTTTCAGTCGTGTCAGGACGTTTTCCTATCTTCCTGGATTGAATCAGTACTGAACGGAAGGTAAAGGTCTTTGCTCAAAGGTACAGCGCCTCACATGAGTAGCGAATCAGCAACCCCTTGACCCCACTGAGCAACTGCGCCCTTCATTAAAGGGCATAGTGCATGAAAACACCCATACGCGGGTCCAGAGGCCAGGTGGGATCGGGGGTCCGGACCTTACATGAAAAATCACAAAGCTATAGGGTTCCTTAGCAATATTGCTCCGGATCCGCTGGAAAATCACAAAGCATTAAATGGCGTTTCGCTCGTGGGCCGATAGTGGCCCGCTTTAAGCATTATTTTGATCCATTCTTCACTCCTTATCAACTAAAAAAGAAAAAAAAGAAGAAAAAAAAAATACTGATAGAGTTGGATCCCCATGATAAAACTTTCTGGATCCGCGATAGTGTTTGCATACTTAGCCTGGCAGCAAAGACTCAGGTGAGCATGGTGTATCAGCGCAATCGCTTCAGAGCCTTCCCTGCTCTCAAGCATGTACACGTTTCCGAAAAGTAATAATCATATCTGAAAAGTAATACTACAGCCGAATCTCGTAAATTCGAAATCCGCAGGGTGAGAGGTTTTGTTTCGAATTATCAGTAGTTCGAATTAAAGGGAGGTAGGCATAAAATTTATAATTATCATTTTCTTTCCCATCAAACATCATATGTTTTGAGTGCGTAAAAGAAACGTCTCTGGGAGACGTTTCTTTTATGCACCTAAAATATATTGTTTTATTATACAGCTATTAAAATAGTTAAGAAACAGGTTCTATTCTCTGAATCAAGTTTGTCCCAAACTTTTAATTCGAATTAGCGAGTATTTTGAAAAATCGGAGTTAGTATTTTCGAGATTTTACTGTAATTGTTTAAATGGTAAGCACTGCTGATTTCGTTTTGACGCGATTCCACACTTTTCTGATAAATCTGTTTGTTTTTGTTCTTTTTAATAATAGTCAAACATGGCATACGGGTGCTTGATCAATGAGTATCGATAGCTTTCTGTGAAAACTGTCCAGTAAAAGTGTGTCATTGTTGGTTTGAAGTTTATTAAGTGTCGCCACTGTGACTGTGCCTATGGAAATGAGTGCACACAATCTATACTGACCGGAAAAAAACGCTACAGTAGAATTTGTCAAGTTAGACAATATGGTTCACAAACCCGAGCTGCTCGAGCTTATCATGACCAGAACCTTGAGTAAAGCATCGGGGTTATTTGAATTTATCGATTTTGTTTATCAAATATGTTGGCTAATATACATGAATATTTAACTGCTGTCACTAATATATTTCCTTCCGAGTAATTTATCGAAAAATTTGCATATAGCGTTTCTTTTGTCATTCAGTATATTACCTGACTCTGAACAAAAAAGTCGAATAATATCTGAATTAAAGGGAAGCGCACATCAAAAAGTAGACCGGTATTTTCACACAAATAAGTTTAGTGCAAAAAGTAAAATTTAATGAGTGTGACCAGTGAATGCCACAATCACCACATACTGCAGACTAACCTACGGCACCATGAGAGAGACGCAGAACACAGACAGCCACAACACAATTAAGTAAAGCAACTAGCCCTCTCTCTCTCTTCGTCAGCAAGATGACTATTAAACTAGAAAGGTGACCAAGAACCACATCCGATGCGGCGTTTCGCAAAAATAAAACCCTCAGTTTCGTGAAAATAGACCCTCAGTTTCGTGAAAATAAAACCCTCAGTTTCGTGAAAATAAAACCCTCGCGAAAACTTCCGAAATTACAGAAACAAGCCATTGCATCGCTGGATTGCCTGAAAACAAGAAGTTCTTATAGTGTAATCCATACGTGAATATTTTCAGGATCAATCCTGAATTCAGGATTTTTAGGATGACTTTCCATAGAAAGTCAGCCTCAAAATGCTGAATTAGGGAGACTGTAATAGCTTCTTTGATTAGCTTTCAGATTACCAAAACACAATTAAGCATTTGAACTTGATATTATTTGTTTTTTGTAGGCATTCTGCAAGTTTTAAAATTTGATTTTCGAAAGTTCAGGAGATTTGAAATTTTGAGCTTTCACCCATGGTAAACACAACTCGAAAAAATTCCTTCAATTGGCAAAGGGACAATATCGGACTATTTCCTTTTGGTTATTTCCCTTAGGTTGCGCTGTGATTGAAATTAATGTTTGTTAGGTCGTGGTTGGTGGTAAGTTGACACACTATTAAGCAGACAACCTCCTGATATATATGGGCCAGTGTATGCAGAAACCAATCAAATGACCTGTGCTTTCAGTGACGATTCGTCAGTTGGAGTTGTCTCCGCATGGACATAGACTCAAGCCTGTTTGATCGAAATCTTCATCAAAAGGATTTTGTTCATGCAGCGAATGATATATGTTCTGGTCGGTGGAGCCTCTGCATTGCTGACTGGTTTCAGACTACACTTATATTACTGGAATTATTTATCAGTTTGCAGATAAAATGTTTAAGATAAATAGATTTACAAAATGGTTTGGATTGGTACATGGTGTACGCTTAAAAAGACGTACGCGCTTTTAAGGTCAAATGTGGTGTATGGATAGTTATTTGCCTGTCTCAATGAGATGTCCCATTTATGTTTGCTCTTGTGGTGATAAAAGCAAGTGCGTTAAAGAATGGGGTGCTATGTGTTTTTGTTCCCTTTTTGTCAATTTCAGGCATATGAATGAAATTTGTTTACACAACTGTTGTCATACATGACCTTGTGCACCGTGTGGGACCGCATTTGGCTTGTTTGTTGTATGATAAATGTTTGATGCGTGCAGTTTTCCAGGCATCACGAATTTATCTGCATTGATTATTACATGTACAATTGATGTTGTTACACTCGACCTAGGGCATGGTGTATATGAATAAACTGCTACACCATGCCCTTGGTCGAGTGTAACAACATTCAATCAAACACATTTTATTTGAAAAATTAGAAAAAACTTGACAGTAAGTGGTTGAACACAGGTAAAAGTTTGTAATTGATAATCGGACAATTCATTTGACCAATGATCAATTAAAGATTGGTCAAAGATATTGACAGCAGTACGCATTGTTCTTTGTTTATGGCTTTTGGTACAATATGAACGTAAGTTTGTTGGCAAAATATACAGATTATATACATGTATACTGACGGGCTTTGAAAACGCTACACAAGGATAGCAGCGTTAATGTATGCCTCATTAAAGATTGCAAAGCAACCAATTTGATTGTATATTCAAGTGTGTGCATTTGTGAGTAACACATGAAAAACATTGTCAACTTCAAATTAATTTAAAGCATTTAAAAATGTAAACTAATTGAGATAGGGGTCAACTGTTTCATTTGATAAAATTTATAAGTGAAAGATCCCCTACTTCTTTAAATCAAGAAACACGAGAAGCATCAAATGCGTGTCATAAACTTTGTTAGTCATCGAGGAATCGCTTCATTTTGATAAGCAGGTCTGCAAAATATAAGGTTTGCTTTTGAGACGCTAAACTGTGTGTACCAGTTCATTCGATGACTAAAAACTCAGCTACTTCAGAAATGTTTCAGTGGCTAAACCTTACGAAGCAACAACGTCGTCGAGTTTAGATGATGACATCATCGAACCAAAGGAAGTTTATATTCATCTGCCTTTTGAAGGATAAGACAGGGAGTTAGTGTAGCGTTTTAAAGCCCGTCAGTATAGAAAATGACCCTTTTTTCGATAAAGTCTATACTTTTTGCATTAACAATAATACATGAAACGCGCTTGATAGTTGGATCACACCCAGGCTCGTCGTTATAAACTTTTTTCATGCTCAATACAACTGAGCATTAAATTTCACCTCCTCATAAAAACTAAAATACTTTTCCCTTGCTTTAGAGCTCTGTAGAGCCACAAAATGCTCCATACACAATATGCTCTCTCGAGGTGCATATTGTGTACCCTGCATACACAATATGCTCCCCCTTAAATCGGGAGCATATTGTGTAGGACATGTATCATACCTACACAATATGCTCCCTAGCAGAGGAGCGCAGTCGTGGTAGAGTGCTTGACCCGATATCGATGGGTTGCGGGTTCGAGCCTCACCTGAAGCACTGCGTTGTGTTCTTGAACATGACACTAAATATCCTGTGCTCAGTACTGGTTTCCCTCGGAGGGATATTGTTTTGGCGTCGGCCGTCTATGCAACCGTCTGTCTGTCTGTCTGTCCACCTGTCCTTCCAGAAACATACCTAAGTACCTATTAGTCAGATTTGGTGCATTCTCTGCATGAATGGATAGTACCATGGACAGTCCCAAGTGCGGATCCAGAGGGGGGGGGGGGCAGGGGGTCCGGACCTCCCCAGGAAAATCACAAGTTATATATTTTCTATAGGAATAAGCAATTGGAACCCCCCACCCCGGAAAAAGTTGGACCCCCCTGGAAAATGTTGGACCCCCTCGGGAACCTTGAAAAATGATAGTTTTCTTTGAAATTAACCATTTGCGACTGTAAAATAAGCTGAGGACTAAAAAAAGGTTGTCAGAGCTTTTTTGTCAGATTGACCTGGACCCCCCCCCCCCTTAAACAAAATTCCTGGATCCGCGCATGACAGTTCTATATCGTATAAGTTTCGTCAAGATCAACTGATAAACTCATTATTGCTCTGGCACTTATAATGCAAAAGTTGTAATGGCTTTCTTAGAGAATGATCTAAACATTTCCCCACAGCTATTATGTATAAAAAGCCTGTAGATTAGTATGACGGTGTAAAATGTAAAAATAAATACCCCGCCCACTTGAATCTTTAGGCAGGGTCAAAAGTCAAATACATTAATTTGGCAATAACTTAGTCAATTTTCAATATTATTACCGAAACTTTGTATGCAGACAGATAAAAAAACAACAATAGATATGAAATATATCAGACTGGATATTTGATTGGATGCCTGGGTCCGATCCCCTGGGTAGATTTAGGGGATGGGGCGAGTCCAAAATGAAACTTATTCTGAATATTGTCATGCTGCATATACAATTAAGGGAACAGCACATGACAGCAACATGATAGCAATTATTTAGCACGCTGAGACACCATTGACCACTGAGGAAGGGGGTCAAAAGGTCAACGCATTTTCACCTTGAAATTAGTCATGTTTCGTAGAGCACCTTGAAAACAAGCATTCTGTCCTTACATACAACCTAACCCCTTGGGTAGTGGCAAAAGGTCAAATATTCATTTATTGAATATGGTCATGCTGCATATGAAATAGAAGGGACTTATGCATGCAGCAACATGGTAGCAAGTATTGTTCCAGAAGACACACCGCGACTTCGGGGTGGGTCGAAAGATAAAACATTTTTTTTCTGAAATCATTCATGTTGAAGATCAGAATGGAGTGTACCTACATAAATTGCTTACATTATCATACTACCAAGGTAGCATATTGTGTACCTCACCTACACAATATGCTCCGAATATCATAATACTACTGAGGTAGCATATTGTGTACCTTACCTACACAATATGCTCCAATTATCATAATACCACCAAGGTAGCATATTGTGTATCTTACCTACACAATATGCTCCGATTATCATATTACTACCCCATTATCATACTACCAAGGTAGCATATTGTGTACCTTACCTACACAATATGCTCCAATTATCATAATACCACCAAGGTAGCATATTGTGTACCTTACCTACACAATATGCTCCGATTATCGTATAACTACCCCATTATCATACTACCAAGGTAGCATATTGTGTACCTTACCTACACAATATGCTCCCATTATAATAATACTACTGAGGTAGCATATTGTGTACTTTACCTACACAATATGCTCCAATTATCATAATACTACTGAGGTGGCATATTGTGTACTTTACCTACACAATATGCTCCAATTATCATAATACTACTGAGGTAGCATATTGGTTACCTTACCTTAACAATATGCTCCCATTATCCTAATACCACCAAGGTAGCATATTGTGTACCTTACCTACACAATATACTCCAATTATAATAATACTACCGAGGTAGCATTTTGTGTATCTTACCTACACAATATGCTCCCATTATCACAATACCACAAATGTAGCATATTGTGTACCTAACCTACACAATATGCTCACATTACCAAAATGCTACCAAGGTAGCATATTGTGTACCTTACCTACACAATATGCTCCCATTATCATATTACTACCCCATTATCATACTACAAAAATAGCATATTGTGTACCCTACCTACACAATATGCCCCAATTATAATAATACTACTGAGGTAGCATATTGTGTGCCTTACCTACACAATATGCTCCAAATATAATAATACTACTGAGGTAACATATTGTGTACCTTACCTACACAATATGCTCCCATAATCATAATGCGACCGAGGTAGCATATGGTGTACCTTACCTACACAATATGCTCCCATTATCATAATACTACTAAGGTAGCATATTGTGTACCTTACCTACATAATATGCTCTGATTATCATATTACTACCCCATTATCATACTACCAAGGTAGCATATTGTGTACCTTACCTACACAATATGCTCCCATTATCATAATACTACTAAGGTAGCATATTGTGTACCTTACCTACACAATATGCTCCAATTATCATAATACTACTGAGGTGGCATATTGTGTACCTTACCTACACAATATGCTCCGAATATCATAATACTACCGAGGTAGCATATTGTGTACCTTGCCTACACAATATGCTCCAATTATAATAATAGTACTAAGGTAGCATATTGTGTACCTTACCTACACAATATGCTCCCATTACCAAAATGCTACCAAGGTAGCATATTGTGTACCTTAACTACACAATATGCTCCGATTATCATAATACTACTGAGGTAGCATATTGTGTACCTTACCTACACAATATGCTCCAATTATCATTATACTACCGAGGTAGCATATTGTGTTACTTACCTACACAATATGCTACCACAGTAGTATTATGATATTCAGAGCATATTGTGTAGGTAAGGTACACAATATGCTACCTCGGTAGCATTATAATAATTGGAGCATAATGTGTAGGTAAGGTACACAATATGCTATCTCAATAGCATTATATCATTCGGAGCATATTGTGTAGGTAAGGTACACAATATGCAACCTTGGTAGTATTATAATAATTGGAGCATATTGTGTAGGTTAGGTACACAATATTCTACCTTAGAAGTAATATGATATTCGGAGCATATTGTGTAGGTAAGGTACGCAATATGCTACCTCAGTAGTAATATGATAATGGGAGCATATTGTGTAGAAAAGGTATACAATATACTTCCTCAGTACTTTTATTATAATTGGAGTATATTGTGTAGGTAAGGTACACAATATGCAACCTTGGTGGTATTATGATAATGGGAGCATATTGTGTAGGTAAGGTAGTATCTTGATAATGGGAGCATATTGTGTAGGTAAGGTACACAATGTGCTACCTCGGTAGTACTATGATAATTGGAGCATATTGTGTAGGTAAGGTACACAATATGCTACCTTAGTAGTATTATGATATTTGGAGCATATTGTGTAGGTAAGGTACGCAATATGCTACCTCAGTAGTAATATGATAATGGGAGCATATTGTGTAGAAAAGGTATACAATATACTTCCTCAGTACTTTTATTATAATTGGAGTATATTATGTAGGTAAGGTACACAATATGCAACCTTGGTAGTATGATAATGGGGTAGTAATATGATAATTAGAGCATATTGTGTAGGCAAGGTACACAATATGCTACCTCGGTAGTATTATGATAATTGGAGCATATTGTGTAGGTAAGGTACACAATATGCTACCACAGTAGTATTATGATATTCGGAGCATATTGTGTAGGTAAGGTACACAATATGCTACCTTGGTGGTATTATGATAATGGGAGCATATTGTGTAGGTAAGGTACACAATGTGCTACCTCGGTAGTACTATGATAATTGGAGCACATTGTGTAGGTAAGGTACACAATATGCTACCTCGGTAGTATTATGATAATGGGAGCATATTGTGTAGGAAAAGGTACACAATATGCTACCTCGTTAGCATTATGATAATGAGAGTATATTGTGTAGGTAAGGTACACAATATGCTACCACAGTAGTATAATGATATTTGGAGCATATTGTGTAGGTAAGGTACACAATATACTGACTCAGTACTATTATTATAATTGGAGCATATTGTGTAGGTAAGGTACACAATATGCTATCGCAGTAGTATTATGATATTCGGAGCATATTGTGTAGGTACGGTACACAATATGCTATCTTGGTGGTATTATGATAATGGGAGGATATTGTGTAGGTAAGGTACACAATATGCTACCTTGGTAGTATTATAATAATTGGAGCATATTGTGTAGGTAAGGTACACAATATGCTACCACAGTAGTATTATGATATTCGGAGCATATTGTGTATGCTAGGTACAAAATACGCTACCTCGGTAGTATTATTATAATTGGAGCATATTGTGTAGGTAAGGTACACAATATGCTACCTCGGTAGTATTATAATAATTGGAGCATATTGTGTAAGTAAGGTACACAATATGCTACCTTGGTAGTATTATTATAATTGGAGCATATTGTGTAGGTAAGGTACACAATATGCTACCTCGGTAGTATTTTGATAATTGGAGCATATTGTGTAGGTAAGGTACACAATATGCTACCACAGTAGTATTATGATAATTGGAGCATATTGTGTAGGTAAGGTACACAGTATGCTACCTCGGTAGTATTATGATAATGGGAGCATATTGTGTAGGAAAAGGTACACAATATGCTACCTCGTTAGCATTATGATAATTGGAGCATATTGTGTAGGTAAGGTACACAATATGCTACCACAGTAGTATTATGATATTCGGAGCATATTGTGTAGGTAAGGTACACAATATGCTGACTCAGTACTATTATTATAATTGGAGCATATTGTGTAGGTAAGGTACACAATATGCTACTGCGGTAGTATAATGATATTCGGAGCAAATTGTATAGGTAAGGTACACAATATGCTACCTTGGTGGTATTATGATAATGGGAGCATATTGTGTAGGTAAGGTACACAATATGCTACCTCGTTAGCATTATGATAATTGGAGCATATTGTGTTGGTAAGGTACACAATATGCTACCTCAGTAGTATTATGATATTCAGAGCATATTGTGAAGGTAAGGTACACAATATGCTACCTTGGTGGTATTATGATAAAGGGAGCATATTGTGTAGGTAAGTTACACAATATGCTACCTCGGTGATATTATTATAATTGGAGCATATTGTGTAGGTAAGGTACACAATATGCTACCTCGGTAGTATTATGATAATTGGAGCATATTGTGTAGGTAAGGTACTCAATATGCTACCTCAGTAGTATTATTATAATTGGAGCATTTTGTGTATGCTAGGTACAAAATACGCTACCTTGGTAGTTTTATTTTATTGGAAGCTGATTGTGTAGGTGCGGTTCAGTAAAATGGTACTTAGGTAGAATCATTGTGATGGTATACTATTCAAAGTTAGATAACGCTATATGTTAAGAATTTTTAGAGCAAGAAACTACTGCGCCGAACGATATGAAGTAAGTGCATACATTAAAGCATCACCATAAAACTGTCAGTAGCAAGCAAATTGTCAAAATACATTATTCAAGTTTACTCAGTATTAGTTCTGATCATAATCTTAAAACATACATACAATAAATGATTCGTCACCTTTATAATGAATCGTCTCATATCTTTGCGAGGGCCAGCTTACTAGTAAGTGTCAGTGCAGAACATTGTATGTTTCTGTGGTCAATACCTGAATTAACCGCGTTCAGAAAGTCTCTATTCCCATGTTAGCCCCATGCCTTCCAACATGTTTCAGTATAACCTGACATACATGTATGGTTTGGAGAGCTATGCCTTTTGAAAAAAATCAAAATAGTTGCCATGGGAGCCAAATTGGATATCAGAATCGAATGATTCAAGCAATTCCGAATGTCCATGTTGCCCATATCCCTCAAACCAAGTTTAGATTCAATCTGACGTAGGGATGGGAAAAGATGGTCTTTGAAGGATATCAAGATGGCTACATATTATATATTCCAATGGAACAGGTATAGCATTTATGAATGTCCATGGTGTCCTCGACTCATACAGGTTCATTACATTTCTACATTTAACCCCCGGCGTTTCCCCATTTTTCCTTACTACGGTTTCCAAAGGTTGATTTGTCGGGAAAGAAGCCAAATTTGGAGACAATGTCTCCAAAATGTTGTTGATGGAGAT
Organism: Loripinus fragilis; assembly: GCA_964019695.1. NCBI lineage: Eukaryota > Metazoa > Mollusca > Bivalvia > Lucinida > Lucinidae > Loripinus > Loripinus fragilis. The sequence goes on along the minus strand of OZ026528.1, from coordinate 63,440,824 downwards.
TAAAGACCACTATAATACAATTATGATGCGGGCATGGCTTTAGACATAAGGTTCGTAAGATAGACAGATGGATGTCGAGAGGACAGTTAGAAAGAAAGGCAAATACCACGAGACATGTTTTCAAGAAGAGCATATTGTGTACCCTCGGACGACTTCTGAAATAACATATGTATCGACCCTACACAATATGCTCCACTGGTAGCATATTGTGTATGCAGGATACACAAAATGCTCTAGTGGAGCATATTGTGTATGCAGGGTACACAATATGCTACTAAAAGGAGCATATTGTGTAGGGGAGCATTTTGTGGACCCACAGAGCTCTCTGATCATGTATTTATCCCGCTAATAATGTAAAATGCCAACAATGGTTGACATTTTAACATATATGAGCAGGATACATTTCATGTTCAATTGAGTTGAGCATGAAAGCGTTGTATAACCTCGGGGCCAGATTACAAAAAGATCCTGCTATGTAAATAGAGACAAAAGTTTAACCATATAAGCCATAATTGATCGATTACCGATTTGCTGTACAAGATTAATTGTCGTGTTAATCGATTAATAGACAAACCACTACAAAATGCGTAGAAACCTGTGTAAAATATCGTGTGTTTTTTTTCCATTTTACAAATTGTATGAATATTTATGTATGCTAAAATATGGCCACAACCACAACAGCTGCGTAGAACTCTGTGTAAAATATCGGTACATGTGTACTTTTCATTTTGCAAATTGTATGAATATTTATGTATGCTAAATTCTGTCCAATTATCATTCCGTCTTGATTGATATTCCAGCCGTTTTTCATATTTTGGTACATGTATATTACGGAACCATATTTTTACCTTGACCTTATATTGGACCAGTAATGACCTTGACCTTATGTTGTAAAATAACATTGATTTTATGTTGGATGATAATACATGTATGTCTTCCAAGGATTGTTACATTGTTACAAAAGGGGTGTTGGACCTTTAACTATTTGCATGCTGGGTAGTTTTTTAATACACTTTTGTTGTCGTCTTCTGACTTTTTTTCAAAACAAACTTTTTCTTTCAAAAAATCGTTCAGGGACACTATCAGAGTGTCAAAGGGTTTATATTCAGATCAGGACCGACATTATGTCGGTCAGGACCGACATTATGTCGGTCCTGATCTGGGTCCAAACTGTGTGCAAAGGTTATCAGCAGACGACACAAGTCGTCAATAGAAAGAGGAAAGTTAAAAACCAACAGCATTACGTTGACAAACAGAATTATTTTTTTCTCAATACTAATTGGGCCTCAACGTGAGAAAACCTGTCTTCGGGGTTTAACAACAAAGGCGCAGACCAGCCTGCGCATCCGCGCAGTCTGATCAGCGTCGTTGTTATTCGCTTAGTGAAAAGTATCATATCTAAACACGCTACACGCGAAATTTCACTATTCTACCTAGTCTCTGTAACTGTGGAGACTGGTTTCAGTATCGCTTTGTCGGAAACTCCGAAGGCAGGTTTTGTCGCGTTGAGGCCCATACTTTGTGTGAGTCAGAACACGAGATTTTGGTACTAATCGCGTTGTCGAGCATCGAATTCTTAGGCGAGACTGTGATTTTGCACAGACTCGTCGGAGCCTTCGCTGTTTGCATAAACCATGTCTGTATGTAGATTAAGACTCCGAATAAAACTTAGAATCTAGTCTCGCTGCCGATACGTCAACATTGGTAATTAAAAGCAGCATTTGCGCATACGCGATAAGTACCAAAATCTCTGAGTCTGGGCAAAATGGTCGCCGTTTGTCGAATCACCCAGGTAAACCTGGTAATGTGATGTCGGTGGAAACTCGATAACAGAGTTACATATAGACAATGGCAAAAAGTATGAGAGGTCACTTTGTCCGTGTAAATCAACTGTTTTAGTCAAAAGTTTCAAAACAACCATACATGTTCAGATCACTCCAATAAGAAACGGGTTATCACACGAAATGCAAAATAGAAATGATCTGCACGTTTGTTTTTGTTTCGCATGTTTTTACACGTTGGACAAAGTACAGACCTGTCGGCCATTGTAATTATTAGGTTTACCGTGGTGCGAGTAGGATCGTCCATCTTGTTTGTATGATATTGAAATGACACTGTACACCGTGTTAGGGGTGCGTACACGTGTCAAACATATTCGAGCGACAAAATGGGATTTTGGATCGCATATGCTGAAAGTCATTCATTTAACATCATGTGTACTATATGGACCTCATCGCGAGAAAAACTGTCTTCGGGGGGTTTTCGGCCAAGTCATACCCAAACCAATCTGCTAAGCTACAGCGACTAGCTAGAAAAGTGAAATTTCGCTTGTATATATTATACTTTCCAAAGAGCAAATAATAAGGGCGCTGGTCAGACTATGGGATGTGCAGGCTGGTCTGCTCCTTTGTTGTTCGCGGACCCCCGACAACAGGATCTCTCGCGTCGAGGCCCAATATACTCGACTACATGCAACATCGTCCAAATTTTGTGTATGCGACCAGTGAACGCTCTCACTGGTGTTTGTGTAGGCACAACTGAGCCTTCGTTGCTCGCCGATGCTATACGATTCTGACTCATTTATTGCTTTAACTCCATTCTGACTTTCGCAGGTAGTCTGTCTATATAAAAATGTTATATTTTCTAATGCATCACTTTAAACATTTGTTGTGGGGGCTCAACAGAATCGTCTCATTGAGTACCCACAACAAATGTTTTGGTCAATAATCATTCGTATTTTTATTCAAAAAACGTAGATCATGAGTCCTTATTGGGACCGCCTTATCTAGATGTACCCAAAGTCTACGTTTTCCAATAGAATTATAAGAAGTTCAAAATAAAAGAGTGTGTCAATAAGGTTTACTTATTCGCGAATTATGGCCCTAGAATTCAATGATTAGCGAATTATGGCCCTAAAATTTAATGAAAAGCGATTTAGTAAGGATAATAGTTTTACAGAATAGCGGAATGAGAGTTGCTAGTGATTAGGGGATTTTGGCGAAAAACAATAATGATTAGCGAATTTTGAGATCAAATTATCGAATAGCGGAATCATGCGTTTTAACGGTTAGCGAATTCATCTAACGAATTGCAAGGCAATCTTGGTCCAAACTGCATGCAAAAAGACACTCGCTGGAATTCTGAAAGAGATGCCCTACTCATTGATCCAGAGAGATATGAATTAAATGGTAAGAAAATGAATATTTTCACCCCAAAAGAAAAGTTTAATGATTTGGCCAAGTTATTACTGATTACCAATTTTTGGGCCCAAATTTTACTGATTACCGATTTTGGGCCTAAATTCTACTGATTACCGAATTTTGTGCCTAAATGTAAATGATTGCGATTTTTTGGCCTGAATTTAACTGATTACCGATTTTTGGGCCTAAATTTAACTGATTAACGATTTTTTGGCTTTTTTTTCACTGATAACTGATTTCAGAGGAGCCCTACTTAAAACCCTCATAAAAACCAAGTTTCAACTCATGCTACATTGATATAGGATTTTGTTTAAGCCGAATCCCTGTCAGCATCAGAAAGAAAACCTGAAATGGGGGTCGTCGTGAGGAAACCTGGTTTTAATGTACATGTATGCAAACAACAAGAGTGTAGACCAGCCTGCGCACACGAACAGTCTGATCTGCACCTTTGTTATTCGCTCTCACAGTCGGAAGAATATTTGATTTAGCTTATCTCGCTTCATGGAAAATTTCCAAGATTTTAGCTAGTCTGTGTAGCTGAGTAGACTGGTTTTAGCCTTACTGGGGAAAAGTTTCTTGCGACGATGCCCCCCTTGAAAGTAGACATAGATTTGCATTTGCGCAGCCTGTCTGAGCCTTTGCTGCGCATCCACAGAGTACGAAGTAGATGCCGATTTTGGGATACGTACTTACGCATCGCGTCGGCGAGTATCCAGACAAGCCTGCGCATCAGCACGGCCTTGTCAGAGCCTTCACTGCTCCCATTCACAAAGTTATGAAGTACACTGTAATAAAAAATCTAACTAAATTTTGTGGCAGCTGAATTGCCACTGAGTCTGGTGTAACCGTTCAGTCGCGCGTTATAAGCTATGTTCTGCCCGTAGAATACATGTAACTATACTCCTCAAAATAATTGAAGGACCAATACTATCAATTATAACATTGATGCATTTTGTAAAGAACTTATTTTGAAAACCAATTTTACGATCTAGCCTGAATTTTTCGGACATCCTTGACGCCTTATTGCCAAGTGAAACAGCAAAAAGAAAATGGTAGAAAATGTTACTAACAAGGATTTTTTTGTCATTTTAAAACTTGATCTAAATGTATTGGAATGTCATTTTTGTGTTTAATCCATGGATCACAGAAATGCACGAAATGAATGAAAAATGCTTTTAGATGCTGAAATCTCTGTTTTCACATGCTTTTATGGCGTTTTAACCCCGTCAATACCATCCACCTCTTCCCGTGAAAATTGCTCCTTTTGGCTGTGGCGTAATGGCCTGACTATGGATTCAGACAACTGGTTTTGGCGTTAGTCTGTGACAATCATTAAACGATTCGTCGGGACATCTTTCTAACACTCAACGGCATAGTATGACGATTGAAAATCTGTTTCTTGATGGCCAAGTACACACATTGTTTTCAGAAAACAAACCAATGTCAAAACTCTATTGTAAAAGATGAAAATGCTTGCTTCCCAGTATATGGAAACTGTTTGAAGAAAAGTTTTGCATGTAAGCTGAACTGTTTAAAACAAAGTTTAATTTGATTTCACTTTCATTCTACTCGAATTACCACAGAAGAATTTCTTTACCCCACCCACTGCCTTTTGAAAGTGTGTTTTTGAAGGTATGTGCATTTGAGACTCAGTTATGACAAAATTAGGAATGGGAATAATTAATAATGATTCTTGTTTTATGGGCATAAAGGATAGAAAGATTTGGGCCAACTTTTACAGAATTTAAATGTTTGAGTTATTTATACTGGCGTTCTAAAATCGTGGTCCTTTAATTATTTTGAGGAGTATATTATAGCAATAATATACTAGGCCAAAAAAGAAACGCCGCATATAAAACATACATTGTATATGGGGGGTCTTTCACCAATCTCTCTCAAACGATTTGTCGCAGTTTGGGCGCTGATTCTTTGATTATGAGTTCCTGGGGTTGTGCTAGTTATCATTGTCACCGGACGAAATTGATTCACCAGTTTAAACCTACGTTTTTATCGATCTTGACGTCGCGTCACTAGGCGATGACGTCATGTATGCGCACGGTCTGACATTGTTCCAATTTGTCAGAAACGTTTCCTAGATGTTCAATCAACCTTACATGACATCAAAATTGTTGGGCTATCACCGATGGCGTCACGTTAGCTTGTAACATTCTTATCATATTTTCGCGTTCAACATGTGTCCGTTTTGGCATCGTAAATAAGAAATGTGTAACTTTTAATTTTAAAGTTTTAAAATGTTTTCAAGCAAATTGGATATTAGACTAGTCATTTCAGTAGTTATTACATGTGTAAATCTAGAAAAATTAATGTGCACGTGAAAACTTGAAAGTAAAAAGACAGCCAGTACACTGGTTTTGGTTGACGGAGCTCAATGAAACAATGAGAATAATGTGTGGCAGGAATAGTAGCGAAATATAGATAGCAAATGAAATTTTGTAGCTCTCAGTTAACGCGCAATATTTTTAATCTTTATATGCGGCGTTTCTTTTTTGGCCTAGTATATGTAGATATGATTTATCATTTATCAGTTACCTCTCATATTAACTGCATTGTTGCACGTTGCCTGATAAACGTTGTCTATCTCACGGCGTGTGCCTTTATCAGGTCATGATGACGTTGCACTTTTTGAATGACGTCGCTTATGACGCTGAATCAACACAAAAATCGAATATTACGTCATTGTCGCTTGTTTGAAGAGTGAATCAGTGGGTAAACTGATAAATAGAATAGAAGGTTTGCGTCTTTTGATATCAAGTTTACCAGGCTCGGCTTTCAGTATGCTTGTTGAATCGCTCAGCAAGCTTCGCGATGTCAACAAGCGTTCTCAAAGCGTTGCCTGGTAAACTTGATATCAAAAGACACTCCCCTAGTATTCTCTAATCATCACTGAAATATGTTGGCTTTAATTAGTTTTATAGGACAGCAAGTGTAAGTTTACACCTCTGTTAATGTTCATTTTTACTTATTTTGTTTTACAGTGTACTAGTAGATGAAGGCAAATAAAATTAATCTGTAGCCCACTAGATAGCCGTGCATGCATGGTTAAAGACTGAATTGACAAATAACCCATACTATGTCATGGGATTTGATAAATTCTGGAAAAAAACAAAAATTAAGGTAATTTCGAGCTGTCAAAGTGACTCTCAGCAAAGCATGTTATGTGTGTTTGTGTGTTATCCATTCTTGTATACTATAACTTATAACTTATATGTAACAAAATATTTTCACCATAATAAAACGACCTAAATGAATAGCATGCGTTCCTTCTTTATTTCTTCCAAAACAACTGTTGTGTTTTCCCAAACTTCATCTGTATATCTCAGTTTTACATACAAAGCCATGTTTTCTTACACACTTGCTATTGACCTTGCTATTGGCATATTGTCAAACCTACTAAGGCTACTGAAAGTGACAAGTGACATTGTTTTGCTTGTATACTGTTTTGTCCTTTGTTTCCTTTAATTTGATACTAAGAATGGCCTGCTTCTGTAAAAAAATCTTTTTGACCCCTTTCCTTATCAACAGATGACAATATTTGCTCGCATGTAAATATACACTTTATCTCCTTTAATTTGATAGGCAATACGAACTACTTCTGAAAAGAATGCATTTTGGTCAGGCCACTTACAACCACGCAAATACCAGGTTAGCTAATAATTAGTTCATGAACTTGACTTTGAAGCTGTAGCTGTCATGCAAACATAAACGATTTGCAGTATAGTGAGAGGTATTTTAATACTAATTGGCAGTTTGAGATGTTTAAAAGAGGCAAGACAATGGGAATGATACTTGGTATAAAGGTAAATTTCAAAATAGTTTTTCTTATTTAAAGTAGCATATGTTGTAGGTACACATTGGAACAAAGGTTGTGTTTGTAAGTTGTTCTACTCTGTATGCTCTTCAATTTAATATGCAAAAATACATCTGTCTAGAAAATAGTATTTTGTCCCACGCGCTATGGCCACTAAATGGTTAAATGGGCCTAGGTTTTCTTAATGGGCCTAGGTTTTCTTTAATGTCGTTTTACTATTTATTTATTTATTTTGATATGTAACACAGCCTACTTCTGAAAGCCTAAGAACAATCAATGAACCTGGCCCAGTCTGCTAAATTAAAATCTCATTATACAAAAATGTATATACATGTGACATGTATAATGTTTCTTATATCAGTATGTAAAATCAGACTATAATCATTGTGGCATTGTTTCCATATCTAGTGAGTATAATGATTAAAAAATTGTCTTCAACAGTTTATGATAAAATCAACTTTTCAAAATATTTTCAATTAAAATGCATTAGCAATCAAATTTAACATTGGTTATATGTAAGTCAAGATCAACTTAGGATCATTATACAAACAAAGAGTGTAAGCCTTGCATCCGCAATGCCTACATAAAACGTCCAAAGGCCTACTGCATTCTGGTTCTGGAGATATTTCAAAGGATTCATACCATATATTGGTAAGGTGGCCAGCTTTGTCATGTGATCAGGACCATTTCAACAAAATACCGTTCTTCCATCCTAAAAGTCTCCATATAAAAATTGAGTTTAGTCCGCCAAGAGGTTTTAGAGATGTTTGAAAATGTTGACAGACGTATAGACAAATGGACGACTGACGATAGATGAATCAGTGTAGTATTCATCCACCTCTGAGTCATAGTGCATAGGCGTATGATCTTGGTTATCCTTACCCTCAAATGACGAGTCATCATTATGGTCTTAGCATCTAGTTTTCGGTTCTGATTCACTAGAACTGTCTTTGCTCGATTGCATTCTCATGCTTCAGCTGCCTATTTCTTTGAAGCTCTAGTAATGGTATGTCTTCTTCACTTGAACTACCTGATTTATGCCTTCTGTTTATCTTAGTCAGCTGTGCAAATGATGGTTTTGAGTCATATTCAGAATCACTGTTGTCTAACGAAATAACCATTCTTATACTGGCTTTCCGCATTTGACATTCCTTGTCTTCCTTGGTTATCTCCCAGTCATCAATATCTAATCACAAACGTCTGATGTGAGACTCTTTTTTTGAACCATCCAACTGATTACTGATAAAAAACGTATACAATGACTTTTGCTTCACTATTCTGTAGAACGGTTGCTAGTTCCTGTCAAGTTTGGACTAACTGACATGGTGTTTCAATTAGACAGAATCTCCAACTTCCAGTTTCACATCCATGGCATTCTCATTTGCATACATGGCATTGTCTCAAGTTTTAGTGAGCTAAAATAAGTTTTTTATGCTGTTTCTCTAATGCTAACTTACATGCATATTCTCCAGCATATTCTGTCTGCACTTTAAAATATTGGTAACAGGTATGATTGGATTGTACACTGGGAAAAATGGACACAATTTACTGGACTCATAGATTCAAAAGTTAATAGTGGCACATGATTAAGAAAGATACAAGTCTCAGGACTCTGGATTACCCTGAAATTTCTTTGACAATACATCCAGTAATGTTCGATGGGATCCTTCACAGGCCCAGTTGGACATTGGGGAGTAAATAATTGTGTTTATATGTTTGAGGTTAAGAGCGGCCAAAGCCATGGAACCAAATATAGGATACATTTCCTCGATCAATATAGAACAAATGGTATCACTGCATTTATCAGATATAGCAAAGCACACTATGTATGATGAATAGAGACAAATGAACGTAAGGATATATTTGTTGTCGGACAAGATTTCATTAAAGGGTCCAGAAATATCAGTGGCCCATTTGCAACCGGCAAAGGTTGGAATATCCATTTCACCGATTGGAGGTTTGGCTGGTTTCATGTTATGTTCTTGATAAGTAACACACTTAGCAAAACCTTGTCCATTTAAAAACAGTTGAGATCCATCAACATCTGATACTGAATACAAGACATTGTCAATCACAATAAGTGACTTTTCAAACGACTTCGATAGTTTGTGTCTAAGTTCTTAAAGACTAATTCCTCAACTAACTTTCTATGGTTCTCCTTGGTGTGTATTTGAAATTAAATTTTGTCCTTAGTAGGCATATGCGAAGCGGTATTTCCTGCCTTCCAGCCCTGCTGATGTAACTTACTGAATGTTCCTCACATACATTCTACATTACTACTGCTCTACCTATCACAAAACCTTTCTTAAGCCTATATATATGTTAGTAAAATTTGCACCACTATATGAGAATTTTCCTGTCCTATGTCATTTCACCACTGACTCATCTAATTATACACCAGGCTGATTACATATCATATGATCAGAATACATTCTTACACCATTTTATGTTAGACGGTCATCCCCTAATAATGTGTTTCTGTTCATTCCACCCACTAAAAAAGAAAGTAGGAGTCAATCTTAAACCCTTCATTTCAAATTTTTGTTCAACTTACCCTTTTTAAGATAAGGTTGTTGCATCAACTGATTCTAAATGTGCTGAAGCCCTTTCTAAACCAGGTTTAAAAACCAAGTTATTATAAAATTTCCAGCTTATAAGGGAATTTGTTGCCCCTGAATCTATAAGACACCTAATTCTATGTTTCCTAATTTTTATTAAACAACTTTTTGGAATCCCCGTTAAATTTAATAAATATTTCTCTTTTGATACGGATTTATTGACCCTCGTATCGGCTTCAACATACTTGGATCTATGTAGTTTAATCGTTTTGGACTATCAGCCCTTTTATGGCCCTCTTCATTGCATTCCCAACAACTTATTTGATTTCTGTGATCAATGACCCCTTGCTCATTTGGTCAGTTATTCAAACGCCTGTCTGTATTTGTGTCGCTATTGTCATGTCTAGGATTTCTGTCAAAGTAAGCAAGAGGGTAAAGATCAGGAATCAATACAATCACGCACCACGCCTGACCCTGGATAACAATGGAAAAGTGCCAACGTTACAACTAGACATCACAAACGAGAGATAAGAGGTCAGCCCTTTCCCAGCAGGTGACAACAAGGCATCAACAAACAGACGTGCATGAAAGCATTACAAAACAAGAGGGAAATAACATAATTGATGTCTTTCAATCCTTCTCCTATGATCATTATAATAATGATTACTATTATGGTCAATCTTCATATCCTCAGACCCCTAAGGTAATGTGGTTTATCCCGTACATCACATCATGCTGAATACCTACTTAATATCTGTTGTTCCATTAGAGCCAGTGCATAAGCTTCCTTAAATGTCCTAGCGCCACCTTGTTCAACCTGTGTTCTTGTGTCTCTGTCCCATATTCCCAAAATAAAGCACAATGATTGGCTGCTTGCGGACACGTGTCCGCAATCAGCCAATCATTGCGCTTTATTTTGAGTCTGAGAATGTACTCAAGCTTTATAACCTTGAGGCCAGTGTTCTTGTGTCTCTGTCCCTATTCCCAAAAGAAAATGCTTAAAAGTTTGATTCTATAATATACCTAGTGTGGTCAGTTCGATGGGGATAAGTCCTTTGCGCTGCCCCTTAATGTCTTTCCGCAAAGAATTGTATGTCTTCATCCTTCTGTTGTCAGACGTTGACAAAAATTGCAAACGCCCGTCGTCCATCTACTACTGTCGAAAATTGACTGGCTAAATAAATTTTTAAATGGTTCCCACTTTTTTGTTCATCTGATTCTAAATATCTTTTGATGTAATGAGAGACTAGCCATGTACTAAATTGAATTGCTAATAATTGTCTTTTTCTATCACTGGCATTGGTCAAAAAAATTTTTTTTTCAGTTTCCTTGACCAAATCTTTATATTGTTTAATGGTTCCGTAAGAAATCCAATTATTTCCAACTCCTATACATTTGTCCTTATTCCTGTCTAAGGAACCTACTTCCCTACAAATTTATCTAGTGCATTCAATCCTTGTCCTGTTGCTTTCATCCATATTTTGAGCTGTTTGTTCTAAAAAGCTGAAATGTCATTAATTGCCTTTGTCAATTCCTGAAATTCTGTCATTTTAAATTCAATTAAATGATTTAAAAAAAATAACTATTTATTGATTTAAATAAGTGATCCTTTTATTTTACTTAATTCAAAAAAGAAAAACTTATTTCTACAAAAATACCAATCTTTTCAAACAACATGTCCAAAAATGAATTTAATAAGGTACTATTTATCAGGTAGCAAGTCAAAACTATATAATAACTGTCAATAAAAATATACTTAATATTTGACCCTGTAAGGTGAAAGATAAAGCCCAGATTAGTAAAGTCAAAAGACTTACATATATGACTGTGTCCGCTTCTTCCAAAGTTTGATACTTAGTGGGGCAGATATGTGAAAAAATCTAAAAGTTTATGATAAAAGCATGAAACTTGGTACATGGCCAGATAAATATAAACAAAATATTTGAGGGTCAGTGCCGTGACGGAAATGCACCATGACGGCCGCCATCTTGAATTTCAAAATGGCGACCTGTTTTCATGTAAAACCTGTTAAGCTGGATATCATTTTGCTATAAACTTTTCTTTAAAGCTAGTGGAAGTGTCTATTTTAACAATTAAACATTTGTAATTATCTGACATCACATGTAGATGGGCATATTATCGCAGATGGTGGTCATTTTATAAGATGGCCGCCATTTTTATATATTAAATCAAGTTTGCTTATGATAACATCACATGATGAACTTAAATCAGATTATCGCATCAACTTCAAGCTGTTCAAACCAAAGAAAGGCTAAAATATGACTTGGTGTTTGTGAACAATTTATAAGAGAACCTTGATACAATATGGCATCCAAGATGGCTGCCAAAGAAGAGCGATTTTATTGTTTTGTTTTGTTTTCATACATAAAAATATCTTTGAGAATTTTATGAATAAAATTTGTTTTAATTGCAATGAATGTTTGTTTCTTATATATATAATATGTAATTTTGAAATTTTCTCAACTGTGAATTCAAGTCGAGCATCCAAGATGGCCGCAAAAATGGAAAATTCTTTTTATTGATGATTTTTTTCAGTTCTTTCTATAATTCATCACATTTTTGCTATTAGACGTTTTCAACATCACTTAGTATGTATCATGCTAGTAAACTGTTCATAATCAAGGACATACTGGATATATACACTCAACAAAAACAAAACAATGAATGCATGTTAATTACTACCTGCCTCGAGTCAAAAGCAGCAGATGTTAGTTGATCAAAAGGTTAATAAGTTTACGGAGCTTCTACCATGTACATTTGCAATGTATGACTGCAGGCAACTGGAGGATGTCTCTTGCGTAGAGAATGTCCATATGGTTACAGAAATCCTATCTCAAGTTTTTATAAAGTGCTGTCAATCTTCCACCATTAAGTAGTGTTGTGCTACAGGCATTTGGTGCACTGTCTTGAGCTCCAGGGACCACTTTATATGGCTTCATATCGTATGTTCACATGTAGACCCTTCTTCATTCAATACTTCCATGTATCCAACTTCACCAGCAATTCCTCCATGGACACAGCATTGATCACCAGATCATCTTTGTACAACAGCATCTATGTGCAGTCTGCTCTGAATTCCGTGAATAGAGTCTCGTATATAACAATTTAAAGCAATGGAATCAGAACAGAGCCCTGATGGACATCAACACCCAAACTTCTCACTGCGACAATTGCCAACTATTGTCCTGAATTTTATGTCCTTGATCATGCAATGCATCACTCGCACCAGCTACTTGTTGATTTAAAAGCATGCACACTACCTACCTGCTGTCCTTCTCTATGTTAATGAAAGCGATGTAGAATAGCATGTTAGAAGTCAGGAGCAATTTCTGTTATGAGCTGGCTAAAAATGAAGATCGCAACTGTAGTGCCACTATGGCCTGACATAAATCTGCACTGTATCTCGTCAATCTTAACTCTCTGCCTGATATGTTTCTCCAATATACACCCAAATACCCTTATTAATTGCTTAATTAACTTCAAGCCTTTGTTCAGAGCACATCCTTTGTCTATGTACATACTGTCAATTTGGCTCTCCTACCAGCTAGTTGTACTAACTCTAGAGATTATGTTGCCGATTAGGTCAAACACATTGACTGTGCCAGTTTCCTAGATGCATCTAAAATAAAGCATCTTGGTCATTCTGCTTTGTCCGAACACATCCTGCTAATTGCTTTTGTGATAAACCCTGTACTGATCAGCTGGCTAGACCTTCAACTGGGATTTCCTCTGGCATGCTTTCTGCATTCCAAAGGGTTAGAATTTGAGTTACTTCATAATACTCTTTCAACGCTTCTCTTTAGGCCTCCTCACCTAGCGACTGTTAGCCTGTGTCATTCTGGACATGTTATTCCAATTTTGGCTTATATACTAGGTAAAATCAAAGCAATGACCAGGAACTAGCACTATCAGAGCTAGCATTCTTCCTACAAATACTAAATATACAGATAGATAGTATGCAGTGGCGATGTATAGCTCTTCCTAACAGGTAGTCACTAGTCTACCCTAACACAACCAAATTCATTCACAGGTTTATAAAAGTATATGCAAATAACATTTACACCAATATTAATAAAATGAGAACCACAACATCACTACTACCTTGGACCAGTTTCTAGGATGAACTTTCATCTACTCCAAATGTAAAAAATAAAGCACCTAGACTGAATAGGTTTTTTGGACTGGCTATCATGGAATCAAATATCCGACTTACTAGCGTGCAATTGGTGAGGGAACTTTTGGCTAGAAACTAAAAGGTCTGTAACATTAAATATTGGCTTGACCTCAGAATAATATAAACTTTGATTACTTTCAAGTAGATGTGATAGTGCCAGCTACATCATCAACGCAACCTAATAAGGCGGACTGCAGCAAATATGTCATTTGTCAAGATCAAGCCGAAAAGTTGTTGTTGTGTGTGAAAAACAGAGGATTGTGGTCTAAATACATTTTTTTGGGGGATCTTAAACAGTTTTAGGAGATGTATAGCATTTTTAAGCCTATATTTACTTGATGAGAAGGGGGAAGGTCAAAAAGAAACTTTGATATCTCTATTACAGAGTTTAAAGGATTTTCCACTAAAATCTGATCTAACAAATGCTATTTTATGCAATGACAATTCTACAAAGGACAGTTTTAGTTTGCTATAGATACAAAAATTCTTTACATCTCATTATGATCATATCCATTTTATATATAACACATTTTAAAGGAATATCTGTATAAGCGTCTAAAACAAATTTGGCAATCATTGTGGATGTCAGGTTTCAATTTCCCTTTACTTTCCTAATCCATTAAATATAATCATCTCTTGAAAATCATTTTCATAACTTCAAAAAACCTCAAAATATTTTCCAACTGAAAATAAAAATATATTTCTTTTCTTTTCTAAGACTAAAAACAAAGCCATCTTGAATACCATGTAATAATAAATTGAAATTTAAAAAAAAAAAATCTGACAAGTTCGTCCCTGGTTTGTGTGAACTATTTCTACTTAATTGGATAAGAATTTTGCATGAAAATTCATAATTTTTCAAACTGTTGAGGATGCAAAATGTGACAACCACCTTAAGACTACGTCCTAAATTGTGTGTTTTAAGTCTGAATGACAGTTTTTGAGGCCAATTAGTATGATTGACTGCAACATAAGTAAAATAAATGAAGACAACATATTGACTTGCAAATATATGAGCTTAAAATAATTCAGTTTAAAATAGAATGCAATTTTTAGAAAACTAAGATGGCGTCCACTTTATAAATGGTGACCATATAACATTTCCACTTTGACAGCCATCTAAGATGACATGTTGGATGCTCTCTTTTTTATCCAAAGCCATTAAATAAAATTATTCTTGAAAATCGTTTGCATAAATTCAAACTACATTCTTCCAGTTTCAAATGAAAGCAGATATTATGTTATGATTTGTACATTGGTAGCCATCTTTAATACCATATTGGAACAATAAGCAACAATAAAGCCATACAGATAAGTACATATGTAAGTAACTTGTTTAACGGGACACTATTTCTACTTGCTGGAAGTAATTTGCCTCAACATTTATGACTTTGTAAAGTTCGAATACACAACTGCACTTTTTAAAAACAAAAGTGGCAGCCATCTTTAAATTACAGCCTCAATCTTGACTTCTTTTTTTAAATTGAAAGATGATTTTAAGGTATTAAAGCTGCATAATCTGTAACTTTTGATCTTTTAATTTTAGAACTAATGTTTCTATTTTTCAAGAGCACGGTAAAAAAACTAAAATTCAGGTATACATTATACCAATTTCGTAAATCTTAACAAATTATCAGTATCGAAACAACAGCATTTATGTTAAAATTACCTGTCTATAATTACTGGAGGGACGCAAATAATTACCGACACGAGAAAAACACACCTGTTTTATAAGATAATTTACTTTTCCGTGCAGTTTTCCGCTCTAGTGAACAGATTTATTGTGAAAACATAACTTAATTCAACTTTTACAAATGATTTAAAAAGAAGATAAAAAAATCGAAAAATGTTCATAGTTGCAGACTTAGTCTCTTTAAGACATAACTGACGGCTATTTAAGTAAAATTAACTGAAGAAAACATGATGTTTGCAAATAAATAATGACATTATAATGAATAAGTTGAAAAAGGCGACAATTTTTTGAAAAAAAAAAACAAGATGGCGGCCATTAGAGAACGTTTTTGGCGTGGCACTGACCCTTATTTTTTTTGTATTGTTATCAACTAGACATGTACCAAGGTTCATGCTTTTATTATAAAATGCACGATTCTTCTCAAAATTGTTACATATCCGCTCCACTAACTGTGACACAGCAACCAAAATAGCTCATGTAGTACAGCCTCTTCCTCTGTGTTGTGTTTCTCAAATAAAGTTCAAGAAATTAAACCCTGAATTTTTATTCTAAGTACAAAAACTGGAGTGATTTTTTTAAATTTTTAATTATAATTTCTTCACCTGACTGCCTAAAACCCTCTTTCAAATTCATTCTCAAAGTATAAGCCGAAATCTGAGCTAGGAAGGGAAGCACTCACGGTTTATAGGCACTTCCAAATCCTGGCATGAGTTTTTCCTGTTCATAGTAGCATCTGGCAGGCACAGTCATTCCATTGGCCGTTCATAGTAGGGTTTGGCCAGGAGAGCCATTTCCATTGGTCAAAATGGTCTCTGAGCTTTTTAGTCCCTTGGCAGGAAGATTCACAAATATATATGATTCAGTCCAACCCTGCTATGCTGAACGCCTTTAATAATTTACAATTACTGCTAATTCTAATCTTATGGGCATTCTAAGTGTGGCACGTACCTTTACTCAAAAATAAACATAGCGGACCTTATCAGATGGTCTCGCCAGAAGTCAGCTGATCCGGATCCACAGTGTCTTTAATTTCGGGTTCAGCACTACTAGCTTGGCTAAAACACCATCAGATCAAAATGTTCAATTAACTTGGTGTCCACTTATAATATGTATAGTTAATTGCTCGCCCACCAAGAAAAATACGTTGTTCACCCAGGACAAACCAGGGTCAGCGGATATACCTAATCTCTTTTATTAGATATTCGTGATGCTTCAAGCCTTTTGACCCTATGTTCAAGGTTTAATTAAATCAAGTGGTCCACTTTTGATATTTCATTATTTCAGAATCTAGGTGTATATGTATATACTAATTGATGAATAAAAGTACATACAAAGTAAAAGTGCTACACATATAATCATATTTACATTTTCAAAGCAAGCCTTTAATGAATCTTTCGACTTTTGCAACCGTTCATAGCCTCATGAACGACACAAAATTTGACTGACAGGTGCCAAGCTCACATGCCCGTGCAATTCGCTCCAAACATCGAATTCATTAGCAAGATGTGACACTGGTTTTGAATTGACAGCAAGTCACACCTGACTGTTTTATGTACAACATTGTATTAGTTATTTATAATAAAATGTAAATATAAGCAATAAATTCAATATATTATGGTATGTTCATGGAATCATGAATACTTCGGGTCTCTTGCAAAGCTCTTACTTTGCAAGAGACCCGAAGTATTCATGATTCATGAACATTCCAACAATTTCCAACAATTGAATTCATTTCTTAAGTATTTTCAAAACAATATATCATGTACAGTATTAACTGCTCCCCTTACTGGTCAGGCAATACAAGCCCAGAGCATCTCGCTTTCACGGTACATGACCAGTGAAATGATAAAAAAACACCAAGGTAACCACCTCTGAATAAAATACTATTCCTAACTATCATGTACACTATTAACTGCTCCCCTTACAGGTGAGGCAATACAAGCCCAGAGCATCTCGCTCTCATGGTACATGGCCTGTAAAATAATAAAAGGCACCAAGGCAAACACTTCTGAATAAAATACTTAGTACTATTCCTAACTATCATGTACACCATTAGCTGCTCCCCTTACTGGTCAGGCAATACAAGCCCAGGGCATCTCGCTTTTATGGTACATGGCAAGTGAAATAATTAAAATACCAAGGTAACCACTTCTGAATAAAATACTTAGAACTATTCCTAACTTTCATGTACAGAATTAGCTGCTCCCCTCACTGGTCAGGCAATACAAGCCTAGAGAACCTCGCTTTCATGGTATATGGCCTGTGAAATAATAAAAAGCAACAAGGTAATCACTTCTAAATAAAATACTATTCCTAACTATCATGTACAGCATTAGCTGTTCTCCTGACTGGCCAGTCAATACAAGCCTAGAGAACCTCGCTTTCATGGTATATGGCCTGTGAAATAATAAAAAGCAACAAGGTAATCACTTCTAAATAAAATACTATTCCTAACTATCATGTACAGCATTAGCTGTTCTCCTTACTGGCCAGTCAATACAAGCCTAGAGAACCTCGCTTTCATGGTATATGGCCTGTGAAATAATAAAAAGCAACAAGGTAATCACTTCTAAATAAAATACTATTCCTAACTATCATGTACAGCATTAGCTGTTCTCCTGACTGGCCAGTCAATACAAGCCTAGAGAACCTCGCTTTCATGGTATATGGCCTGTGAAATAATAAAAAGCAACAAGGTAATCACTTCTAAATAAAATACTATTCCTAACTATCATGTACAGCATTAGCTGTTCTCCTGACTGGCCAGTCAATACAAGCCTAGAGAACCTCGCTTTCATGGTATATGGCCTGTGAAATAATAAAAAGCAACAAGGTAATCACTTCTAAATAAAATACTATTCCTAACTATCATGTACAGCATTAGCTGTTCTCCTTACTGGCCAGTCAATACAAGCCTAGAGAACCTCGCTTTCATGGTATATGGCCTGTAAAATAATAAAAAGCAACAAGGTAATCACTTCTAAATAAAATACTATTCCTAACTATCATGTACAGCATTAGCTGTTCTCCTGACTGGCCAGTCAATACAAGCCTAGAGAACCTCGCTTTCATGGTATATGGCCTGTGAAATAATAAAAAGCAACAAGGATATCACTTCTAAATAAAATACTATTCCTAACTATCATGTACAGCATTAGCTGTTCTCCTTACTGGCCAGTCAATACAAGCCTAGAGAACCTCGCTTTCATGGTATATGGCCTCTGAAATAACAAAAAGCAACAAGGTAAGTAACCACTTCTGAATAAAATACTTTTCCTAACTATCACGTACCGTATTAACTGTTCCCCTTACCTGTCAGGCAGTACAAGCCCGGAATATCTCGCTTTCATGGTATATGGCCAGTGAAATAATAAAAAGCACCAAGGTACATGCAACTACTTCTGAATAAAATACTGTTCCTAACTATCATGTATAGATGTACCACGACCTCTAATCAATGACCTTTGGGTCTTTCTATTTCAAACGAATGGTGCAGAATGCGTAAAATGAGCCAGTCGGGCTGGAACATATGTGTATGTCAAAGCTTTTATAATAAATATAAATAAATGCCTGAAACCTATTTTTTCTAGAACAACATATCAATATTGTAAATAGAGTCACGCTTCAATTCTTTTGGTTTATCTTTACAGCCTTAACTGCGACCCTTACTGGTCGGTCAATACAAGCCCAGAATATCTCGCTTTCATGGTATATGGCCCGTGAAATAATAAAAAGCACCCATTTTTGAATAAAATACTATTCTTTACTAAGCTAGCCGCTTCTAGCTTTTTTAAAGGCTATCCTTGTATCAATTAGCAAATATTTGTGACACAGACTCCAATTAAAACTATTTTGATTTTAATCAGTTTAAAACGTTAGTTTTCGCATCCTGAAAAATCAATACTAAGCTTAAGTCTTCCTTTACTCTAAGGAGGCAGTGTAATTCCGGGCCCTGGACTCCAGGGACAAGAGAAAGTTATCAATATTCGGCTTATTGAAGAACGTTCACAGATATTTAATGAGGAATGATTCCTTTCAAACTGTGAAGCTCTTTAATAAATGCTTATGACAATAGGGTGAATATTCACTTTAAATTACGCTTTAAACATACATGTATGCGCATTTATGCAGTCGGGTTGGATAAAAACCTTTCTCTACTTCAATATACATGTACTTTACGCGGATGAGCAATCTCGCCAGGGTCACCAATGCAGTACCAAAATGTCACTTGCTGGCACATTTACTTTTTCCCTATATTTCTACATTGCTCGAACGACATTTTCTCCTGCTACAGCGGATCCAGATGCGGATTATGTCTTGTAAGCGTAAAACCATAACCTATAATTTGCAGAAGACGAGACTTTTATAAATACTGGTTGCTTTTTATGAATGAACGAACTATTTGATACTGTGCGAAAGCTCTGCTTTCAACAACTCACACGAAGCATTGAGAGTGTTTTTTCTAAAAAGGAAATGGTAAGCATATCGCATGTATTTCCGTCTATGGCAATCGTTGGTTAAATGAATTTTATAGCCTAATTCAGTCTACAGACCAGACATAGTCTCATTACAATGTACGGCTTATCTTTCAGCCTCAAAAATGCCTGGCCGGTTCTTCTGCTTGCTTGGATAAATTAACAGTGCCATGCTAAAAGGCCTCTCAATCTTATTGCGAAAAGCGCATACATGTAGCATAGACATCACTACAGTCGAATTTCCCAAATTCGAAGACAAGGGGTAAAGAGATTTTATTTCGAAGTATATAAAGTTCGAATTATAGGCAGGTAGACATAAGTATATATAACCCCTAAAATGATTATTATCAGTTTTCCCCATATCAAACATAGTGCTTTGTCAGCGAGACGTTTCGTTTACACACACAATACATAAGGCTTTATAGATGATTTTAAGACTAGGCCATATTCTCTTAATCCATTGTATCTGAAATTCAGTATTTCGAAAAATCGGAGTTCGAATTTTCAAGGTTTTACTGTGATTTAACAAATGTATTAAAATAACTTTTCCCTCAATAGTGGCGACTTTTGTCGCCTACTGATCAAAATTTGGGTTATCCCAACTCGTAGACTGATTTAAGACTTCATATTTGCACCCATACTAAATCGTGCATTTTTTTCAATAATTTGTGTCAGTGCACTAGATTTATATGCGCAAAAGCATCTAATAAACTCCCATCATGCTTAGCTAGAGGTTTTTACTTTGATCTGGGCCTTCACCTACATCCATACTTTGTGTATGCGAGCAGCCAAGGCTCTGGCGAGACTGTTCATATGCGAAGACTCGCCAGAACCTTCGCCGCTCGCTGGTGCGATTAAGTACCAAAATCGTGTGCATTCAAGGTCCCAATTATTTTGGGCAAAAGTGCTACCATTTATTGCCTCACTTTATCATTAAAATTATTTGAGGCCATAAATGGGTGCACTTTTGCTTGAAATAATTGGGACCTTGAATGCACACGATTTTGGTACTGCGGCGAAGATTCTGGCGAGTCTGCGCTTGTTTATGGCCTCACTTTATCACTAAAATTATTATTTTTTTTTTAGGGAGCGCAGTGGCTCAGTGGTTAAGTGCTTGACTCGAGACCGAGGGGCCGCGGGCTCGAGCCTCACCGGCGTCACTGCGTTGTGTCCTTGAGCAAGAACATTTATCCTAGCTTAGTACTGGTTCAACCCAGTAAGACCCGTCCCTTTATAACTGAAAGACTGTTGATGGGACGTAAAGAATCAAATCAAACAAAACTAAAATTATTTTTACTTTCAGCATCATGTCTATCCTGCGAGCATATACTCACATTCGGCAGCGAGGTCGCACAACCTGCTTCGAAACTTTAAGTTTAGAGTCAATTGTTTCTTACGCGGATGTCTTAAACAGAAAGTGATCCGGCTGATCCGTGAATTGGTCATAAAAAGGTTTGTTTCCAAATGAGACTGCGTATGAATATTGTCTCGCAGAAAAAAAACAAGAGCTCTACGACCATTATCTTGACAATTTAAGCACAACTGAATTAATGAATACCAAGGCAAAAGAGTTGCTGTCCGCGATAAGACGTGTTTTTTAAACATGAGAAATATGCCAATATTTCTGTTTGTAATCATTAACAACTTATGTTGTGGTGCTCATTAGAAGTGTCTCAGTGAGACGCTTCTAACGAGTACCCACAACATATGTTTTCTGCAAGAAATGAGAAAGTTGGCGATTCTATTATCACTCTTATTTGGAGTTATGAGCTTGTAAAACTGTATATCCCATGACTGGACAAAGACTGGAGTGCGCATACGCCTCAACGTTGAATTCTCCCATATTACGTAGATGTTTATGCATATGACTAAGGTACCCAGCAAGGGCGCAAGCCGGTCATCACCCCGCTGCATTATCTCCAGAGCACTTACTGTTCGCCTACAGATTGACTTGGCTGTTGTGAAGGCTTTAAACAAAAACATGCACGTGAAGCTCACTTCATACGTCTATAGTACAATGTAGTAGTCTTGCTGGCCCATTTATAAAAGCATTTTATTGCATAGAAAGCCCTGTCGCACACTATTAACAGCCATGTTTAACCGGCACAAACCCATGTATCAATCAGGCAACTCACTTGCTGGTGATGCGCGGCTTTTTTACTATACGTATACGCATTCTGGTCACAAAAAATAATCAGCAGTAACGTGCGTACAAGTGAAGATAATTTAGTGACGTTGTGATGACGTAAGTCTTTGCTGTTTTCTTTAACTACGAATCATTTATGCTTTTTCGCGCCATTACATGTATACATTTTATAGGTAACACAAAAATTGAACTTTTCGAAGCGTTTTACCAAGTGTTTCAAACGACAAAAGAATTTTATGCAATAACAGCGATCAAACATGGTTTTCTGATCCACTAACATCTGCTAGACCCCTCGGGGTCGTTGGAACCCTCACCTTTCAGGCTCGGGTTTCAACACCACCCTCGGGGTCCAACAGATGTTAATGCATAGAAAACCATATATTGATCCATATATTATACATGTTAAATATAACCAATGAAAATTTCCAGAACAATTTATACTTGTACGATACTGTCAGGATGGCCCCTTTTATACAATGAGGACCCAAAGGTTGTAAATACTAAGATTCGAAAATTTTCGCGAATAGCATTAAAAGACATATAAGTGATGTGAAAAATTCGCGACTAATGCCCCAGTCACACACACACTTACGGACTCTTACGGAGAGTTTCGGATCAAACCGCAGTCGTCCGCAGAAAAATGAGGGCGGGGCCTTAATTCTTGATGCGTTTGAAAGACGCAGTCACCTATTGTTGCGGGTAGTAAGGGATCATTGCGGTTAAATGCGAATATCAGCGGATTGATGCGTTCCATTGACCCGACACAATGCGGACAGATACCAATAGATACGGACTACATCCTTTTCATTACCTTCCATTACCTTTAGATACGAGTAAATGCGAATAGATACCTTTAGATGCGGACTGTTGCGTATACTTAGTGGATCTGATTGTGACGTTTGCAACCGCAGACTTTGCACCATATCGCCTTTTTAAACATTATGCCTAGAAATAAGAAGCATTGACTCTAGAAGGCACACTCTCAACCTCAAACATCTCAACAGGATGACAACTATTAGTCTTGCCAGTTCCTACGCCTCAGACATAGTCAGCAAAAGACAGCGGGTACTGTAGACGCAGATGTCACATAATCAAAGAAGAGGCCATGCAAATAATATGAGCCGCTATATGTGATTTCCAACACTGTGGCATTTTGACAAGTGTAGACTCAGACGAGCCTGTGCAGAATCTTTTTAAGCTTAGAACCTCCAAAAGATGTTCAGTCAGTAGCTTTACATTCATAGAACATTCAAGCGACTAGCAAAGGCTCTGATCAGACTGCGCGTATGCGCAGGCTGACCGGAGCCTTTGCTGGTCGCACATACCATATCTTTGGAAATTCATGCAATGGCTCATATGATAATCCATTTGTAGATTAAATAATATACAAATAAGTTGCACATACGCTGCTGTATGACGGTTTATGAGCAATATTAGGTAAGATTGTTGACAGTTAGAACTTTATCTTTTCATGCAAATATGATAAATAGAATTTTGCATTTGCGATCACAAATTATTGAACTATATTCCATTTGTTGATGATAAATGATAACATCCTTGGCAGAGCCTCCCACGTTATCAATTTTCCTCATCTCATTTAATAAATGCAACAATACATGAACAATCATGTAAAAACTATCCATGTTTTAAATCTTAGAACATTCAGTCTTTTCTCCATACACTTTCTCCCGATATTATTTTAGCCCCTATGGCCTGTATGCCAAACGCATTTCTAACACATCGTCTGGCACGAGAAAGTCGATAGTTGATAGTAAGAAAGAGGGCAAAGATCAGGAATCGATACAATCAAGCACCACACCTGACCCAGGATACTCACTCTCCTGTTCCAGAGGCTCTGTAGCAAGGGGCTTCATCATCCACTTAAGGGGTCTTAACAATACGTATTTATTTGCATATGAAATCAATCATTCGCAACTATCCGCAACGATCTGCGTGTATTGGTAAAATACGCCGAAAGCGATAAGTAACTAAGCGTTACTAAAGGTAATGCCCGAATGAAACCGTACCAGTCCGCAACTTTGGGTCGACTGCGGAATGATAGGTTTTGATACGTTTAGATGCGAATAAGATACGGATAGGATACGAATAATAGCGTATTCTTGCCTAGCGTAACGTATTATTGCGTTGTTTTCATCCGCAGAACTTTTTTGATATTTTTCAAAATTTGGGCGCGGATGGAAATGGCCTTGCGGTAAGTTGCGGATAAGATACGAACCGTTACGTTCTCTGCGGATGTGATACGTATCGTTACGGAATGAACGGATAGTTGCGGACGGGCTTTACGTACCATCCGCAGGGTCCGTAAGTGTGTGTGTGACTGAGGCATTAGGCAAGATTTATCCATATCAATAATTGACAGAGTGATTTTGCCATTTCGTGAGGGTTTTATTTTCACGAAACTTCGCACAATAAAGTCCTCGCGAAAATTTACGAATTTACAGTACTCGGCGATAGTTGTTTTATCGCCGCTAAATGTGCAGAGCTAGACCACCTACATGTAGACCCTGATGACATGCGGCCTTTCATCTTGAATCCATAGTTTGCCTACGTACCATTAAGCTGAAAAATACATTACATTATGACATGCTATTCTTAGCTCTGCTTGTCATATGACCAAAATGAGATTATTTTTACATAATCTTGTATAAATGACTGTCTACCATTATCGTTATTAATGTTTGCATATTGCGTTCTGAAAAACATGTTGTTCTTTTCAGGCTTCGGGTCGGTTTCGCTCATAAGAATTTATCAAACACTATTCTTTGACAGAAAGCAGCTCAAACATTACCTCCTGTATATAGGAACGGAGGTTCATCTGTTAGATATCTGTCTGTACCCTAGGGAGTATAAAGAACTATTAAACTAAGATACTTCTCTGATGACGTGTGCCTGGCTATTTGGTACAACCTCTAAAATTCAAACGCCGATTCTTCGAAATCATGACTCGCTTATTTGAAAATAAATTTGGGACACACTGGATTCAGAGACAAGGACCTATCCATCATCTATTTTAATAACTGTCTATAATAGCATAATATGCTTTGGGTGTGTAAAAGAAACGTCTCATTGAGACGTTTCTTTTACGCGCCCAAAACTTATGTTTGATTTAAAAAAATGTACTAATCTTATTGGGGTCATATATATTTTTTTTAAATCTTCACCCCTACACTTCGAAATAAAACCTCTAGTCCATAGGACTTCAAATTTACAAGATTCGACTGTACCATCATACATGTACGTGCTTACACTCGTTAAGCCAGTCCATTAGACGAGTCAAATATTTGGTTTTCCGAAATATTTCTTCTGCTGAACGTGCTGTTACCATGCACGGATCCGAAGGGGGGGGGGGGGGGGGGAAGGGGGTCCAGACCCCCCCCCCCCCCGAAAAATCTCAAAACTATAGGGTTTCTTAGAAAAATTTGTCTGAATCCCCTGTAAAACCACAAAGCTAGCAAGCTAGCATTCAGTGTTGGGCCACCATCGGCCCGCCATTAAATGGCGTTTCGCTGGTGGGCCGATGATGGCTCACTTCAGTGATATTTGGATCCTCTCTCCCCTTATCAAATTAAAAAAAAAGATAAAACGCAAAAAAAATGGACCTCCTCTGAAAAAACGTTCTGGAGTGAAGAGATATTGACGGGACGAAGCGTTCTCAAGTTCTTGCCTTGTCATGATGTTATCTGTTTGCCAATGCCATTTTTTTTATTTTCCTTTTTTTCTTGTTTGGCAGTTTCCTTGCATTCAACCAGTACTGAGCCTGATGGGTTAATGGTTTTGTTTTTTCTCAAGTCCGGGTGCAGACGAAGGCTCAATTGGCAGTGGTTCTGGTTTAAACGATTCACGAGACGGAGCTACGGTTTTAAGTCGCATCCGACAGACTGGGGAGCTGTGGAAATAACTCACAAACCCCTGGGTACAAAATGAGTGGTTTGTCCACTACACCACGGCGGCTAATGCCAGTTATAGTTAGAGAACAGCATAAATGGGTCACATCATTACAGAATTGGTTTGGACGTAAAAGATGCTTTCTAAGTTGATCAATATATTACAGACAAACAATTAAATGAAATGAAATTACTGCGATGAAAGAGAAAAAAATGTCGCTTCGAGGGACGAATTAGGCAATACATAAGCAATGAGAGACTGTTCATATTCGAGTCTGTTTTGTTTCAAAGATGTATACAAAGCGTGAAATGTACAACATATAAAACCTATGCCGAGGTAATGACACTTTTTTCATACTCAACTCAGCTGAGCGCGAAATTTATCTTGCTCATAAATGTTAAAATGTCAACAATTGTTGGCATTTTAACATTTAATAGCATGATGAATACAACACCTGAGAGACCTTGAGCAAGAAACTTCTTCATTTGTCGCTCGGACACAATGTACTGGGTCCGAGTTTGTCGGTATTTTAGCTTTTATAAGTAGTTGAAATTTCCTGCTCAGTTGAGTTGAGCATGAAACACGTTTTATGACGTCGGGGGCCAGGTTTCATACCAGGGCGGATCCAGATTTTTTGTCATTTTTTCAGCTTTGTCAATGTTTCTTTTTGTTTTGTTTTTTTGTAGTCCTCATTTTACAGAGCGGGTCCAGTTGCTTATTCCAATGGAAAATAAACTTTCCGCAGTGAATAAGAGGTGCCCAAGTTTTTCCAGGGGGGTCCTAAAGCTTATTCCTATAGAAACCTATAGCATATGATTTTCCAGGGGGTCTGGATCCCCTGTCTCCCTCTCTTGATTCGCCCTGGACATATTTAATACATTTCCCGCGATTGTAGCAACTAACACAAGTTTAGCTTTTTAAAAAAGCTTAGAACCATCGCATGGCGTTTTACAGTTATCAAAGAACTTTTATAGTGTTTTGATATTGCATTTGCTGAAGCCACTCTTTTAAGTGTTTCATGTGTTTCAAGCTCCGAGTATTTTTGTTTAAGTTAACGATTTACACATAGGTGATCCATTGGAAGCAAATAAAACTCAGGAAATATGCATATTCCAGTAAGACTCTGCTCATGAACACACTGAATAGTGGTAGAGTTAACCCCCTCCCAAACCGTAGTCCTCAATCGAAGTCATTGCACATTATGCCTAGGGGGCATATTGTAACTGACCCACCTACATTTAGTTATTTCATCTCACTAAGCCAAGAATATCCGAAGGCTCCATGTTTTATCTGGATTATAGCTCAGTGGCAATGTCTCTAATTGGTCTATTCGTTTTTAGAAGCAATCCGGTATCCAAAGTATATCAACATCGCTCACGCAATTGTGGAATTTTGGAAGCAGCTTGATCGACGGGGGGTTTGAGAAAGAACAGTAAAAGACGCTCCTGCAAGGGAGCTAGCAACTTGCTTGTTGGACAGGCCAGAATCGAACACGCGCCCATGGAAGATTACTAACGTACACTAAGTGGCATAATTCGAGCTCAAAAAGCCACAAACGTAGTATTTCATATGCTGTTGCATGACAATCCTTGTGTTGCGTATTTGACCAGCAGTTGAGCACCAGGGCGTTTGATATACGTGATGTAATACGCATAAACGTCGCATTAATCCAAACTTTGCTCTCAAAGGTTTTGCTCAATTGATTTTATTTGAAACAACAAAATGTGTCAGGGCGGATGCAGGATTTCTGGAGAGGGAGGGGGTCATATGTATAAAGGTGTGGGGGTTTCGCTTTGTTGATTTGATCTCAATTTTCTTAAATATCCCATGGAAATGAAATAATTTTGGTCTCACTAAGACCAAAATTTTATTTCATTGTCATAGGATATTTAAGCGAACCCCCTGAACCCCTCTAGACCCGCCACTGATCTGTGTTGAGGCTTGGTCCGATGTTGAGCCACACTAGAATGCGTGACCATTCTGTACTAAAAGCAAGCTTGTTTGTCTGTCGCGGATCAATGCCAAATCAAACCTTTTATTCACCCTTAACACATGGAAATTGACCTTCAACCATATGCTAAGAACAAAGACGAAAAATGGCGTTAGTATTGAACCATTCTTAACACGCCAATCATATTTGGCTAATTACACGGTTTAAATAACGGACAGCGAAGGTCCTGACCAGCCAGCGCTCACGCTGGCTGGTCAGGACCGTCATTGTGTGTATATACAGAAAGGGCCGACTTCTCTTTTCCTGGCTCGAATATCGTAGCTAATATTCAATGACAGAAACGAATTTCCCTCTGGATTTCCACTCCACGTGAACGAAATTAATTTTAAGACTGAATAACGAATCGTAATAAGAAAGCGATTAAATGCTTATCTTTTTATATTTGCTATAAATTGTTAACAGTTTAAGCAATGATAGCAAACCCTCATAAGCGTACTTCTTTTCAATGGCCCAGTCTCCAACCCCCATGGTATCTGCTAACGGAGCAAATCATTCAAAAACTAGATTTTTTTATGAGACACTGTGCCCCCATTTGCTTGTCCATAAGGATGGTGCTCTGTTTTTAAGAAACTTCTATGTAAAACTATACTACTCAACATCCTGTATCAGCTGACCGAATTTGAAGTTCCTAGCTATAATATACTTTTTTAAATATCCAATCTACAAGTTTTCAATGGCCAAAATTGCTAAGGGCAATAACTCTAAAAAATAAAATAACTTTTTTCAGAAATTTCACCAGGAAATCTACTCATCAAAAGTTTAAATCTCCTAGTTATCATAATTTTCGTTATAGCTTGCAGGTAATCTAATCATTATCCTCTGTCAGCTGACAAAGTTCGAAGCTTCTACTTATATAGGCTTTCAGTGACTAAATATTCAAAGGGCAATAATCCTTTAACTTTTTTTAAAAAAATATTTTCACCAGGTAATCTACTCATCATCTTCAGCTGACCTTGTTATAGACTGCTAGCTGTCATTTTTCGAGATATCTTTACTACAAGTTTTCAATGGCTAAAATTGCAAAGGGCAATTGCTCAAAAAAACTAGAGGACCTGAAGGTCCTGAGGCGCTCACCTGACCTCTTTAATAATGTTAAAATAGGCCAAGGTCAACTACAGCTTATAATAATACATATTTTGTTTCAGCATATATATGGGGGTTGCAGCCATTTTGGTCAAGTGACTTTAAACAATCTAATGAATACTCCATCAAACAGCCCAGTGATTTTTGAGAAACCAATGTTTATATAGGTATGTAGCAGTCCAATGAGTGGCATTGGATTAAAATTTCACAGGTTAGCTTGACATTTGGTACGTATATAAAGCCATTGTCTCATAAGGTTAAACATTTCTCTAAAGTATTATGATTTCGGCTTAAACAGTTATAGAAAAATGAACATTTCAAAAATTTTCCCATATAAATGCATTAGGAATCAAATTTGACCTTGCCATAAAGTAGGTCAAGCTAGATTCATCATTTGTGCAAACCTGGTAGAGACCACATCCCCAATGCTACATGCCAAGCCCCAAGGCAATTGGCCTTTTTGTTCCGGGGAATAAGATATTTAAAGGGTTTTTACCATATATGGGTGTGCTGGCCTTGACCTTTGAAACGTATTTATAGCCATTGTCTCATTAGGTTTAACATATTAAGTGAGAATAAAGACTTTGCCTTCAACAATATTCAAAAATCAACTTTTCAAAAAATTTCACATTTCACCTTAAGTAGGTCAAGGTCAACTTAGGATCATCATTTGAACAAACTTGGAAGGCCCCACATCCCCAATGCTACATACCAAGTCCCACTATCACAGGCCTTCTGGTTCCGGAGAAGATTTTTAAATGGCTTTTACCATATATGGGAGTGGCGGTCATTTTGGTCATGTGACCAAAATATTTTGCATACATTTTGGCTTACTTATCATAAGGAGTCTTCACATGAAATATGAGTTCAATTGGGCCAATGGTTTGTGAGAAAACTATGTTTTAATATATTGATGGGACTCCAATATGAGCGACTTAAGCTGAAAGGTCAAAGGTCAACATTGACCTTTGGAACTTATTTATAGACATTGTCTCATTAGGTTTAACATATCAATTGAGAATAACGACAAAGGCTTCCACAGATTAAAAAAATTCAACTTTTCAGAAATTTTCCAATTTAAATGCATTAGGAATCAAATTTGACCTTGACGTGAAGTAGGTCAAGGTCAACCTAGGATCATCATTTGAACAAACTTAGTAGGCCCTACATCCCTAATGCTATATACTAAGTCCTAGGTCATCTGCCTTCTGGTTCCGGAGAAGAAGATTTTAAAGGGTTTTTACCATATATGGGCGTGGCGGCCATCTTGGTCATGTGACCAAAATATGTTGCATACATTTTGGCTATCTTATCATAAGGAGTCTTCACATGAAATTTGAGTTCAATTGGGCAAATGGTTTGTGAGAAAACTAAGTTTTAATATATTGATGGGACTCCAATATGAGCGACCTAAGCTGAAAGGTCAAAGGTCAACCTTGATCTTTGGAACTTATTTAAAGCCATTGACGCATGAGGTTAAAAATATCAAGTGAGAATAATGACTAAGGTTTCCACAGTTTTTAAAAAAAATCAACTTTTCAGAAATTTTCCCATTTAAATGCATTAGGAAGCAAATTTGACCTTGACGTTATGTAGGTCAGGGTCAACCTAGGATCATCATTTGCACAAACTTGGTAGGTCCCACAACCCAAATGCTACATACCAAGTCCCAAGGTCATCTGCCTTCTAGTTCTGGAGAAGAAGATTTTTAAAGGGGTTTTAACATATATGGGCGTGGCGGCCATCTTGGTCATGTGACCAGGACCATTTGAACAAACTTACGTTCCCGCGTCCAAAAGGAGTCTCCATATGAAATTTGAATTTAATTGGGCCAGTGGTTTCAGGGGAGAAGATGTTTGAAATTGTGGATGGACGGACGCCGGAGTGACTGGTATACTATGAGCTCACCCATGAGCCTTCGGCTCAGGTGAGCTAATAGAATAACTTTTTTTAGAAATTTCACCAGGTAATCTACTCATCATCCTCTGTCAGCTTACAAAGTTTGAAGCTCCTAGTTATAATAACTTTCGCAATAGCTTGAGTACAAGTTTAAGTCACCAAATATGCAAAGGGCAATAACCCTTTTTTTTAGATATTTTCACCGGGTAATCAGCTGACCTATTTTTTCCAGAAATTTCACGAGGTAATCTGCTCATCAAAAGTTTAAAGCTCCTAGTTATAATAATTTTCGTAATAGCTTGAATACAAGTTTCAGTGACCAAATTTGCAACTCTTTTATTTTTTTTTAGAAATTTCACCAGGTAATCTACTCATCATCTTCAGCTGACCTTGTTATAGACTGCTAGCTGTACTTTTTCGAGATATCTTTATTACAAGTTTTCAATGGCTAAAATAGAAAAGGGCGATAACACTAAAATACAATAACTTTTTCAGAATTTCACCAGGTAATCTACTCATCATCTTCTGTCAGAGTTTGAAGGTCCTAGTTATAACAGCTTTCGTAGTAGCTTGATAACAAGTTTCGATGACCATTTGCAAGGGACAATAACTCTTTTATTATATTCTTTTTAATATTTTCACCAGTAATTTACTCATTATATTCAATCAGCTGACCTAGTTCTAGACAGCTAGCTGTCATTTTTCGAGATATCTTTATTACAAGTTTTCAATGGCTAAAATTGCAAAGGGCAATAACTCTAAAATATGATAACTTTTCAAAAGTTTCATCAGTGAATCCACTCATTATCCTCTATCAGCTGTCCAAGTTTGAAGCTCATACCTATAATATGTTTTGTAATAGCTTGATTACAAATTTTGGTAGAGTGCACAATGAGGAATATTTCTGTGAAATTGTTTTGAATTTGGACAAGTGGTTTAGAGGGAGATTTCGTTTAT
Organism: Loripinus fragilis; assembly: GCA_964019695.1. Taxonomy (NCBI): domain Eukaryota; kingdom Metazoa; phylum Mollusca; class Bivalvia; order Lucinida; family Lucinidae; genus Loripinus; species Loripinus fragilis. Next base: position 63,408,872 of record OZ026528.1, on the reverse strand, counting down.
AGACATATCTTATCTAGCACTCTGGTGGTCCTTTTGTTCAGGGTTGCGGAACCATTTGTGCAATTTTGGTCGAAGGCATCATCAGGAAAGGATCTGTAAAATATTTTTTGAATTAGGAACAGTGGTTGACGAGATGTCGTTTAAGGACTTTCCTGATCAGAGCTGTGGTGGCCTATTTGTTCGGCGGGGCCAAACCATTTGTGCAATTATGATAAAGGGTATCATGAGGAACAGTTCTGTGAAGTTATTTTGAATTTGAACTAGTGGTTCATGAGGAGATGTTGTCTAAAATATCACATGGCTACAGGTTTCTTTAGAAATACATGTACGTAACCACACCGAGAAGCCATTGGACCCCTCGTGTCCAATTGCTTCTCGAGGGCGGTTTGTACGGCCCTCTGTAAATTAAGTTGATGACTAAACCAAAAAGTTGTCAGGACCCCCCCCCCCCCCCCACGACGGAATTCTCTGGATCCGCCTGTTCAGAAAATGTACAAAATATAAGAACTCTGCAAAAAAATGAACAAGTTCTATATTGTGTCCATTCCCTGCGTTATACTCCAATAAGACGATCTTAAAGTCCCTTTTATTTTCGCGAGTCTCATTGTGTCTGTCTGGGTAAGATAAAAGAGAATATTATATTTTGGAAAATTTATGGAGTTAAGAGCCTTATTAAGTCATGCGGAAAACGCGGTTTAAAGACATGATGATACTGGCTTATTTTGGCGGACTTAATGTCTTGGATATCTTTGTTACTTAATGGCATATTTAATTCAACCGTTGAGATGAGATCGTACTGATACCATATAACTAGGAATATTCCGTCACCGTGACGTAATCAGAGATCAGAATAGAATACATTAAATCAACTTACAGTAATATGCACGACCCATGTTGAATGTTTGGCAATTAGAACGAAACTCTATGTTTTTAAAGGTTTTGTATTTGAAAACAATGTTAGGGTAGGCAAACTGAGTGCTTCAGCATACCTATCAAGGTGGATGGATAACTGTTCTGAACTAGGTTCCGTACGAAAGCGGGTTCCGTACGGAAGCAAAATCGGATAACCGAACTGAAAGATTCAAGTTAAGTTAACAACCTTATTATATACCGCCTGGTTATTAAAATAAACGGTTTCACGAAATGCAGATATAATTATAACTGAAATAAGAACAGACAATTCAATGTATATGAAAGTAACCAGATATTGTTTGTCCTTTAGTTTTTATGAACAACTAAAACTGTCTTTTCTTACTAACTTGACAGAGGGTGTAGTGTCCCGTACTAGTTAGACATTTTGATCAAATCAAACTCTAATTATATCTCACGAAATTCGCAAGAATGGGGACGTGTCTCTTTGTGCGAATCATGCCTTAAGCGATAGGCAACGTAGGTTTGTGACAGACCGACAGACATATAAACAGGCAGACAGACTGTCAGATAATTTTTCTATTCGAGTTCACAGACCTAGGCACATTGTCTCTCGGTGAACTGTCTTCAAATCTGTCGGTAGAACGTCTCCAAACTGTATTTCGATGTATTTCGATGAACTGTCTTGTCGCATAGGATTGTTTCCGGTGTCTCACTTCCGGTGCACGGACTAAACATTAAAAAGTCAACGCGACGTGCACGTGGACAATAAAATATAGGTCGACGACATTTTGTCTGGGGAAGGCCTAGGCCAGCTTTCTCTTCTTTCTCTAATTTAATATAAAGGTCACTAAAATCAAGGAAAATGACTGGAGTCGTTTTGTCCTTGTCAATTATATTTCTTCTACCATTAGTGAGCCGGTAACCACAAGTTGACATGCGCGTACAGCGCGGATGATTCAAATCAATCTGCACATCAGCAGAATATCACCAATCTTTGTTTTCCACCTGGAGATACGCTGGACACTTGGTTACCCATACAGCGCCCATTGAAGATCCTGATCAGACTGCGCATCTGCGCAGTCTGATCAGAGTCTTCGATGGACGCGCATGCCAACTTGTACTTTTTGCTGGACCCTGCTCACACAGTTATTATGGAAACCATAAAATGCGACAAATTACCGTGACCGTGAAATTATTATTTACCATGCTCAACTCGGATAAATATTTCAAATACATCATGTTTTGAAAAAAAAAGGTAGATCCAGATCAGTTGGCTTCTGAGAAGACAGCTGATCAGGATCAACACTGTTTCCACACTGCTAAAACAACATGTAATGTTAATGACTGGATTTTTGCTAGTTAATAGAGGAACCCAGTCTAGGGACAAGATGCCCCTGTACTTTAAAACAATCACTGCTGAGTAAAATTACATATATCAACACTCTGTCAGATATGCTTTCAAAATAAACAGCCTAGATAAAATTGTAAGCTTGTCGTATCTCCACACATGTAAAACTTGAGGCCAGTGATTAGCTTTGGATACAAGTAAACTTCATTTAACAGTGAAGATACATCTAGCGACATTTGATCAGCGTCTGCACTGTTACCCATTGAAGGGCCAGCAAAACACATCTGAAAATATCGTCTGCTAAAGTTGTTTGCTGTAATATCCCATGTAGATGGAAGATTCAATTGCAACATGAAGGGTCAATAAACTTACCTCTTTTGATGTATGTGGCTGTTTGTCACATAATTTGCTGTTTTTATATAGTAGGAACTTATTAAAATTAAGTTAGTTTCTGGAACAGTCTAGTTTGGGTTTTGATAGATAAAATGGATTCAACAAAAACAAGGCAATGATAAATATATTATGTTTTGCTGTATGCATGGAGCTAACTTATGACACAGTAATTTCTAAATTCAGATGCTGAACCGAGTTAAATAAACAATCAATCTCAGAGTGTTGATAACACAATTACAGGCGAAATTTATGAACTCGGATCCGAGTTCCTCAAAAGTGCTTGTCTCTAGACTGAACCCGCGAAGTTACGAACCTTCGCTGCTCGCATTTACAAAGTATGTGCGTATAATTTTGAATACTCAGATCGAAATTTATACCCTCTAGTCCCATTCGAAACGTCGTTATGGGCGTTCAAGGAGGTTTAAGCGCATATGCGATACATGTAGCATCAAAAGTTCGTGTGCTGGCCCCATCAGCTAATAATATAAGAACTTACGGAACCTATATACAGTAAAACCTATGTAAAACGGCCACTCTCCAAAAGACAGAAAATTGGTTTAAATTTCAAGACCACGTATCGCTTAATGCAGGTCAAAAGTATTGCAGAATGCTTCAAGGGGGAGCATTCTGCAATACTTTCGACCTTCATTTAGCTACCATTTGTCATTAAGATCATTGTTTTGTCTATTTTTGAGTGGTCGTTTTACACCAGTTTTACTGTGGTTCTGCATTGTACGCGCCCCGTCCCACACCCAACTTAAAAGTGATAAAACCGTGAAATGTGCGCAGGTCTCATAGTTTGTACATTTCACGCATGTGATTAAACCAGCGCATTGAAAAAAAACGACAATCATTCTTCTGATCCTTGGTTTTCAGTGACTTACGTTAACGTCAACAATTTTTCAGTCATGTCGGGACGATGGCCAGTTTTCCTGGGTTGAACCAGTATTAAGCAGAGGATATTGTGTCGTGCTCAAGGCTACATGTACATCACAGAAGCTCCAATGAGTCTCGAACTAGCAATCCCTCGATCTCAAAGTAAGTAAGGGTGCAAAGATCAGGAATCGACACTATCAATTACCACACCTGACCCAGGATACCAATGGGAAAGTGACAAACGCACAGTTAGACACCACAAACGAGAGCCAAGAGGTCAGCCCTTTCCCAGTAGGTGATCACAAGGCACATATAAACAGACGCGCACAAAGGCATAACAAACACCAGACAGAACAAGAAAAACTATAACATGTGTTACATGTTATAAACGGCGTTGTTGAAAGGTTCTTGTGAGTAATAATAGATGAAGGATAATAATGAAGTTTTTTTCGCAATGAGACATACACTAAAGCGGCTTTGAAATGAGTCATTAAATGCTTGACGTTTCGCTAATACATAAACTATTCAATCAGACAGTGTGATGGGGAAGCAAGCTTTTGTGAAAGCTTATATATATATGTTTGTTTTCAAACCACAGCGTCACCGAGACCCTTCGATTATGAATACTAAAATATAAGACTTCTTCCTCAACATAACTGTAAGTGGGCCGATCAAATATTAAATAGACATTTTAATTGTTCAAAATATTATCCATTTTGGTCACTTGCTATACCACCGCAACTTTTCTTTACAAACACGGGTAGCTCTAAAAAAGAAACAGACAGTCAGTGCTGAAAAACGTGTACTTATCGCATCTTCAAGCAGAGAAGGCTCAGTCGAGTTCATGCCAATGCACAGCCTCGTCTGAGCTTTCGCTGCTTGTAGTAAACTAGAAAGAGAATCTTGAAATTAGGTATCTGTCGCAATTTAAAGCAACGAAGGCTCAGTCGACTTTATGCCAATGCACATGCAGTCTCGCCTGTGATTTCGCTGCTCGTATCAGATGAGAAAAAATATGGAAAGGGGAGGTCTCATATGCGCCCACGCATGGATTTTCATCTAGTTTTACATGGTGAATACCTATGACCTATCAACTATAAAAATGCATTTATTTATTTCAATAGTGCATTTTAGGTCTCAGGAGAGCACCTTGTTTTACTCCATTTTTTCAATGACACCTGTCTAATATTTTGTCAATTTTCAAACATCAGTTTTATCAGATCTCACCCAGTTTAAGCTGGAATAGTAAAAGGACTCAATATGGATTGTTTTGATACTATTTTGGCATATACAAACATGCACACAATTTTTTAACAAAATCTTAAAGTAAAAATTTTCCAAAAAATATAATTGAAATTCATGTGTATGCCAAATTGCGTCTACAATTTCTATATGTTCCTGTCCTTGTCAACCAATGATACAGCCTATAAAATTTGCCTCACATGTCTTCTGTATACTGAAAAAGTTTCGAGATTTTTTGAAACCGGTAACAGTGCAGGAAAACACATTATATACATGTAGGTCATTTTTGACATTTATTATAATTTAATGTTTGAGGCTAGTTTTGTTCTGGAACCATGTAATTTCGCAATTTTATTATTAAAAATATTATAAACATAGATAATAAAAAGCTATGCGTGTACAAATGCATATTTAATTTGACATTGAAACAAATCTGAGACTTGTGTAGCTTTAACAATCAGTTAGAGTAACACACAATAAGTCTGCAACATTCAAACTTCTCAAAATCAAGTTGAAACACATCAATTAATAGATTCAGTGCTATAATCTCTTCACAGAATGTGTCTTAAATGTATTTTGATTTGTATTTGCATACCAATGTTTTAATTGACGGTTCAGTCTCAAATAGTGCTAGACAAGGCAAGGCATTTGATCGCTGATTTCATTTATTTTGTCCCTTTGTAAACTTATATGTTATGTTATATATGTAACTGACATTCATTCTACCTACAATGGCATGTGTCTCTAACCTTTTCAATTGTTCATGTATTATCCTTGTTTAATATGATATTAAGTTGTTATGCATGATTTTACCCTGAAATGTCAATGTGTTTGGAATAGCCTAGGGTGTAGCTTTTTATTTTAATACCAGATACTTGTTGGGATTCTTTATGTACCATTGGCTGACTGTTGCTCAGGCATTTAATATCTGGCAAATGTTATGACTGTTTTGAATTCATCATTTTGTCAATTCATTGAATACCAAGATGCACATGCAAACTTATTAACTGAAAGCACTGACTTTATTTTAAACTCTGTTTGCAAGTTTACTACCTTTTGGAAAGAGTTGCACATAGGTTCTACTTTCTTAGTGTTCTCCTAGTATTATATATATTTGTAGTTTTAGTCTCGGGTTGAATATTGGCTTCAAGTTTTGATTGATTGCCTATTCCGTTGCAAGGGCAAGACTTTGGTCAGATTACCTCAGTTCCCGATCATTGTAACTTCTTCTTATACCGTCAGACCCTTTTTGCCATTTCACTTGTTTATATATTCAATAAGTTCTGTATTTGTAGTTTTATGCTTAACACTATCTGGAGTTTCCATGATGTATTTTCAAAACTGGTCCCTCAGTCAAGTAAATGGCTATTTAATCAGGGAATCAGTTATGATTGTACTAGATGAAACTTTAAGAAGATGGTTTGGACATTAATTTTCAATCCCATTTGATTCTTTGACTTTCTACAGGATTTGGAATATGATTGTAGGCACCTATGATTGTAGAGTTTGGTACATGTATTCTTTAAATATTTCAGCATTTTGTGGTAGAAAATAATAAAGCTATCCCGCAACTACATAAAATGGGTGAATACTGTATTTTGGCATTATATTAAAGTGAATAACAAAATAAAACCATATTGTGAAGATTAATGAAATTAACTACTTCAAGAGGAGTTCGACAGGGTGAAATTCTCTCTATGTGGTCAGTATTGGATTAAGGATGACAGCTTTGAAACATTAAAGATTCTGTCTTGCTCACACAGGAAAGTATGCAACATGTTTTAAAGTATGAAAAAATGCAGAATGTGGTTTATGATAATATAAGGTTGTAATATTTATTAAATATTTATTTTATCTTGTTGGTGATCAAGAAATGATGAAACAAACTATTCCCTGACACAAATGAAATCAATGAATTATGGATAATGACTTTCTATTAGAGTGAATCTGGTATTGAAACCGTATTATGAAGATTATCAAATTTTACTGTTCTATGAGGAGTTGGACAAGGTGAAGTTCTCCCTAAGTGATCAGTATTTATGTTAATTTAATAGTTTTAACAATATTGGATATTCCATCTTTCTTATAGAAGAGAGCAAACACAAAAAACTTGCTTTTAAACTAACCGAACACTTAAATTCATTAACTACAATCATTTTTTTACATTTCTGAGAACTTGGATTTGTAACATTCAAAGTTCTAGGACAACATGTTACCGGTCTTCGATTTTCTTGAAAATTTTAACATGACATCTATATATGTATAGCCTAATTTGAGAGTAAATTCATAGGTTGACAAGAACTGGAACATGCCGAAATTTTAAAACATAATTGTTAAAAAAATATTATGAAGCTGAAATTTGGGCACAATTCCAAACAAAATCATATTTTTCTGAATTTAACTTTACAGAAACTGTTTTTTGTTTTATGCATATCTAATCAGTGATGATCTTAGATAGTTTTAAAAGTAATTAGAACACAATATATGAAACTATAAGAGTTATGGGCGGCTTAAACTGAAGGTACCCCCATAAGCAGATTCCCGATTACATAACATGTCATTTTTTGACCATTTAAATAGGTAAGTGAGAAACTATATCACAAATAGAATAGTTATATGGGAGGCACTCATTATGCATAATATTATAAAAATCCATGCGTGGGCAGAACCCTATGAAAATTTCCTATAGGGTGAGACCTCCCCTTTGCTATTTTTCGAATTTTAAAGCTAAGTCGAATTTACGAAAATGCACAGACTCGCCTGAGCCTTCGCTGATCGCTGAAATGAGAAATAATATAGAAATTCGCTATTTCTCGATTTTTGAAGCTCAGTCGAGTTTGCGACAAGAGTAGCGTCTCAGTGGTGAGATGCAGCAGTATCAGGGTTTTTATACCCAGCATGCTTTTTTTGTTTTTTGGAATAAGTGAAATATGCCAACGTGAATTGTTCGCATATTATTTTGCATGTTAATTTGGCCGCCAAAGATAACTTGATTGTCCATTGTTTCTATGATGCTTCAGAATAATGTTAGCTCCTTTCATAATTAAATCTCGTTAGCTAATTAATTAATCATATACAATAATGGGCGTGATTAGTTAAATTCCCTAATACTCTCGTTAAAGGTGGGTTATCAAGTCATTGACAAACTCAACCGCTATAACGTATAGCTTTATTATCTGAATTCAAGTTAGGCTAATTCAAATATACTTTTTAATTTTCATTCTCTTTGCGAGCTTTATATACTGACTTTTTCTTTATCATTTTTTATCCTCTTGCAAAATGGACCATGATTTGCCATGATTTCGATTTGCTCATGCTGTTCATTCTGACGTTATATCGACGTAAGTGTTTTTCAACAATTGTCGTCTGACAAATGTGAGTTTAATTCAATTTGAAAACAAACACTTTTAGGTGGTAGCCAGATGTCTTAACAAATGGAAAATACACAAAAGTTTTTTTAAAAAATCGTTTTATAACACTCCCACTCGCAGCGTTTCTTTGCTAACGTCAGTCTTAAATTTTCAAACATCAATAACAGTCGGATGACGTCCGCGTATGTCGCGATACTTTTGTCTTTTATGCAACTGATTGAGGAGTATCTGTTGGCAACATTTTTTTATTATTCCTGATCCTTATGATATAAACGGCCAATTACGTCAAAAATCAATGACGTCATATAGACGTAATGAACGTTGCCAAAGGCCTAAAACTTCATGATTTGATTTTGTCTTTCCTTTTGCTTTCAAGAACAAACATCAGTTCGAAAGCTTTTTTTCGTTCATAATGGAAGATATGGGTAATCTGTGACTTTTTAAATTTGAGTTATCTCAGAATTATCGCGACGTCACGGCAATCATAAGCCACAGCGTGTCGATTTTCTTATTGAATGCAAGCTGAGTGACGGAACTTGTCAATTTTATTTTTCACATAATGAAAATATCTAATTTTCGACATAAATTAGCATTTATCAAGTGGTGCGTTTTTAAAGTCCTTCAGTATAGATGACAAAACAAAATATATAATTGGCATCTAAAAAGTTTTTGTAGGCAAAAATTGAAATTCCCTTGACATCGTCAATGCCGCAATAGAAATATAAATGGCGATTTTGGTCCCTTGATTAATTTTCTCTTAGAATATTAGATCAATTCAATTTTTTTTTATATTTTTATACCCTTTGGGATTTTTTTAAACAATAATATGAAGAAAAAAACTGGGATTTAAAAGGTTTCTGTAGCCAAATTTTGGAATATACTCGACATCTTCAATACCGCGAAAACTGGTCCGGGGTGTAAAATGCATGACAGGGTCCGATATTAGTGCTAGTAATTAACAAAAAATCAAAAGTCATAAAGAATCTTTATAAGCATTTTTAAGAAGGCTCTATAATGAACATGTGAATAAGGTGATGTGATCCAATTTTTAGGCCGACATTTGCATTTTAAATACCATTTTAAATACCATTGCAAACTTTGGTCCCGGAATTTGGTCCCGAGTCTCGGGCGTTGGTCCCGGCTTTTATACCTTCCCCTTGTTATCTTCAGTCTTTTATGAAAACCAATACTTGTCCGCGGGGAAAGAAGACTTCTCAAGTCGAAAGAATAATTTCCTCCTTTAGATGGAAAGAAATCCAACCCCAGCCATGAAATTTCGGATGATAGGAAAAATCTACAAGCATGATGATCGTTTGACACAATTTGCTTCGATGACATCGAAAACAAACCTGAGGTCAAACCAATCGAATGACCTATTTTCCGCGTTTTTCCTTTAATCTTTCCTAGGTTATTTTCTTTGCTTATTTATATTTTCTGCTTGTATGCCCGTTGTCCGTTCTGTTCGTTTGTTTAATATTTTCTTGCTTCTATTTTCTAATAAAATGAAAAGTTTGTTTCTGTTTTATCGTGGCACGAAATAATTTAACCTCGCACACTGCTAAATATAGAATGAATGACGTCACAATGATTTACAGAATATATTTAATATACTTATTTAAGAATTTTGTATCTATAGCAATGAATTTATCAATAAGTTCGCCCCAGAAAACCGCTGATAACACATAATTGGAAATATTTTCTTGGTAGAAATATTAATTAAAATAATTCTAAGTTATTCTAAGTTCTAAGTTATTCTAAGTTAGACCATTAGACCAGCTGGCGAGAGTGAAAAATAGGTACAGCCCGTGGGGAGAACAGCTGTTGAACATCCGACATTTACACTGAAAAGACACCCGATTTTAGACGTTTTAAATACTCTTTTAATAAGAGAAGTCTACATTTGATTTTACTTTACCCTTGGAAAAACGAAAAATTCAATCAAAACGTTATTCATGAACAATAACTTTGATCACACCCCTCTTCGGAAGAGTCCATTTCAAAACCAATTACAATTATAGGCTAAGTAACCACTGTTTCATAAATGAACTAATATTAGTTACTTATGCATTAATAAGTAACGCCGTAGAAAAACATAAATTATCCACAAAATGAGTACCGCCTTGGAACGGTCAGTAAGGGCTTACATTCTACCATTGAGTCACCACGCTCAATAATCAAACGTTTGATCCTTGGTCTTCAGACAAATTGTTTGTCCACAAGGCCTCATGATCTGTAATCTTCAATTTGATTGGTTTGTCTGTGTTGATGTTTTACACTAGCCTGGGTCCAGTCGTCAATTTTTTGGCAATATTTTCTAATGCTAATATTCTAAAAAAATTAGAGAATAAAAATATACCACATCAAAGGTATCGGTTGTCCGTTATCGATTTCGATTAAAATTGTCATTTTTGACCAAGGAACGGAAAAATAAAAAAGAAGAAAAAATGATCAGACTGGAACCCAGGCTAGTTTTACACCCTAGTCAACACTTTTAACACTTTTTCCACCACATCTCTTTCTCTCACTCCCTCTCCCTCTCTCTCTCTCTCTCTCTCTCTCTTAATTATGGTTTAGCCTCTATTGTCTAATTTTCTTCAAATACTTTTGTGTTATCAAAAATTTCGTTTTAGCCCATGAATTTGTATTATGCAAAGTTGAAGTCATTGCCTTCTACACTTTGTCAAATATTGTAAAGGAGCAGAACTAGATAAGCTATAATTACTTCCGTTCTAATCCTAATGTTTGCATGATTGAAAATTGTATTGCATTGTATAAACTGATTTGAAATAAATATGTTTAAACCAACACTTTTCTCAGTCATGTCCGAACGATTTCCTGACTTCCTGGGTGGAACCAGTACTAATGCAAGGGATGCAGGGGATAAAGTGTCTTGCGCAACGACACAACGCAGTGGCTCCGGCGAGTCTCTAACGAGCGACTCTCCTATTTCAAATACAACAAGTTCCACTATTCCATGGTGTTGCTACAGTAAAACCTGTCTTAAGCGGTCACTTAAAAATAGACAAAAAACAAAAGTCTTAATGGAAAATATTAGCTTAATGAAGGTCGAAAGTATTGCAGAATGCTCCCCTTGGAGCATTCTGCAATACATTTGACCTGCATTAAGTGATAATCGGTATAGAAAAACAATTTTTGGTGTTCTTTTTGAGTGGCCGCTTAAAGCTGCATACTCTGTAACTATGAACATTTTTCGAAAAAAAAATATTTTCTTTTAAAATCATTTGTAAAGGTAGAATAAAGTTATGTTGTCACAATAAATCTAATTTCTACTGCTGAAAACTGCATGGAAAAGTGAATTATCTTATAAAAACAGGTGTTTTTCCTCTTGTTTGTAATTATTTGCGTCCCTCCAATAATTCTAGACGGTTATTTGTTAACATAAATGCTGTTGTTTTGGTACTAATAATTTGTTAATTATTACGAAAAAGGTAAAATGTATACCGGAATGTTAGTATTTTTACTGTGTTCTTGAAAAATAGAAACTTTAATTCTAAATTGAAAAGATCAAAAGTTACAGACTATGCATCTTTAAGACAGGTTTTACTGTAATTTACAGATATGCAGTTTGATCTGTGAAGGAGTCATTCGCATTTGGCAAAATCAAAACGAAAACGGATTTCTCCTATTTGTTTAAGCAACATTTTATACAGAGTACTAATGGACGCTAATTTGCATGCTTTTACCATGCAATCTTTTGTTTCATAAAACCAGATTAAGCAAATGAATAATTCGATCATTGTTTTAGAAAGAAGGCCCTTATTGGGTATACTGCAGAACTGTGTATATATCAATATGATAGATACTGTCGTGCCAACCAAGAGTGACAGTGACGTTGTATTTTGTTTACAATTATTAAGTAAAACATTAACTTGACACTCCATTCGAGCTAACGCGAATCGATAGATCACTTGTGTATTAATCCTATCCTGTGGATAGGATTAATACACAAGTGATCTATCGATTCTAAGTCCCCGATATCCTAGTAAACAAACATGACGTCACTGTCACTCTTGGCTGGCAGGACAGTAGTTTATTGATAGATAGTTTATTCAACTTTAAGCATAACATGCTCATGAGTTGCATATATTTTAATACAATACAAAGACATTTTGGTTCGATGGCAACCCGCAAGTGCCTAAAAGATTTAAAAAATCCAAACATTATGGAGAATACACAAACAGAGCCCAGAAAAGGATAAAAAGTCAAATCTCAAATGAATTTTGAAAATGCATACATGTAGAATGGATTATATTTTAAAACCAATTTAATGTGTTTATTTCCATCAACATTATAGAGCTTTATCACAAGAAAAACTGAATGTTACATGCGAACAACAAAGGTGCAGTTTAATCAGTGTTTTTTGTACATAATTTGCTCTCAGGCTAGTATGATAGCTTAACTTGTCACACGCGAAATTTCAATATTCTCGCTAGTCTCTGTAGCTGAGCAGGCTGGTTTGAGCATTACCTGTTCAGAAATTCCGAAAACAGATTTTATCACCACTTCGTTTTTTGTCCGAGGTGTTTTAACCCTTAATGCGCCAATTGCAACAAAAGTCGTCTGCTTTTCTCGTCTGCTGAAATGATTAAAAGCCTCTATATCAAGCAGTGTGGACCCAGATCAGACTGCTCCTATAGGAGCAGTCTGTTCTAGGTCCACGCTGTTTGCTTCTATACTTAATTCGTCAGTAATGCTAGGCAATTATTTGCAGCAGACGACTTCAGCAGACGACATTTTCAGATACATTTTTTTCTTGGCGATATATCTATAGGAACATAAGAGAAGAGTGGTAAACTCTACAGGCCAAATCAGTATGCCAAATAACAAGACTGTGGCTTTTACGACATCTTGCTAGCAAGATTTTAAAAAAATCTTATTTTAATCGAAGTGACATAACTTAGGAATGGGAGATTACTAAGTCATGAAAACAATACAGTCAGCCATTTTTATGTGGTACCTTCTTATGAAATTTCAAGAACCTGCCATGCATGATTCCAAAGATCTTAAATGTATTAAAAGGTACGCTGTGTATACGAAAAGGGTGGGTTCTTGGAGGACAGCACATAGGCGCATGCTAGTTCAAGACTCCCAATCATCTACATGTACATGTATGAGCTGAGTGTTTAATTAAAGCAGTGTTGTCAGAGGAAAACTATGTCCCCATACCACAAAATGAGTCAGCAAGCATGCTTACTACTCTATATTGTATCAAAATGATACAGGCTGAAATACATCCATTATTTCAAGGGAAGGCATGCACAGACACAATTTTGGTCAAACTTTGAAATTACAAAGTGCTGTGGTTACCTTGAATATCAGGTCAAGGTTATCAAATCCTAATCAACTCTTTTCTGTCTTCATGCAATGTATCAATGCAAGTTCGGTAGAGAAAACTCCATTAGTTTAGAAGACAGAGCTTAGAAAAGGCTGCTTTTAATTTTTTTAAGGATGGTGACCTTGATAATGAGGTGACCTTGAAAGCTAGGTCAAAAACACCAAAAGCATACCAACTCTTTATTTTGCCACAATGATACAATGCATAAAGTTTAGCTAGAATGCATTGTTCAATTCAAGAGATATCATACAAAACCCTATTTTGGTCAAAATATGTCATTTCAAAGTGCTTGTGTGACCTTGAAAATAAGGTCAGGGTCAGTAAAAGCTAATCAACCCTTAACCTTCTCCTAACAAAATATCTTTGCAAGTTTGGTTAAAATTATAGCTGATTTATACAGTCATTATAGGATGGTAACCTTGAAAAAAATGTCAAAGTCACCAAAATCTAATCAACTCTTCCCCTCCTACCAACATTGTATCTATTCAAGTTTGGTCAAAATCCATAAACTGATTCAGAAGATAATGCAAGGAAACCTTACTTGACATTTCAAAGTGCTGGTGTGACCTTGAAAATTAGGTCAAGGTCATTAAATCTAATCAACTCTTCCGTCCTCCAAACAATATATATATATATATATATATATATATATATATATATATATATATATATATATATATATATATATATATATATATATATATATATATATATATATATATATATATATATATATGCAAGTTTGGTCAAAATCCATCCACTGGTTCAGAAAATAAAGCAGGCAAAACCTATTGTGGACAATTCAATGTGCCAATGTGACCTTGAAAATAAGGTTAAGGTCACCAAAATTTGGTGTGCTCTTCCCCTCCAACCAACAATGTATTAAAATTCATCCACTAGTTCAAAAGATAGCACATGGAAACCATATTTTGGACATTTCAAAGTGCTGCTGTGACATTGAAAATAGGGTCACCAAAATCTAGTCAGCTCGTTCCCCCCTCTCAACAATGTATCTATGCAAGTTTGGTCAAAAACCATCAAACGGTTCAGAAGATAATATACAGAAAAGAAGCTACGTGGATACCCATAGGATCTGCACCAAAAACAATATGTCCCCCACACTTCGGGTTAGGGGGGACATAATTCTGATGATCAGCTTAGTAGTCTCATGATAGACAGAAAGCTAGACAGATACGTTTTGGCATTAAAAAATGAACCTTTAGACATTTAAAACAAAAGAAAATATCTATTAAACACAGGTAGTTACAAAATATATTTCTAAAATTCATGTCATATATATAACAACATATCAAAGACATTCTACATATTACAATACAGATATCAGCAATCGATATTTTATGTCATAGTTACCCTATATATTTTGGACAATTGGACAATTAAGTCTGACCAAGCAGCCTAATCCTGATCAGCCTACTTTTGAAGGAGCCCCAAGGTTATAAAACTTGAGTTCATTCTCAAACTCAAAATAAAGCACAATGATTGGCTGCTTGTGGACACGTGTCCACAAGCAGCCAATCATTGTGCTTTATTTTGAATTTGAGATATAACCTCGGGGCCTGGTCAGACAGCTCAAAATAAAGCACACTTATTGGCTGCTTACAGGCACGTGTCCCCAAGTAGCCAATCAGTGCGCTTTATTTTGAGTTTGAGACTGTTTTATAACCTCAGGGCCAGGATCGACAATGTTAGCCATTCCATTCCTACATGTTTAGGACATATCATCAGGTGATCAGGTGATCATATGATCTTGTTCATTTTTAGGATAATCATGGTTAGAGGTTAAGGGCCCAAGATTACAATGTATTCTTAAAGTTAAGTACTACCTTAGTTAAGTATTGAAATTTCAACAGAATATCTTATTTGTTTAATAAATTGCCAGGATTGGTGCAGTATATATCAGTGGTCAAACATGTCATTTGGATCTACAGAATTATTGGGAAAAAAGATTTTAAGATGTTCGATATGTTAATTTTTGTATTTTAAAAGATCAATACTTAACTAAGGTATATAGTACTTAAATTTAAGGAAGTGTTGTAATTTTGGGCCCAGTTGTCTAAAAACAGAGGGGCCAGTCCACCTTTACAATAAGCCATCTTGAATGTACTGAAATAGACTGTACAAATCTAAAATCAGTAGATTAACTTATCAACCCATATCACTTCACTATTTTTTGTCCTGAAATGTAGTCTGCTCTTTATGCCTGCTGCATTTATTCTACTTTAGACTAGGTTTTATAAAGCCATATGAGATCAGATCAGACTGCTCCAAAGGAGCGGTCTGATCTCATGTGCGGATTCAGAGGGAGATAGGGGGTCTGTACCCCAGCCCCCCCCCCCTGGAAAATCACAAGTTATATGGGTTTCTATAGAAAGTGAGGACTAAACAAAACGTTGTCTAGGCTGTTTTCTGGCTGTCGGGCCTGGACCCCCCCTGACAAAAATTTCTGGGTCCGCAAATGGATCTGGGTTCATATTGTTTGCCATATAGTCTACCTAAGAACATAAGTAGATGACAGGAGCATGCAACAAAAGTTGACCCTTGGCTGGCAAGTCATAACATTTTGTGGCATGCAGTAAAAGAATGGACTGGGCTGGACTGGTCCCTATCACTAAATATATTATATGGAAATATTAAACCTGACCTAAGACATGCTACATATCACAATAAATATACAAAATGTATCAACACACTTAAGATTGTAAAGCATAACATTTTAAAAAGTCGAAATCATGGCACAATAAAGAACACTTCCTTTTAAATCAAAATCTGAAATCTAGTGACTTTCCATTTTGATAGACATAACTAACGTAAATGGACCTGGTCATGAGAAAATTTGACTATGTTGCATGCCAGGGTTCCCACAGAAATTCAAAAACACAATTCCATGATTTTCCCATGATCAACAATGTAATTTCCATGGCTATTTAATGCACAGCCTCCGGCCTCCCCTTTCAGCGGCATCTTCACCATTCAGAGCATTAACCCGGAATGCAGAAAGAGAAATGTATTTAAATATGCATGTTTGCAGAAAGCATGTATTTTGAAATACATGTAATTAAAACTCGAAGCTACCAGTAGCCAGAAAACTAGCTGTCAGACACACATGTTTTGTGTGTCTGACAGCTAGTTTTCTGGCTACTGTTAGTTTTGTCAATTTTTTTGGACAAAATTCCATGATTTTTCCATGACTATTCATCTTTTTTTCAATTTCCATGATTTTTCCATGCATGGAACTTTTCTTCATGATTTTCCAGGTTTTCCATGATTTCCAAAGCTTGTGGGAACCCTAGAATGCAAATAACAAAGGTGCAGACAAAGCTGCGCACCTGTGCAGTCTGATCAGGGCATGTGTCATTCAATCTCTAGACAGAATACTAGTTTTAATATCATACCTGGCAACAGAAACTTTCAATATTCTAGCAAATCTCTAATCAACTACTTTGGTTTGAAGCTTACTCGGTTAGAAATCCCAATTCTCGCCTCAAGGCCCAAATCACAGGGAGTGCAATGCATTTTGCTTTTATGGTCAATTTATTGCCATATTTTTTCAGACTGAATGTCTTTGCAAGGTTGGTGTAATTGTATAAGAAACCATTATGATAGAAATTCCATCCTGAGGATCACTGATTGGCATCACAAGGCTTGCCGAGTGGTTACAAACATTGATCATGAGGGACAGATTTTTCTGTCCCACCCTCACACAAATATTAGATTCTTTTTCTTGCTCACGACTAAATACCATATTTTATATTGGAAAAACATGTAAAAGACTTCCAGAAAATCCTGAATATGGTGAGATGTGATATTGTGACGTAATTCTCACATTACAGTGACGTAACCGATTGACGTGCGGTCAGCGTGCGACCGACATTTGGCTGTTTGTTTTTTATCTTTCCCACGGGCTAGTATGGATATGTGAGATAGAATTATTTCAAATGGGTAAAAACAACGGAGATCATTATATGGTGTGCGAGAATGTAAACTTTTGCACAATGCAAGGACTATATTTAGCCATAACATGAGATCTGGGTGCTTAAAGCAAAGTTGAACAGCAAAGTTCTGACAAATTTGTGCATCTGGAATAAAATAATCTCTACCAAAATATGCTGTCCGCCAAATGACCCCTGCGATTGCATTCAATTTGAAAATTGAGAATTAAACCTTATTGTTATGTCGGTCCTGGCCTGGGTCCATACTGCTTGCAAAAAAATACCCGCAGACTAGCTTAAATACTGTTAACATCTTATTCTAATCAAAGCAGCGGGGAGATAACTCTGTCAAGAAAAAAAATACAGGTCATCTACACTTGCATGAGGAATTTTAAAACATATGAAATTTCAAGACCTTAGAAAATGCCTCTATTTAACATCCAGGCTGAACTACCCAGAGAAGCCAGATGTCTAAATTTTGGTCTGACTCTTCATCTACATCCAGATTTCATATATGCGAGCAGGAAAGGCTCTTGCAAGTCTGGACATATGCCCAGACTTGCAAGAACCCTCCCTGGTCACTGATGTGATAAGTATCTAAATCTCGGGCACTGTTCCATATATTTATTACTTTCTAGATTTTTGAGCAAGGGTGAGAGTTCAAAATGTCCAAAATCCTGAACTTTCGACACTCCAGTCTGAAAACTTGCAGTATGCCCACTAAATATTCACAATCCTGAATTCAGGAATAACCTTGAAAACTGTTACCAATGTTGGAGCTAATACAGTTCAACATGTAGGTAGATCAAAAAGTAACGCAGTTAACGTGTCTGGCTACAGATGCGTGTCTGACTGCAGATCCAGGGGTCGCGAATTCGATCACGGCCCGGTACCATATTTTCGTGGAGATTGATCATGAAATAATTTCTACGGTCATTCTCCTCCCTTCCGCTTTATTCAAGAAGGGTTGTTGTCAGTTACAAGTGAAAGCATGTGCACAAATTACTGGTTAACCGCTTGCTCAAGCCTGCCCAGGAAAAAGTGTGGTTAAGTGAACTGACCGTTCCGCAATGACCATAGCTGTTGACATGGGACGTAAAGCAACAAAAACAAACAAACAAACAAACAAACAAACAAACAAAGATCAAACAGTCACAGTACCCTCGTAACTACTATAAATTCGGAAATTTTTGTGAGAATTTTTTTTTCGCGAATTGCATTAAAATATAGGTTTGCAAGGTTAAAAATTCACAACTGGAGCATGATTTACCTACACCAGTAAACGACAGAGTGATTTTTGCCATTTCGTGAGGGTTTTATTTTTGCCAAACTTTGCATTTGCGAGGTTTTAAGAAAATAAACCCTAGCGAAATTTTCTGCATTTACATTAGTAAGATTGTATCATCTGCTTATGAAAACACAGAAGATATAATCAGATTTGATGGATATAGTTGTAACACATGTATTATAGTTTTCAGGGGCGGATCCAGGATTACTGTAAAGGGGGTTCATGGGGGTTCCCTTTGCTGATTTCGTCTCATTTTTTTAAAAAGATATCCCATGAAAATGAAATAATTTGGTCCAAGTATTTCATTTTCATAGGATATTTAAAAATGAGGGGTGGGGAACCCCCTGTGTGGATCCGCCACTGGTTTTATGCTCTTCTCCATTTTACAGGCTCTCAAACTTGCGGGTTCTCTATTTCCATAAAAAATCTTATTATTTTTGAAAACCTATCTTTGGGGTTTCTAACCAGGTCATACCCAAACCAGCCTGCTCAGCTACTGAGACTAGCTAGAAAATCGAAATTTCAATTGTAACAAATGTAGATATGATACTTTGCAATAAGCAAATAACAAAGGCGCTGATCAGACTGCGTGGATGCACAGGCTGGTCTGCACCTTTGCTGTTCGCAAACCCCCAAAGATAGGTTTTCTTGTTACAAGGCACATATACATCATGTTGAGTGACATACAATAGTAAGTCTTCAGTTCGCAAGGTTATAAAACTTTTTTCATACTCAACTCAGCTGAGCAGGAAATTTATCCTGCTAATAAATGTTAATATGCCAACAATTGTTGACATTTTAACATTTATTAGCATGATAAATACAACATCTGAGAGACTTAAAGCAAGCAACCTCTTTATTTGTCGGTATTTTAGTTTTTATGAGCAGTTGAAATTTCGTGCTCAATTTAGTTGAGCATGAAAAAAGTTTATAACCTCGGGGCCTGGGCTACAAAAAAGATTTTGTTATGAAAATAAACTTAGATTAAAAATGCTTGTTGCACAAAAAAAAATCACACTCTATCTAAATATATTGTACACTTATAGGTTGAGCACAGTGAGCACAGTCTACACTAATGAAACATTTCATTCACATATGTTTGTTTGTTTGTTTTGTTGATTAACGTCCCAAGTCAACAGCTATAGTCATGGCAGAATGGTCAGTTCACCTAACAACACTTTTTTCCTGGGTAAGCTTGAACAAGTAATTAACCAGTACTTGGAGCACATACTTTCGCTTGTAACTGACAACAATCCTTTTTGAATGATTCAGCGGAAGGGAGGAGAATGACCGTAGAAACTATTTCATAATCAATCTCCAAGAAAGTATGGGACTGGGCCGGGATCGAACTCGGGGCCCCTGCATCTGCAGTCAGACTCGCATCTGTTGCCAGACATATAACCAACTGAGCTACACAGCCCGGTTTATTCACAAATGTAGATCAACACTGACAGAAAGCCAGTCGGTAGCATGTCTGACAGCAGATATGTGTCTGATTACAGATCCAGGGATCGCGAGTTGGATCCAGGCCTGGTCCCATACTTTCATGGAGATTGATCATGAAATAATTTCTACGGCCATTCTCCTCCCTTCCTCTGATTCAAGAAGGGTTGTTGTCAGTTACAAGCTAAAACTGAGTCTAGCTTGCCCAGGACAATAGGTGTGATTAGGTGAATTGACTGTCTCGTCATGACCATAGCTGTTGACTGGGAGGTTAAGCATAAAACCAAACCAAACCAATCATTCACGTATGCAGATTATCACAGACAGAAAAAAAGATAGAAGTAAAAAGTAAAAACAGAACATATAAAATGGTCTTAAACACGCTATTCATGTCATACACAAAAAACTACCGTATTGGTCCTAATAAGCACACTGTTTCATAGGTCTCAATCTTAATAAGCATAATTTTTAGGGTAAATATTTTCTTGTTCATTAGGTTAAACCTCTGCTTTGGGTGCTAAAATGAACTCATTGAGAGGGTTCTTTTGAGTACCCAAAAATACCATATTATCACTAATTATTATAAGTCAAGATAAGCCTAATTTTTAACCGTAAAATTTGTAAATACATGTATTTTCTTATCCATTCTTATCCATTGTTTTGAGTGTTCATGAACCATCTCAATGAGACAATTCTTTTTTAGTGCCCACTACATATGTATAACTTGAGAAATATGAAAATTAGAATTAAATCTTAAAAGGAAAATCAAGCATTATCAGGGTAACAGTCATAAAAAGCATAAATGCATTTGGGTGTTGCCGTCATAAAACCAACACACAAATCTTAAACCAACCCGGTGGAACTGGTTTATACCCATGAAAGCCACAAAAAGTTTTTTTATAAGTTAAAACAAATGTAACCATCTACTATATATACATATAGAAGGGATTTGTTCACTATCAGACACAAAAGAGAGTCTAGTTTTTAAAAAAACAGAACTATAGTAAATATTCCTAAAAATCTAACAAGCATAGTGCTAAAATACAGCCATAACATACAAATTGTAAATCTTAAAATGTACAGTAAACCCTGTTTAAAACGGCCACTCAAAAACAGACAAAACAAAGATCTTAATGACAAATGGTAGTTTAATGAAGGTCGAAAGTATTGCAGAATGCTCCAATAGCAGCAATCTGCATAACTTTTGACCTGCATTAAGTGATTATTGGTCTTGTTTGTTTGTTTGTTTGATTTGATTCTTTACGTCCCAGTTAACAATCTTTCAGTTAAGTCTGGACTGATCTTCCTGGGTTGAACTAGTACTAAGCTAGGATTAATGGGTCTTGCTCAAGAACACAAAACAGTGACACGCTTGTGAGGCTAGAACCCGCAGCCCTTAGTTATGGAGTCAAGCACTCTACCACTGCGCTCCCATAATTGGTCTTGAAAACCAATTTTCTGTCTTTTTTAGTGTGACCATTTTACACAGGTTTTATTGAATATATTCATGGCCAATCCATTTGAAATTTAGTATTTATCACAAAGCAATGAAAGGCTCTGCAAAGACTACTAGGCAAGGGAATAGGGAAAGTAAGTAACCCATTTCAAATGGGTACTACTAATACAAGTTTTAAGTATGAAGTATTTAAAGTTTTACGCCGCTTTTCAAAATGGGAACTTAATCTATCAACAATTTGTATACAGGAAACCCCTAACTGGGTACTTTTACAAACAGTGAAGACCCAGATGAATGCCACATTATGCAGCATTTCATCCTGGTCTAAACTGTTTGTAAAGGTACAAAAAGATCTTCAGACAAAAATTACAATATTTTTTTTTAAATTATAACCTGACAACCCTAGATTTACAATGGACTATCCCAAATTTATTATATTAAACCAGGAGGAAGAATACAGTGAGCCACTTTAGTTACGCACCACTTGTAAAATATAAAATTACTCAGAAAAGAAATATGATATTTTTTATCCTGAGACAACCAGCATAAAGCGCATCTATATTTGCATTACTGATTGCAATTTCATTGTGATCAGATTAGAAACGAATGAGAAAATGGATCTTGAAGGGCACTACCCTCAAAATGCCATTTCACATTGCATTATTTCGAATGAAACTCAGTTCACATTGCACTTTATTCAGGGTCGTATTTCTGCTATGCCAGAGATAAGAGCCGATTTATTCTTAGCAATTTCTAAGACTGGAATGTGTGTGTTAACTTCGTTATTTTTTTAAACGTTTTACTATTATATTTCCCAGCTGGCCAAGGTTTGAAAAAAGTTGGTTTTAGTAAAAAAATTTAAGTTAGTTAAAATTTTGTATGATTCTGAGTAAATTAGATATCAAAATTTTTCTTTTATAATTTCTTTTTAAACAATCATGTATCCGCCGTTTATTTTTGTAAAAAAAATAACAGATTTATTGGCGTCATGGTGTTGACGTTAGTGTTGACGTCACTACTACCAAGGCTATAAGACGTGTCAATGATAAGACGTTTTAGTGTTTTGATACTTCTATGTCAACAAGTGACTCATAACAAAACAATTTTCGATGGAAACCCTGTTCGATTATTGTAACTGACGTTAATATGACGTCAAAACGAGCATTTCTTCAAAAAGTAACAGTGTTACTAAATTCAACAACCAAAAAAAGGGGTTTAACTTGAATGAAATAATCATTTTTTGTGTTTTTCTGTCACAACGATCACCATGGATAATGCCTAGCTCAAAACGCAAGTAGAAAATATAGACGTTCAGGTTGCACGTGCATTTTTGTCAAAGTAAGAAAAATTGCCTTTGACGCAGCAGAATGTTTCGCATGAGTGATTCTGAATATATTTTTGATGTCAACAAACAGATAAAATGTCAATAAGTAAATTATCATAAAGAATGTTTGATACCAGCATTTTTGTCAAAAAATATGGGCCCTGAAAAAATGGTGCATAACTAAAGTGGCTCACTGTATATAAGTACACAAAGGGTTAAAGGCAAGAATTTGCTCCCACAGGGAGAGGATTCTTTCCTGAAAGAGCAGTCCCAGGCCTCCAGATAAGAGTGCATAACTAAAAACTGTTTTCTTATTTCTGAATCAAAACATATGTTGTGGGTACTCAAAAGAACCGTCTCCATGAGACGGTTCTTTTGAGCACCCAAAACACATGTTTAATCTGATGGATAAGAAAATAATCACACTTTTACGCTGATTTCTTTTACTTAACTGGCCCTAGGACTTATAGGGCCAGTTAAGTACATATTTGTGTATAAAACAATATTTCTACTAAAGGATGAATTGCAAGGAATTTTAACAATTTTTCAGTACGAAAGTGTGTAACTCAGTGTAATAGATGCTACAGCTATACTATAATGTGATGGCTCAGCACAGTCTTAACTGACTGTCTATAAGATAACCGAAATCTCACAAATTTAAGTGTATTATTATATAATCTATAAATAAACATCTTCTGATTGGCTCATATGCCTATCCACTGCCGCTAATATAACTACATGTTGCATGGTTTGCCAGTTGTGACCTTGCAAAGCACACGGCACAAGGTAATATTGCATGGCTTACCGTAAGTGACGTCAGAATGTCAAGTAATTTTGCATGATCCATCTGTAAGTCGTCAATGGGTTTTTTATTGGTCCAAAATGGCAGAAATGTATGCATAACATACATTTATTATATAATGAAACAGTTGTTGCCTTATGTTTTGGTAGACATGGGGTGTTATTGAACAGTAAACTAAATCATATTGACCTCCGCTTCGCGTGGGTCAATATAACAGTTACTGTTCTATAAAACTCCATGTCCAACTCAACATAAGTCAATAATTGTATAATATTGCACACTCCATTGTTCAGAGGGAGAGTAAACTACATCTTATTTAAGAAATAGATCAGCTCTAGCAGTGAACTGTGGATTAATAATTCAATTTTTGTAGATCAGTTGTAAAGAATATCAAAGTGAGAGCCACAAACTGTGAATTAATACTCAACAATTCACAAACTTGAGCAGATCTATTTCAATTCTTACACACACTCAATGGCAAATACACATTTGATGCTTTCACCTTCTCCTAACTTTCCGCCATTGCACTGAAGAAATCATGCCAATGGTTGGAGTGTTCGCATACATTTACATGTATTTGTAATGCTTTTTAAGTGTAGAAATGACGTTACACCAACTAAAGCCATAACTGGCATAATTTTTCAGTGGCAATTGACATCAGCTAGCATGCACTTTCAAAACTGTGACTTTGTTGTTTCATATAAAACGTTTTTTGAGCTTTGGCTATATAGGCGAGGTTTCTTCAAGTTGAATTATGTACTGAGATAGTGTCAACATGAGTTCTATTAATAGAATTTAGAGTAAACAATGGTAGATGTTCTATAATTTTGTACACTAGTAGCTTACCAAAATGTCTTGAAAACAGTGCAGACTCAGATCAGACTGCTTCTGAAGAAGCAGTCTGATCAGGGTTTTCTCTGTTTGCTATTCTGACAAGTGCTTTGAGAATTCCATCCCTGACAACCAGCATTTTATTTGAGAATAAATACAAAATGGTGTTGGAAAATTTAGAACATTTACCGTATGGTGCTCTCAATCATATTATCGATCATTAAAGTGACCCTAGACGCCCTAGTTTGGTCCCTGCATGAATTCTAAGTGCTGAGGTTTATCCTGTTTTGAAACAACTGTAGATCCAGATCACCTGGCTTCTGATGAACCCATCTGATCAGAATCCCCACATTGTGTTCCACTCTGAAAATACATGCTTACAACTAAAATGCTGCATGCTAACAGGACTAAAATTACAGAGGAGTATAAGTATTAAACATATTAGCTTCAAATGTATGCACTACCAGAGTTGTCCCAACTAGAGAAAAAAGCTATCTAAAATCAGTTTCTGATAATGAAAAGTATTAAAACTAGCGAGTTTCCTGTACCAATACTTTTTTACTAATATTATATGAATTTCAAGGAATTTTAGACACAATGTCTCAGTTGACTAAATGACCTAGTCATCAAAATGTTGTTTTTACCATATCTCGCTTTCAACTAAATATTGTTAGCAACAAAGTTGGTTTTAGATCAAAAGTCTAGGAAGCAGAGTAAAGGCATATCTTTGCAGTTTAGTGTACTTATGCTAGGTTTATCCAATCCAGGGAATAAGCTAGGGGGCGACTAGGGTAAAATAGTCACCCTAGAGGCTGAAATTTCTAAACCGACAGAAAATACCGTAATTTTGCGCTATAACTTCTCCCAATCTGACTGTCACTTCTCCCTAATTTTCCTGCTTGAACCCCGATTTAATCGCCACATTTCAAATATGTTTAGAAAGATACAAAAACATGACATGGTTTGAACTGAATGCTAAAAGAATATTCTGTAGGGTACCTTTTGAGCATATAATCTTATTCTGGTGCAGTGTTGTGCCTAGAGCGTGGCATTGCGGGATTCCCACGATTTTACCGTCGATGTCCCTTAAAAATGCACCCAGTGCGGGCCTACGGGCACACCCTCAAAAATTCGCTATTTAAACCTGGTTTCCATATTTAGCGTAACCCAGTAAAAGGGAAGTAATTTAGACTGTGCACATGTATTTTCTGATGATACATGTTGCATTGGATATTGATTTTTCAACCAGTCCAGCCCATCAACAATGGCGGAAAAGCAAATTTTATTCAGCTGAAAGCTAGAAAACTTTATTTTAATGTAGAAATAGAATATTTGCTGGGGAATTCAAAACTACGGCAATGTAGAAACTACTTCACTGTAATCTGCACCCCTTATTGAGCCAAAACTATTGTCATCGAGCTCAAATGTAAATAAAAATGAACAGAAATTTCTGGAAAACTGGTTTCAATTTTACAGGTAAAATCAGATGGAATTTGGTGTGTCCCCCAGAATTTGCAAATGTCCCTCTGAAATTCAGGTAGGGGGGCACTGGTGTCCCCCAGAATTCTTGACCTAGGCACAACACTGCTGGTGTTACACTCACATCATATCAATTATAGGTCCAGATAAGGATAGTTTGTGCAAAATTGCATTTTTTCCTTGCCCATCAATTTAAACATGTGTTTTGGGTGCTCAAAAGAACCGTCTTATTGCGACTGTTCCTTTGAGTACCCACAACATATGTTTTAGTTGAGAAATAAGAAAAATAATTTTCCAGTATGCACACTTATCTGGAGGCCTGAATTAAACATAATTTGATGCATCATTACCTTAAAGCATATCAAAATAATTGAGTCACACTTAGGCATATAAATTAGCATACAGTTTTTGAAATAGGCTTACAAAGAGCCAATGTCAGTGCTGCATTAAGTCATATCAACATGAGTATGTACAACACTTAGACATATTAACACAATTTAAGACAATAAAGGCATATCAACACAGTAAAGTACACTTAGGGATATAAAATCAGCATATTTGGAATATGCTTACAAAGTGTAAACGTCAGTGCTGCATTAAGTCATAACACAATAAGTTAGTACAACAATTACGGAGACATAAAAACACAGTTTAAGACAATAAAGGCAGGCACAAAAATTCCACTCGTCCACTCTTAATTACGAGTGAAATCTAGAAAGGAGAAGTAAATCTTGTAGGACGAGTGCTTTGGGAAGAATAACTTGCCTTTTCTAGATGTCCTACTGGATGAGAGCTAAATCTGAGAGTGAAACTAGCATTTTCTGAACTGGATGTGTATTGACTGTGAAATATTTTTGTCAGTGTATGGGAAGTAGGTATGAAACTGATTGGGTAAATATAATTATAGGAGTGATATAAGGAACTTTATAAGTTTATATTACTCCCTTATGTTCTTTATTGCATACACTTTTAAAGGACAAGTGCATGTGTTTGCAGGACAAGTGACAATTGTAAGTCACTCATCCTGCAGGAAAAGTGCAATGTTGAAATATTTTTGTTCAATTCAATGAAGTACACCTAGCAGGGGACAAAAATATTTCAATATTGCACTTGTCCTGCAGGACGAGTGACTTACAGTTTTCACTCATCCTGCAAACACATGCACTTGTCCTTTAAAAGCGTATGCAAAACAGAACATAAGGGAGTAATATGTAATATGACTTCCTTGAGTAATTCTTCTCAAAGCACTCGTCCTAATGGACGAGTGCTTTTGGAAGAATTACTCATCCTTTTTAGATTTCACTCGGAATTATGAGCGCACGAGTGGAATTTTTGTCCACTGCTTAGGCATATAAAATCAGCATATTTGGAATATGCTTACAAAGAACATACGTCAGTGCTGCATTAAGTCATACCAATATATTAGTTAGTACAACACATAGACATACAAACACAGGGTTAAGATATAACAGACAATATGGATCTGCGCTGCCTTTGACAATTTTAGCATTAACCAAGAAGTGCCCTGCTGTACAGGATATATCCACTTTGCAAATACAGAAAAAAAAACTGTCTTAAGTGGCCACTCAAAAAGAAGACATAAAATTGGTTTTCAATACCCACTATCGCTTAATGCAGGTCAAAAATATTGCAGAATGCTCCAAGGGGAGCATTCTGCAATACTTTTCGACCTTCATCAAGCTACCATTCTCCATTAAGACCATTATTTTGTCTATTTTTAAGTGGCCACTTAAGACAGGTTTTACTGTAATAGACAATATGGATTTGCACTACCTTAGACAATTTTTAGCATTAACCATGCAGTGTCCTGCTATACAGGATATATCGCCTTTGCAAATAGTGTATATCCAGGCCTTCAGATTTATGATGGGCCCCGGTCATTGTCCCATGATTTCAAAATATGGCCCATCACTTTCCTGGGCAGTGGGCCCAGTGGACCCATCCTTTTTAGTTGTGAAAAAATCTCACATAAATAAAAATATACATCCTACAGCGAGTCTACAAACTCCAAAAAAACAGAAAGTTCATGTAGGTAGTCAATACAGTAAAACATATCAAGCAGCCACTCAAAAAAGACAAAACAAAGATCTTAACAAAAAAATGGTAGCTTAATGAAGGCCGAAAGTATTGCAGAATGCTCCCCTTGGAGCATTCTGCAATACTTTTGATCTACATTAAGCGATAATTGGTCTTCTTTTTTGAGTGGCTGCTTAAGACAGGTTTTACTGTATAATCAGCAGTCAATATACAAATATGCATACAAGTGTCCATGTCAGTGTGTAGGTAAAGTATACAATCCAAATGTCAACTGTGGTTAGTTTGATATGCTTGGGCCCATCATTTCAAAAAATGACCCAATCATTTTTTGCTCCATGTGTCACTTCGGCCCACCAATCTTGAAAAAAAAATCTGAATCCCTGTATATCAAGAACAGTACGTTTCTGGTGAAGCTAACTGAACTGGATATACATTTGTCCTTCCTGTTTGAAAATCCATGGTAATAAATAAGTTCATGCAACTTGATGGGCGGTAAGTCAGAAGTTGGTGATGCAATTTAATCAGCAGGAAAAAGGTTTAGTTATATTAACCCTTTTGTATTTAGAAAGGCCTTGTACTAAAAAAGGCCAAATTGAGATACATGAGTGAAAGTTAAAATTTCAAAAATCCTGAACTTAAGAAATTCAAATCTTAAAACTTGCAATATGCCTACAAAATATTAGCAATTTCAATTTTAACCCTTTACCTCATAGAGACACCTTTTAACGTTTTTGCAAACAGAGCAGACCCATAACAGGCAGCTCTTTTTTCGAAAAGAGCTGCCTTGTCTTGGTCTGCTCTGTTTGCTTATGGAAATATGATTAGATATGGAACTGATCTAATCAAAAATCTGATTATGATGATATGATATGATCCTACACTAGAGGACCTGACTAGTAATTTCTTTTTTCTATGTACCAACATAACAGTTTATTTATATAATTATTCATAGTGGGTGGAGCTTAGCATGATTATTCATGAAGGAAAGGGTTAAATGGCTAATTGCCTTTAGATGTACTCCAAATAAATCAGAGAAGCAGGATTTTGAGGCTCCTCAAAGTCCTGAATTCAGGAATAATTATGAAAACTTTCGCCCATGAAGATAACAGTGTGACATTTTAGTGCAGTACCAAGTCATATCCAATCAACGTATTTGAAATAGGTTCACAAAAATCCTGAACTTTAGAAATTCAAATATTAAAAATTGCAATATGCCTACAAAATATTGGAAATTTCATTTTTTAATGGTCAATAGACTTTAGATGCCTTCAAAATAAATCAGAGAAGCAGGATATTGAGGCTGACTTTCTTTGGATGGTCAGCCTCAAAGTCCTGAATTCAGGAATAATCCTGAAAATTTTCACCCATGAAGATAACACAAGGTTCTCACAGAAATTCAAAAACACAATTCCTTGATCAGCAATGTAATTTCCATGACTATTTAATGCATGACCTCCAACCTCCTCTTTTAGCGACATCTTCACCACACTGAGCATAAATTTGGAATGCAGCAACAGTAACGTATTTAGATAAGCATGCTTGTAGTTCATGCATGCATTTTGAAATAATTAAAACCTGAAATCACCAGTAGGTCAGACACACGGGTGTCTGACAGCTAGTTTTCTGGCTACTGGTGGATTCGTCAAATTACTTCACACAATTCCATGATTTTTCCATGATTATTCTTTTTTTTTCAAATTCCATGATTTTTTTTGGTGATTTTCCAGGTTTTCCATGATTTCCAGAGCTTGTGGGTTCCCTGTTATAGTGTGACATTTTAGTGCAATACCAAGTCATATCCAATCAACATATTTGAAATAGGTTCACAAAGAGACAACAGGTGAAATGGTTTGTGTTGACATATTTCCATTGCGTGTGGGATTGAATCTGTAATCCAGAAATTATCAAACTTAACGTCCCCATCTGTGAAACGTCGCCAACTCTCATTGGGAAATACAGGATGTGTGACGTAAGCGCTGACCTTCTTCGCCCCTTTCTCTAGTAAAGCCTGGAATAAGGGACAACATGTTATTATGCAATGTTAAAAGAGAATCCTTACACAGTGATGTCCCTTGATATCACTATACTTGGTGCCAAAATGAATGGACTGCATTATAAGTGAGATGTGTAATAAGGCCAAATAAAACAAATAAGTGTGTTTTGGGTAAAGGGTCTGAAAGTTTAGGTAGGGGAGGTACACATATTCTTTAATTATTTTTTTTCTGTAAAAAATATAATTTTATGCATTTTGAAAGACAAAAGAGAAATCAGAAAACTATTTTTCTTTCTGGCATGCACTCTTAACGAAAGGCCTGACATGTATGTCATTTTGAATTCTAAACAAATACAAAGACAAAAAAACATGAATTTTCACTGTTTTCATTTCTAGCATTTAATTTTCTTGGACAGAATGTTTTGAGGTACATCACAAACATGCCATTAAAAGTAAAAATATCCGATATTTACATTTATTACCCCATGTACCAACATTTATATAACTTGACTTTGCATTTAGATGTAGCGTTCCTTTTGTCAGTCAGTATATATTTTTTCAATGGTCAAAACATTTGAGAGCTGTATGACAGCATTATACACAAAGTAAGTAAGGGTGCAAAGATCAGGAATCGATACAATCAAGTACCACACCTGATCCAGGATACCAATGGGAAAGTTACAAACTCACAGCAGACACCACAAACGAGAGCCAAGAGGTCAGCCCTTTCCCAGCAGGTGACCACAAAGCACATATAAACAGACGCGCTCAAAGACATAGCAAACACAAGACAGAACAAAAACATAAAAGATCCACAAAAGAAGTATCGCCTTGGAACGGTCAGTAAAATATTTTACTGGAGGGTTTAAACCGGTTTAACGGTGCCAACCTCACCCTTAATTCAGATGTGGATCAAGACACAAAGATATTTGGTTTGCATGAAAGACCCCTAACTTATCAATGCATCATCTCCTAAAACATATAAATCAAGATATAACAAGGAGATAAAGCAAAGATAAGGACTCAACAGTAAAAAAAACTGAATACCGGAGCAAAAGAAATCCAACAGGTAAACCCTGGTGGGCCCGACAAACAGCCAAAGCATCAGGCCCCTAACATGTCTTCAATTTATATACCAAGTCACCATAGAAATCAGGTTCCGAAAGTCCTTGGCGCAAGAGAGATTTAAGTCCAACTTGGAATTTAGAAATCAAATCATAGTATCGCCTATAAAATTTTGAAAAAGTTTTGCGAAATTTATGATACCGATAGCCTTGTTTAAGAAGTTTCTGATTTAACAATTTATTGCGAGTGTTGAAGTCAGCAACATAGCTAGATGCTCTAGCAAAATGAATGAGTTGAGAGATATAGACTCCATAGGATGTAGAACGAGGAACATTACCATCTAAAAATGGGAAATTGACAATTTCAAAAACAAAGTCATCACGTTTATCATAAAATTTGGTAGAAACAATATCATTAGAAATTGACAAATGCAAATCTAAAAATGCGGCTTCGGTACCAGAGGCATGGACTTTATTTAGTTGGAGCTCTGAAGGGTATATTTGACTTACCATATTGTCAAAATAAACATTATTAATATTTAAAATATCTTCCAAATATCTGGAAGTAGTGTTAAACGCATCAATAACATCAGCCTGCTTATCATCAGAAAGAGACATCATAAAGTCCCTCTCATAACAAAACAGGAATAAATCTGCAACCAGGGGAAATATGTTTAATAACGAGGTGTGTTATAAAGGGACTGCATGTATGTTTGTGTGTCCTTAACTCTATCAGTACTGAATTCTATATTCTACTGTTGCCGGGCAACAAGGGTCTCATTTGATACATGCTTTTTTAAAGATACTGTTTTAAAAAATAGAATATTTTTAATAATTTAAGTGTAGTTGGAAACTTTTTTACCAACCAACAAACATTTAAGGGCCAATTGATGACCCCTACCCACAATTTCTGATGCCACAATTTTGCATTTTTGTCACGTTTCATGTTAACCAAACCTGACAATTTGACATTTTTCAAAAGGATCAATAAGTTTTACAGAATTAAGTTACTTTATTTTGTAGTTTATTAAACATGTCCTTTTTGGAACTGATCAGCACATGCCAGTAACCATGGCAACCATTTTTAGACATCCTGCCAGGTTAGCTTGAATAACATGTTTTTGTTACTTAGTGTTCAACAAGTGACATCACTTTCTATCAAAGTTTTGGATACATCGTTGCATGTGCAAAAAGTTATGCCACCTAATGGTTACATTTGTGACTTTTAAATGGTAAAAACTTTTACATTATAAGGAAAATCCAACTATTTATTGGATGACTCTCATATGTAAAGTCTTTAATCGTGTCCTTTGTCAATCCTACCTTTCCACATTCCTTGAGTGTTCCCCCTGTCTGTATAAGATCATCAATAATCACAACATGTCTGTTCTCAGGATTTCCTGTAATACAATATACATTTCATATATGAGCTGTGAATGTGATTTCCAGCAATGTGGCATTTTGACAGGTCTAGACTCAGATGAGCCTGTGCAGCCTCCTTTTAAGCTTAGAAACTCCAAATGATGTTCAGTCAGTAGCTTAAAACTCATTGAATACACAAGCGACTTGCAAAGGCTCTGATCAGACTGCATGTTTGCACAGGCTGTTCTGAGCCTTTGCTGGTCGCACATACCACATTGTTGGAAATCTTATGCACTGGCTCAAATTTATTAAACGAGCCTTTTGCGAGTGTAATAAATTTCATATGAAATGATCACAAGTGTAAGATTCTGTTAATCATATGATCTTTTAAATGTGATTTCATCACCTTCAAAGTTTGTTTATTTCAAAGACATTTTGCATTGTTGTAACAGATGTCGTCATGACGTTACTTGTTCCTGCCGAAAGTGTTATGTAACATTTGGTCATAACATTAACTACGGCATGACGTTATCCACTGAATAACAGTAACGTTATTTATTGTATACCTATAAATGATATGACTTTAGAACTGTCTGTTTTCTGGCCATCTAATACAGAAAGCCAGATCAACGAACTGAGGTTTTCTGAATCCATATCACTATCCTTTAAAACGAGGCTAACGTTGGTTACTTGCTTTTGCGGGGACGTTATATAACGTAATTTTCAAGCATGGAACCAGAGACGGAAAACATGATGACGTTACATCATATTATATGACGTGACGAAACTTAATGGCAAACATTCCTGCAAATTTTTTGGATTAAAGATCAAAACAATTTATAAAATCAAAATAATGTCAGAAAAAGATATATGATAAACATATTATTATAAAAGTAATTTGATCTGGCATACAGTATTATGTCTCATGGATAAGGCTATACCATTGGATCGCCCTCGACGCTTCAAGTCTCGAGTGATCCGATGGTATGACCTCATCCACTCCACATGATACAGTACGCCAGATCAAGTTACTATTATACATATGTGTATATGATAAAGCAATTTTCAGCATGTTATCCATTGTGTTGACAGAAACAGTGTGGATCCTGATCAGCTGGCTCTATCAGAATAAAGCTGGTTTGGGTCTGTAATGTTTTCAAAAAATGAATTTGTATTAATTTGAAAAACAATGTGATCTGCACAGTTTAATTATTTGAGTGAATACATACATAGGGAATACTAGGTGTATGTCTTTTGATATCAAGTTTACCAGGCAAGGCTTTGAGAATGCTTGTTGACATCGCGAGGCTTGCCGAGCGATTCAACAATCATTCTCAAAGCCGAGCCTGGTAAACTTGATATCAAAAGACGGTAACTTGGTATTCTATTTATCAGTTTACCCATTGTTTCACTCACAGAGCCATATGCTGACTATCATGTTGATCTAGTAAACCAATTATGTCCCAGTCAACAGCCATGGTCATGTTGAGTGAAGGTCAGTTCACCTAGCCTCTCTTTTTCCTGGGCAAGCAGTTAACCAGTACTTTGTACATGCATTCGCTTGTATTATATGACTTTTTGATTACTGTTAAGGCGGCACCTCATAAATGTGTAATTAGGACTGGTCAACCTTAGACATAGGTAAAAGCTAAAAATGTGGCATGGTTTTATTCAAAAGTAACTGTATCATCTTGCGCCATTACCTCAGTATAGATGCAAAACACATTATTTAGTCCTTAAAACGCCAGCAAAATAGCTGCATCTGAAAATGTCTATTTAACATAAGCATAGAGGCAAACATTGTGGACCCAGATGAGACTGCTCCTACAGGAGCAGTCTGATCTTGGTTCACACTGTTTATCTATGAGGCTTCAAATATTTTAGTGGCAGAAAACATTACATTTTGTGATTATGTGCTTTAAGGGTTAATAAATGTGAGTTTAGTGTGTATACGGCTAGGATTTCCATAAAATGCACGCACGTTTGCTCGGCCCAAACTAATAGAACCTGATTTCCCTTGTTTAGCAGATGAAATAGCCGAGCCACGCCCAGATATGAATATAAAAGTTGCTGCCTATACAATAAGAGAAAAGTCTTTTAATATTTGACAACCATTCTTGAATCAGAGGAAGGAGGGAAATGGCAGTAGAAGTTACTTCATGATCAAGCTCCACAAAAGTAAGCGATCAGGCCAGGATCAAACTCGTGACTCCTGGATCTGCAGTTGGACTCGCTATGGACTGCGCTACATGGCGGGGAATAGATATATGTTGTGGGCATTTAAAATAACAATATAGCTGAAACTTTGATGGTTTACCAGTATCGGACTCTGACCGGCCAAAACTCCATAGACTTTTTGCTCAGATTTCTGGGTGCTACAGACTTCAGGCCCCGATGTTTTAAAACTTTTTTTATGCTCAACTCAACTGAGCACGAAATTTAAACTGCTTATAAAGACTTAAATATGGACAAATGAAGAAGTTTATTGCTTTAAATCTCTCAGATGTTGTATTTATCATACTAACAGATGTTAAAATGCCAACAATTGTTGACATTTTAACATTTATGAGCAGTATAAATTTCGTAATCAGCTGAGTTGAGCATGGAAAAAGTTTTATAACCTCGAGGCCAGACAATTATCATTATTTTTTCAGGTCTCCAGATAAATGTGTGTAAATAAGAAAATCATTATTTCTCAGCCAAAATATATGTTGTGTGTACTCAAAAGAACCGTCTCAATGAGTCATTTATTTTTAGCATCCTAAACATGTGTTAAAGCTAATGGATAAAAAAAGATTCACAAGATTTGGCTCGAAAATTTGCCTTATAACTTATATAAAATCTTTATAGCTGTTTAAGATTAGTGTCCCTTCATATGAAGAAAATGCAAAAAAAGGATGATACAGTCTGGGGCCAGACTAATTAATGTAAGACTTACCATCTTTGACTTTAACTATTCTCTTTTTACCGTCCCGGATTTTTACACAGGTAATGGTATCATCCCCAGGAAAGAACTGGTGAAACCTCTTCCAAGCCCCGTCATCAGGGAAGGCAAATACCACGTTATCCTTGTCAGGCAACTGCTGAACTGCTGACAGTAGGAGCGGAATGGCAGTTTCTAGCCTACAGAATAATACGCATGTAGCAGAAACAGGGTTCATACAGGTAAGTATGAGTAATATTCAAGGACTTTTTAAGGACTTCTAAAGACCAGGGTGGGTAGTCACGTGGTTTTTGCTTGGATACACTGTACGGATGTTCGAATACACTGTGCGGACATTCTGATCGAATGTAGGAAGATTTCTCTATGTTTTCTCATCTATACCCAGAAAGTTATACACCATTTTCCAGCCCACATTTTCCCCTATCACACGCTACCAGGATAGCATCTTTAAGCTTCTTACTTTGAGTACTAACTCTGACACAAATGTTGTCCGTACAGCTTATTTCCAAATTCAGGCCCGATCTTCGCCGCTAAAAGATTTGTGACAGAGTCTGTACTCAAAGTAAGAAGCTTTATGAGGATATCCTGGCATCGTTAGATCGGGAAAAATGGGGGCTGGAAAATGGTGTATAACTTTCTGTGTAAAGATGAAAAAAAAAATGCAGAAATATCTACTTACTTTTGCTTAAAACATCAGTGTGGAAAGAAGTCCGCCATTTTTCCGTACAGTGTATCCTAACAGAAACCACGTGACTACCCACTACAGTTTTCAAGGACTAAAAAGTTATGAAAAATCCTGATTTAAGTGTTAAAATTCTCTTTCAGAAATGCTAGGCTGAGATAATGGAGAAATAAATAGTAGAAAATTGTAAAATTGTTGTGCCTTTATTTGGTGCAGCATTTGCTGCACCAAATAAAGGCATAACAATTTTATCTGATTTAGATCTCTATCATCAGTGTAAATTCCTACAGAAAAAAGAAGAATTCAAGGTCTTTTTAAGACCTTTGTGCAATGTTCCAGTATTTTTCAAGGCATTTTTTATTTTCAAGGGCTTTTCAAGAAAGCCCTCTAAATTCAAGTACGTTTCAAGCCTGTGTGAACCCTGAGAACCATTATAACATATGATTAGCCATCACAGGAAAGAACTGGTGAAACATTCCAGGCGCCGTCATCAGGGAAGGCAAATACCACATTATCCTTGTCAGGCAACTGCTGAACTGCCGACAGTAGGAGTGGTATGGCAGTTTCTAGCCTAAAAGAATAATACACATGTAGCAGAAACATAGGGCAAATTAAGAAAAGTTTTTCAGCGTAAAATTGCGATTATTTTCTTATCCATCAGTTTAAACATGTGTTTTGGGTGCTCAAAAGAACCGTCTCAGTAAGATGGTTCTTTAGAGTACCAACAACATATGGTTTGGTTGAGAAATAAGAAAAATAATTTTTTGTTACGCATCTAGGGGTCTGAGAGACATTACAACATTATGAGCTGTGACTAGTGATTTCCAACAATGTGGTATTTTAATAAGTGTAGACTCATAGGAGCATGTGCAGTCTCCTTTTAAGCTAAGAAACTTCAAATGATGTTCTGTCAGTAGTTTAACACTTATAGAATATTCATGCGACTAGCAAAGGCCCTGATCAGACTGCGCAAATGCGCAGG
Organism: Loripinus fragilis; assembly: GCA_964019695.1. Taxonomy (NCBI): domain Eukaryota; kingdom Metazoa; phylum Mollusca; class Bivalvia; order Lucinida; family Lucinidae; genus Loripinus; species Loripinus fragilis. The sequence goes on along the minus strand of OZ026528.1, from coordinate 63,371,755 downwards.
CTGATCTGAGGCTTTGATGGTCGCACATACCACATTGTTGAAAAACTCATGTTGCGGCTCAATTACAATTAGCCATCACACATAAATTTAGAATCTAAGGAGATCATTTGGCGCCAGTAAAGTGCATTTAAGCCCAGCACTCCCCCCCCCTCCCCCCCCCCCCCTCTGTGGCTTAGGCTGCTGTCTATTCTAAAGCGGTGGTTCTGTTGTTGTTGACTTTTTATGTACCTTCAATTGTTTGGGGGATCTGTGTTGGTCTTTGTTTTGGTATGCATTGCTGTATGTCCTTTTTATTTTTGCAATCATATTGAAGAGGAAGAGAGAGCTAGTTGCTTTACTTTTATTTTCAATTATATGTCTTATTAATGTCAATGTGCTGTACCTCTTCCTGAAGGTGCCGTGGGTTGGTCTGCAGTTTGTGATTACGGTATTTCCTGATTAAACTCACTTACTTTTATATGGTACTTAGGCCAGATTTTTTTAATTATGTGTAATTGATTTACAAACCCTCATTCTGTAATTTTTCGCAAAGTAGAGAAACAAAAATCCTATTTTTTTATATTTTATCCACTTTTGTTAAAAAATAAATATATTTTTGAGGTTCTGTCTGTGTATTTTTGAGAGTGACACTGTTAAAAGTGACTGTCCTATGCAGAGATTTTAGGAAAATTATGAAACATTTAAAGATTTAATAGTAAGACTGTTGGTTAACTTTACTAGTTTTACTGTTTGTTCTGGAGATATTAAAAAAAGCTCTAAAAATGACCAGTCAACTGGTCATTTTCAGAGGGTTTTTTTTTGTCCGCCGAATGTTTTCCCTTCAATCAACTGAGTCCTTATAGCGCATATGCACAAAATTCCAAATGGCTTTGCTGAAATATTCAGCAAGGCTAGATTGTTGTTTTCATTTTCTCGGGACAAATCATATATATATATGCAGCAAATCGATCAGCTGACATGCCCTAAAATGTAGCGGCCTGGTACAAGTGCATTTAAAGTAATAAATGTGTGCATCAACAGCACAATGTATTGCCTTGTTAATACAAGGGTTTGTGGGGGCTGAAACATGACTAAATGGATTGTCTTGTTAATACATGTGTTAGTGGCAGCTGAAACATGACTCCATTTACCTCGGTATAACATTGTCAGAAAAGTAAAATCTTTCTTGTAGGGCATGGATATCGTAAATACAGATCTGTGCTGGTCCCTTGGCAGTTAGTGGTATACCTGACATCATGATGGCTAACGTCTGAAGAAGACAGAAATAGATTATTTTTAGATCAATGGATTTCTCCATAAGAGATTAATGCAATAAAAGTAAATAAGAAGGCAAAGATTGGGAATCGATACAATCAAGTATCACACTGACCCAGGACACATAATGGGAAAGTGACAAAAACTCAAGACAACATTTCATACAAGAGAGCCAAGAGGTTAGCCCTTTCCCAGCAGGTGACCACAAGGCTGCAATGAACAGAAAAGAAAGCATGACAAACATGAAACATAAATAAGATCCACATAAGAAGCTACACTTTGGAAGGGTCAGTAAATAATCTTTTTACAGGAGGCAAAGCGGGAGGCCGAGGGCTTAAACTAGTTTTATGGTACCAACCTCAGCCTTATTTCAGATGTGGATAATTATAGACAAATAGATGTTTGGTTCACATTAAAGATCCCTAACTTATCGATGTATCATCTATTCAGATAATATGACAAGCTTAATGATACAGGATGATACAACTAATGTATATAAAGATGGGTCACATCTTGACATGATATAGTTTCTAAAAACTACATGTATTCAAGGTTTTCTTTTTCTGAAAATCATTTAGTCAAAGGGAGCATTCTGCAATACTTTTGACCTTCATTAAGCTACCATTTGTCATAAGACTAAAAAAAAAGCTCTGGAAATGACCAGTTGACTCAGGTCATTTTCAGAGCTTTTTTTAAAAAATACATATATCTCCAGAACAAACAGTAAAACTAGTAAAGTAATTAAACCAACAGTCTGTATTAAATCTTTAAATATTTCATAATTTTCCTGCATAGGACAATCACTTTTAACAGTGTCACTCTCAAAAATACACAACCAGAAGCTCAAAAATATATGATTTTTTCAATGAATTAACTAATATATAGAGTCGACGGATAAAATTAAAAAAAAATACATTTAAAAAAATATATATATACTACTTTCTGGAAAATTACAGTATGAGGGTTTGTAAATCAACTTATAAAAACTTCTGGCCTAAAAATCTTGTGAAGACTCGACTGAAATCACTTAACTCTTTGCATGCTGGGTAAGTTTAAATGCTTTTATTGTTTTCCATGCCATAAGGGAGTCTTCTTAAAGGAAAAGACTTCACTCCTTTGGGAAGCAATTTTGTTTATCATCATAATTCTTTCCTAAAATTTAGAAGTCCCTGTGCTGAGAAGTCACACTCTTATCAGAATCACTTCTCGTTCTTTGATATGTGTATCAATGTCAGTTTCCTTAGTATAAGCTACATAACTGTATGCCTTAGGTATTCATATTTTTTTGCTCAAAAGTGAGCATTTCTGGACCTATTTAGCACCATGGTGGTCCCGAATGGAGCTAATCATATGTATCCTTATATTTAAATATGAGCACTTTTAATTGGGCTGAGATGTGAGAAAACCTGTCTTTCGGATATATAGGATACTTTCCAATAAGTGAATATTATAACAAAATGGCTGATCAGTCTGCACAGATGTACAGGCTGGTCTGTGCCTTTGTTGTTGGTAAAGCCCCAAAGACAAGTTTTCTCGTGTTGAGTCCCATTTGTTAAAAATTATACATGACATTGTGCAAGTGATCATATTTCCTGTACAATCTAAAACAACAAAACAGTAAAACCTGTGTAAAATGGCCACTCTCAAAAAGACCAAAAAATGATTTTTAAGACAGATTATTGCCTATTATGCAGGTCAAAAGTACTGAAGATTGCTCCAAAGGGAGCATTCTGCAATACTTCCGCCTTTCATTAAGCTATCAGTTGTCATTAAGACTTTTGTTTTGTCTATTTTTGAGTGGCCGTTTTACACAGGTTTTACAGTATACAAAGGCTATACATCTGTACACAGAAACTACTATTTTTAATATAAATGTTCTGTGGCTCTTCCTGATGGTGCTGTGGGTTGGTCTGCAGTGTGTGATCATGGTATTTCCTGATCATACTCACTTACTTTTCAAACTCATTATTATCCCACTATAACCTTAAGGTTACTAATCAGACTAGCTCACTGTAGTCATACCACTACGGTAGTTTGGGTTTCGTCACTTATTACGGTGTTAAGGTAACATTCTCATCATATTCAATTTCTTCATTAAATCACAGATAAAAACCCCTGGAAAAATGCTTGGGTTCCAATTGATTTTTGTTCATCAAATTCACATTGTATATCTTTTAGCTTTGAAATTATATGAAAACTTAAAAGTTTGGTATCTATAGGCATGAAATTAAATAACTAATTACGGTTTGTCATCATGGCTAAATAATCAATGACACAACCGTATAATTATACTGTAATTGACAATTTTTTAATATAACTCAGTGTTCAATCTAGAGGGGGCCATGGGGCCATTGACCCCCTTCTTTATCAAATGACCCCTTGCTAAAGCTAGTGTGGGCCATCTTTAACATTAGGTGAATGAGGAAATATTGGACAGTGTTACTTTTTATTTGAAATTGAATGAAAATGGCCCCCTGTAAAATTTCCTAGATTGAACACTGTAACTGTAAAAAACAAACATTTAAAATCTGATTTTATCTCTGTTTTTGCAAGACAACATACAGGTTGTAAACTAGAGAATGCAATCTCGAAGCAAATACATTCAAAAGTTCTCATTTTTGTCAGCCTTATTTGAAGATAATTTAAAGTGATAATTCCGACTTTTTTACATACATATTCATTATAGAGCTAACAGTATACTGGGAATCATATGACCATTTATTTTGTTGAAACTGCTCCAATTAGCCCATAATCTGATTGCACTCACATGCCACAGGGGATCGCCATTAATCACTTGAATACTCCAAGAAGAATTCCTCAGGCAGCACTACAGAAGGAGCAGTTATCAGGTCAAGCAGGTTAATTACAGTCAGTGTATAATGTTCGGTCTGATCTATTTCTAAACTGTTTGGAAAGCTTATCAAAGAGTGTCAAACAGTTTGGATCCAGATCAGGCCCAACACCTATCATACCTCTTATCAAAATCTTTTGTAAAGCTTATCAGCAGACGACACAAACAGGTTTAAAGTAAAATGGTATGAGCATCAAGCACCGCATCTGCGTTTGATTATAGTCTGATCAGTGTTTTCACAGCAACTAAATGGGAAGCTAAAGTATCCAAGCTTCAAGGACTCTGGCTAGAATTGGCAGATTCATGAACAAACAGGCGAAACTCAGATCAGCCTGGATATAGACACTGTATGGTCAGAGTCTTTGCTGTCTGCATGGATCAATGTGCAGGCTGATCTGAGTCTGTTAGGCTTGCAAGCCATTTTGTTGGATTGGACCTAATAAACTGGACTTGGTTTAAATTTTCAAGAATTTGCTCAGATTTATGGAAATGATAATAGTAATGATAAAAATTATGACATTAAACAATGCAAATACATGTACTCTTTGCGAATACAGGATTATTTTGAATGCTTTAATTGTCTGCCTTTTTCTTTAAGAAATCACTTTTCCAAAAAACTTTTTTCAGGAATGCGATCAGAGCATCAAACAGTTTGGATCCTGATCAGGTCCCTTATTTTGGTGGGCCTGATCTGGGTTCAAAATGTTTGCAAAGCAGAAGATATCATGCACACAGCTAAATGTTACAATTTCAATTAATGCTATTAACTATTACTTACTTAGGGTCCCTGAACCAGACTGCTTATTTCTGTAGTGCAAACATGTAAGGTAGCCCCTGTCTAAAGTAATTCTCATTCTTATGACTTGCAGCCATTATTACTCAATGAAATAATTGAATGGAAGCACAGCCTAATTATAAGCTCTCTCCACTGAGTTGTGGTGCCATTAACTCATAGCTGAGGTGACCAGGTGCTTGATTTAAAGCCATTTGGCAACCATGAGGGAAAAGATGTCAGCAGCCAGTTACTGGTTTTATGGGCAATAAACAGGCTTTTAATCACCTTAGCTGATGAAGAAGCAGAGTGGTAAAAAATAAATTATTAATTGATGAGGAATTTATTTTTGATCAAAATAAATATTAATAGGGTCGGAATATTCCCTTTAACTATAACACTGAAGTGAGTGACGAACCCCAACTTGCCGTAGTGGTATGACCACAGTGTAGCTACCTACTGTGTTATGTGGACTGACCAATATGCAGAAAGGCAGAAGCAAAATGATAATAAGGCTGGGTAAAGCATGTGTTTAAGTGCTAGGTTATACAAAATAGGCAGGGAAAATATTCAGACAGTTTTGCTAATATACGCCCACCTTGATTAACAACAAGCTTTTTAGTGTACTGTAGGTAGAATAAACATACCCTATCTGTCCTAAATATTCTGGCACCTTATTTCCTAACCAACTTAATCTTATACCATTTTTACATAATAAATGCCCCTCCTTATTTAGCATATGACAAGTTAACTTGTCAGTTTGCGGATATTTGATAGCCACCTATTTAAGTGATGCAATTTCATTAGTGATATGGATTTATATTGAGGATGAAACACAGTGGATCTGGATATGCTGGCTTCTGAATATTTTCTTACCCATAGTTTCAGCATATATATTGTCTCTTGAGTACCCACAATATACATTTTGGTTGAGAAATAAGAAAGTTATTTTTCTGTTACACACTCTTAACTAAAGGCCTGAAACCTACACTGTTTTCAACTTTTCAAAGGTTTTGAATTCTGAGAACAAATATATGCACACTTATATGTCACTTTGTGTTTATCAGGTCCAATACATTTATTTGAACAAGCCCAAAATGAGAAGTAATGGAATGGAAAAAAGTGTAAACCAATATCAGACTGCTCCTTCATGAGGTCAAATAAAACAAATAAGTGTGTTTCGTGTAACAGGTCTGAAAGTAGGGTAAAGGCATACATATTTTTTTTCTGGAAAAAAAAATAATTTTATGCATTTTGAAAGGCATTTTGCCTTTCAAAATGCATAAAATTATATTATTTCCATTTTGCCTTTTCAAAATGCATAAAATTATATTTTTTCCAGAAAACTTGCAAAAAATTCTAGGTTTCACAAGTACATTTACGTAGGGTCGGGTTACCCTTAACACAAGTATTTTTTTTAATTTGGCCTGAGCAGTTTGATCTGGGTCTACACCATTTGCTTGAGCCCATCTGCCTGAATATTTCGGGCTAACAGAGTAATTTACCTTTCCAATTGCGTCCTTGAAAGCAAATTACAATACAGTAAAACCTGTGTGAAACGGCCACTCAAAATTAGGCAAAACAAAGGCCTTAATGACAGCTGGTAGCTAAATGAAGGTCGAAAGTCTTGCAGAATGAGCATTCTGCATAATTTTTGACCTGCATTAAGGGATAATCAGTCTTGAAAACATTTTATGGCCATTTTACACAGGTATTATATATACTTATCAAATTTTGTAATGTATCTAGGTATGTGTAATTGGTCTACCCGACCTGAATTTTAGTTATCCAGGTACTTGCTCCAGTACCAATATCAACCAGTGCCAGACAAAAACAAGATAATAGTTAATATAGGGATCAAACATGCTTTTTTCTACGCATTAACATCTGCTGGACCCCGAGGGTGATGTTGAAACCGGAGCCTGAAAGGCGAGGGTTTTAACAACCCCTATGGGTCTAGCCGATGTTTATGTATCAGAAAACTATGTTTGATCGTTATTATTGCACGAAGTCATTTTTTCACTTCAAAACTTTGGAAAAAAAGGCTCCGAAAAGCTCATTTTTACTATAATGGCGGGCAAAAGCATGAAGGATTCGTAGGTTTTGAAAACGCCTGTTCCAGAGCAAAGACTTACGTCATCCTAACTTAACTAAATTACATTCATTCCTATGCAGGCTACTGCTGATAATGTCAATTTTTGTGACAGCCTAGAATGTGTGTGTGTAAAGTACAAAAGCCGTGCATCAACAGCACGTGAAATGCTTGATTAATACATGGGGTTTTGCCGGTTCAAACATGGCTGATAATAGGGTGTGACACAGCTTTTTATACAACAATACATATTAATCTCAAGTGGGGAGCATATAAGCAACCATGTACATAGACCAAAAGCATGGACGCTCCTCAACAAAATTGTCTGGATTCCGCCAATGTTGGAGGATTAAAAAGAGAATTAGATTAATTCAGGTTTTTTGAGTTTTCAGAAGTTGCTTTCAAATAGGTCTTAAAAATTATGCTGCTTCAAAAAAGAAGATTGCTTAATGTACATGTAAAACCTTTTCAATCTGATTGATTGCTTGATGCATGTAGGCTAGAATAAGTATGGAATTGCCCATTGTGTATATAATTTTAAGGGGTCATTGGTCGAAATTTCTAAATTTTCATAACAATATTTCTGTCCCTGAAGACTGTTTATATCTTAGCAAACAGAGCAGAGCCTGATGAAATGATGCCTTTGTGACATTTCATCTGAGAATTCATTGTTTACCATAGTACACATTTATTGGTATTAAGATTGAAAAGGATAAATTAACCATCCATCAGGCCTTCAGATTAATGGTTGGCCATGGTTATTGTTCCATGATTTCAAAATATAGCCCATCACTTTCCAAGGCAGTGGACCCAATGGACCCATCCTTTTAAGTTATGAAAAACACACTTTAATAAAAATATTCATCTTACAGCAAGTCTACGAACTCCACAAAACAGAAAGTACACGTAGGTAGTTAATACAGTAAAACATTTCTTAAGCAGCCACTCAAAAAGACAAAACAAAGATCTTAATAACAAAATGTAGCTTAATGAAGGTCAAAAGTATTGCAGAATGCTCCCCTTGGAGCATTCTGCAATACTTTTGACCGGCATTAAGCGATAATTGGTCTACCTCTTTGAGTGGCCTCTTAAGACAGGGTTTACTGTATAATCAGCAGTCAATATACATATATGTATACAAGTGTCTGTGTCAGTGTATAGGTAAAGTATATTACCCAAATGTCAACTGTGCTTAGTTTAATATGCATGGGCCCATCATTTCAGAAAATGACCCACAATATTTAGCTCCATGGGTCACTTCGGCCTACCAATCTTGAAAAAAATTTGAAGCCCTGCATCCTGTAAAGTTTTGGTACTTCATGGCATAGAAGACCCACAAAAGCTCCAAAACAGATGCACATCTCCACAAACTCCCCAGTGCCACAGACTCACTCCGCAGATAAACAGCATATCATTACCCAGTTAAACTGGATAGCTGCATATATACATGTTACACTTTCTTTACTGAAAATTTGGTGCCGCCATAAGGATTCAATTTTAGTTACCTTTGCTGTGGCTATCTGTCCCTCCATATCAATCCGCTCCATTGTACCAGTGGGGAAATAAGGTAGTATGAAATGGAATGATCGAGCTAAATATCTGAAACAAAATCCATACTCAACCAAATTAGGAATTGTGCACATGACCTTTTAAATGTTCTATAATTCCTTTTTAAAGTGTTGATCCTGATCGGCTGGCTTCATTAGAAGCCAGCTAAAAAGGATATACACATTTTCATCCACACACTATGAATCTCTTATATTAATATCAAAGGATAAAAGGGAAAACAGAATACACAACCATCGACAACCGTTTCTAACTTTATTATAATATGGGTGATCGACTGGTTTCTTTAATAATATAAATCTGCTAGGCTTAAATTTCTTGAAAACAGAAATTCATTGATTGAATTAGTGTGTATTAGGCCTATATGCCTTACCTAAGAAACAGTCCACCCACAGAATGTCACTCAAAAGTCATCTGATAGTGTATAACTGACCAATGCAATGATGACTTACAGGGGCGTGCCTGCGTATACGCAAAGTACGCAGCTGCGTACTTTAATTTTTGAATGTCCAAAAAATAAAAACGTCTTAAATCGCGAAAAATGCAATAAAAACATGCCTCACCCGGGTTAGATCTTCACATTAACAGTACACCGATTTTGTAATAATCCTGAACCAAAGCAATAGGATTTTGACTGTTTTTCACTTTTGTTTTGGAAACAATTAAGTCGGTGTTTAGGTTCAGAAAATGCAGGAGAAGCCACCATTTAGTTCATATTTTGATTTTTTTTCCTAACGTATGGGAGGGGGATACCCCCTCCCATTCCCACCCCCTGCGTACTTTGATTTTGCCCTCAGGCACGCCCCTGACTTAGCATACATGCAATATAGTCCCACAAACATAATTGCATGTGTTTAATCTCCCAAATATAATCACGGCTAATCTAACAGTTAGGCCAGAAATTTTTTATAAGTTGATCTACAAACCCTCCTACTGTAATTTTCTGGAAAGTAGAGAAAAAATAAAGATTAATTTCTAAAATTATCTTTTATTTTATCCACGGACTCTAAATATTATTTGTTTCGTTGAAAAAAATAATTAATTTTTGAGGTTCTGTCTATGTATTTTTGAGAGTGACACTGTTAAAAGTGATTGTCCTGCCGAGATTTTTAGAAAAATGATGAAAGATTTAAAGATTTTTTACAGACTCTTGGTTTACCTTTAAGTTACTAGTTTTACTGTTTTTTCTGGAGATATTAAAAAAAAAAGCTCTGAAAAAAAAGCTCAGAAAATTACCAGTCAACTGGTCATTTCCAGAGCTTTTTTTTCGTTTCGTCCCCCCCCCCCCCCCCCCCCCCCCCGCCCTAAATCTAAAAAAACAAACCCGTAAATCAACTTATAAAAAGATTCTGACCTTAATGGACTTAACTCTTTACATGCTATGTAATTTTTTCATGCAATTTGTCGTCTGCTGATTCGTTTCATTCTTTCAGGAATACCATCAGAGCGTCAAACAGTCCGGACCCAGATCAGGACCCACAGTATGTTTTCCTGATCTGGATCCAAAGACTTTTCAGGAAAACCGGACTGTCAAACCACTTTGGATCCAGATCAAGTCCAACATTTTGATGGTCCTGATCTGGAGACAAATAGTTTGCAAACTGTTACAACAGGTAAAGGGTTTAAAATTGAAGAAGATTGTTGGCTCTAATAATTTTTCAGCGCAGTTTATTAAAAAAAAATCCCATTATAAAAAGATTTGCTATAAAATTAATGTATTGCAGCAGACTGCATGCTTGGTGGTCAACCCAATCACGGTTGGCAACTTTGCTTTCCTCTTTAATTGCACACCGGTGGGTCGGACTTCAGACTCTATGACCGTTCCGACTTAAAGACTTATCTATTGATGAGTTGGAAGGGACCTGATGCTTTGGCTGTTGTCAGGTCCTCCAGGGTTTACCTGTTGGATTTCTTTTGCTCCGGCATTCAGTTTTATTTACCGTTGAGTCCTTATATATGCTTTATCTCCTTTTTATATCTTGATTTATATGTTCTAGATGATGCATTGATAAGTTAGGGGTCTTTAATGCTAACAAAACATCTATGTGTCTTGATCCACATCTGAACTAAGGGTGAGGTTGGTGCACTGTTAAACCGGTTTAAGTCCTCCAGTAAAATATTTTCACTGACCTGATCTTTGCCCCTTTCTTACTTTAAGATAACCAATGGCCTGCCGAATTACCTATAATTGAATTTTCAGGAATACCATCAGAGTGGCACACTGTTCCAGTCAAGATCAGCCTGCTGCTTTGACAGCCCTGATGAAGATCAAAACTGTGTACAGATCCAAACTATGTACATTGTACTAAACTGAAAGTTGCAGAACATGACGTCTGATCGGTGTCTCCACTGTTTGCTTACAGAATGTTCCATTGAAATTGGAATTAAAAATGAAAAATATCACCCAAAACCCCTAAAATTGGAAATAGGCTCCTCCTATGATAAGGGTAGACTGGTCCATTCAGATTAATCTTTTACCTTATAGAGACGCCTTTTACCACTTTTGCAAACAGAGTAGACCCAGATCAGGCAGCTATTGTAAGTGCGGCCTGATCAGGGTACTCTGTTTGCCCATGGAAATATGTTTAGATGTGATCCTACACTAGTGGACCTGACAACTATGTACAAATGTAAAAGTTTATTTATATAATTATTCATAGTGGGTGGAGCTTAATATGAGTATACATGAAGGAAAGCATAGGTCCAGATAAGGATAGTTTGTGCACCGAAAATTGCATTTATTTCCTTACCAATCAATTTAAACATGTGTTTTGGGAGCTCAAAAGACCTGTCTCATTGAGACGGTTCTTTTGAGTATGCACAACATATGTTTTGGTTGAGAAATAAGAAAATTAATTTTCTAGTACGCACTCTTATCTGGAGGCCTGGGAAAGGGCAAGGTCTTACCTTGGAAACATATATAAAACTGACAACTGCTCAAAAATCAAACTGGGATCATGAAAACTGCCAAGAAATATCACTGAAAAGATAAAATAAATGTGCTATAACTAAGCTATTGGGTCAATGTTTGGGCAGCAACTTTAACATGTGTGGTTCCAGAGGGGGTATAGGGGGTCTGGATATCCCCTGGAAAATCACAAGTTATATGGGATTCTATAGAAATTTGCATTTGTACCCCCCTGGAAAAAATTGGACACCCCTGGAAAATGTTGGACCCCCTCTTTTGTTTGTTTGTTTGATTTGATTCTTTACATCCCATCAACAATCTTTCATTTAAACAGGGACGGGTCTTCCTGGGTTGAACCAGTACTAAGCTAGGATAAATTTGTCTTGCTCAAAGACCACAATGCAGTGACACCGGTGAGGCTCAAATCCGCGGCCCCTCGGTCTCGAGTCAAGCACTCTACCAATGAGCCACTGTGCTCTCTTGGACCCCCTGTGGATCCTTGGAAAAGTATAGTTTTCTGAGAAAACTTTCCTCTGTTATAAACCCCACCCACCCACCGGAAAAAAAAATTCTTGGATCTGTGCATGTCTAATATTCATATCTGGGCATGGTTGGGCTATTTCATCTGCTATAGAAGAGAAATCAAGTTATGCTTATAATTTCGTAAGAGTAAATAAGCTGCTTGAGCCACGCATTTCATGAAAATCATGACAATATTTAAACTGAAATCAACTTTATTAACTAAAATCCCTTGAAACGTCAATCACACCAAAAGTCATCTGTTTTTGTTGTCGGCTGAAATGTTTCTGAAGCCTCTTGACACAGTTTGTCTCTATACTTACACTAACCAAGAAACTTATCAAATATGTGCAGCAGGTGACATACACAGACATATCAAAGACAATTTTCAGGTTGATTTTTTTTTGTAGGCAAAAATTATTTCAAGCAAAAATTGTGACTTTAGGAAAACCTGTGTAAAACGGCCACTCAAAAATAGACAAAATAAAGTTCTTAATGACAAATGGTAGCTTAATGAAGGTCAAAAGTATTGCAGAATGCTCCAAGGGGAGCATTCTGCAATACTTTTGACCTGCATTCAGCAACAATTGGTCTTGAAAACCAATTTGTGGTCTTTTTGAGAGTGGCCGTTTTATACAGCGGTTTTTCCGTATTCCTTATCCATCAGTTAATTTGATGGAGGATCTTATATGAGTGCCTACCCGTATGTTTTATTGAATATATATGAAACGAGTTGGAGAAAAGAGTAAGAATGAAGTGAGTCCCCACCTCTGGATTCCCATGTGTGCTCTTACCATCTTTTCCAGCCATGTAATGTACATCTTGTATGAAGAGGTTGGGGAAGCCATCTTGAAACTTGTTCCATGTAATTGTCTCTCGGTACTCAACATTTCTGCGAAGTTTTCCAGGTATGTTAATTCCAGAAAGAGATCTGTGGAACTAAAAGAAGAAATCTGAGGTAGATCTAGCATCAGGGTTCATACAGGTACATTCATGTAAAATTCAAAGACTTTTCAAGGACTTCTAAAACTTTCCTACTGTTTTCAAGGACTGAAAACTTTTGAAAAATATTGATTTACACATTAAAATTCTACTTCTGAAATGCTAGAGTCCATTACTAAAGACATTAGCTTTAGAAAAATAATGTCACCACAATTTTATTCAGATTTAGGCTTCCAAAAACAATGTTGAATCTTCCTACAAATGGTAAAATTTAAGGACTTTTCAAGGCCTTTGAGTGTTTTTCAAGTACTTTTCAAGGCAAATTTTATTTCCAAGGACTTTGCAAGACAGTACTGTATATTCAAGTACTTTTCAAGCCTGTGTGAACCCTGAGCATGCATGGATCCAGAAAGTCTCATCAGGCTTTTCTTTTCTTTTTCATAGTTCTATATATCGGGGGTTCTGGCCCAGTGATCGGGTCTTTGACTGCATACATATTGATTTTATTATACCAACTACTACCTCAGCTAGGTCCACAATTCTGTGCACTCGTCGACTGCAAGCAGCATGCGATGACTGCGCTGTTTGAGTACAGACGTTCTCTAGCGTGATTATCGATCCTCACTGCTTAGTATTGTGCATGGGCTGAGCGAGGAAAATGCTTTATTTTATACTTAGCAGTGAAATCAATGCATATCAAAAACAAATAAAAGTGATATCAATCACTAGTGAAAAAATATGATATCAATCACTAGTGATTGATATCAGCCTATATACACTGTAGCGATTTTTGGATCACCTCTGACTTTTCCATTCATTTAATGCAACTCACTTCGAAAGTTCAAACCCCTATAACTTTCTTATTTGTGAACAAAAACATCAAGTGTGTGTAGTCATTTTCTTAGTTAGAACATGAGGAACATTTTGGTACCAAAATAATTCAGATTTGCTGAAATTTTTCGATTTTGAATTTTCAACACCTCCCGCTTCAGTGAGTGAGGCAATGCATGTAACCTATGCTACGCAACGTCATCAACAAATTATGACGTCGCTTATGATGTCACTTGTCTCACACTTTGATGCTGAATAAAGTTCTTTTTATCTGTAAGTCCTGATGACTATAGATCATGTACTAGATTGATCCTGGTATTCTGTCACAAATACTCCTTTGCCTTCTTTTACATTATTGTGATTCGGCTTGAAGCATGGTTAACAAATTGATTAACTGTAAATCTTCTAAAAATTATAAAATTAAAAGAAAATTTACTTGTTTTTAGTAAATACCAAATATATTTCCAGAGTTCTCACTAACTCCAAATTTGGATTATTTTACTCCAACTTTTTTAATTTGACTCCAACTTTTTCCAAAGTGCCAATAGAAAAGTATGTTAAAACTCCAAATTTTTCTGGCAAACAACATTTTTACTCCTATTTTCAAAATCCTAGTGAGAACTCTGATTTCATCTCGTGAGTTGAAAACATCGAAATTTTCATTCGTGCTGCGCACTCATGAAAATTCTGATGTTTTCAACACACTCGATGAAATATATTTGGTATTCACCTCAAAAAAGTAAATATTCTCTATATAACTAAAAACTTGCTTCCTGCAAAGTTTGATGTCTCAACATGCTTCATCTAGTCACAGTCGCTGAGCAGTATCCATACGTCTGATTTGTATAAATCTTGAAGACATGTTTCTCGATGAGATGTGAAATCAGTACTCACAGGCGTTTTCCCACTTATTTCTGGTGTCAGCGTCGGTTGGGACGATCCTGCGCCACTACATCGTTCCACAATGGACCTGGCCAGTGTGTTCATGGTTGGGTGTGCATACAACAGCACCGGGTCAGACTGAGACATCTTTTCTAACCGTTTTTGCGCAGCGATTGGTGTATTATTTGTTCGAGATGAGACCTATACGTCTCTGTTACCCAATAACTCAATCTAACTGCTTAAATTATTGTGAAATACAAAAATATGCTGACATTTCAGTTTCAATTTAGCTTGTTAATTGTTTGTTTACAATATCGGATTTCCTTTTTCGCGAAGAGTATTTAGCAGTAAGGGAGATCATCGAGTTGTGCCTAAGTTTGGCGGATATAGCAATCCACAAAAGGGGTGCTGAATCAGTTAATGAAATGTTGGTACATTTGCGTTTATGCACGCTCTCAATCTAATGGGAATTATAGCGGCCTATATATATGTTCGCCTGGACCTTTATCTACACACCTCTATTTGTGTGTTAGCAGAGACCATGCGCGGATCCAAAAAGTTTTAATCAACTTTGACGGGTGTTTTTGTTTTTTAGTTTGATGAGGGGAGGAAGGATCAAAATACCACAATTAGAATGGCGTTTCGCTGTCGGGCCGATGATGGCCCTACATTGAATTCTGGCTTGGTAGCTTTGTGATTTTAAGGGGATCCGGACCAGTATAGCTAAGAAACCCTATATTTTGTGATTTTCCAGGGGGGTCCGGAGCCCCTGTCCCCCTCTGGATCCGCACATGGAGAAGCTGTGCAGAGGCTCACACGAGCCTAAACGGATACTTTGCAAACAGCGAAGACCCAGATCAAATGCCGCAAATCAGATTCTGCACATTTTGCTGAGGTCAAATCGATCTGCAGGGGGAGAAAGCATTATTATTTGGAAATTCCTGCCTTCGACCCCTTAAAAGATGTGATGGACAATCCCACCCTATTCTAAATAATTTATCAGAATACTAAGGGTTAGGTACCAGAATCTCACGAAGCATGGACGTTATATTACCTGGACTGGAAACACCAATAGATTTACCGATAATCGTTATTCGATCTTTGCCGCGCTGAAATCCAGGCAATTTCCGATAAAGTGACGAATCACTTAACGAGAAAGAGATGCGCATGTGTATGGGCATGTGTTTCTTCGCCCCTAGCATCTCGGTAAGAAGCGATAGGTCTGAAAAAATAGCACCGTTTTATGGAGAAGCTTCTAAGCTGCAATTTGATACCAAACACGATGTTGTTCCGGAAAAAAGTAAATTAATTCAGCGGAAGAAATGAACCAAGGATTTCCATCTTATCCGTGTCCTTTGACGGATCTTAAATTTACCCCCCCCCCCCCACCCCCCGCAATATACGTCCGTGGTTATGAGCGCTAATTAGCCAAACATCGTTTGGTAAAACAAATGAAATGTAAAACTATTCAACAAAAGAGAATGAACTTTCGATGAGAATTTAAAAAAAACAAAACAAAAAAAAAACGTGGGATGCAGTTCATTCACTATTGCACGGATCATAAATACAGCTATAATATGGGCCTCGACGCGAGAAACCCTGTCTTCGGGGGTTTGTGAACAACACAGGCGCAGACCAGCCTGCGCATCCGCGCAGTCTGATCAGCGCCTTTTTTTTGCTTTTTGGAAAGTATCATATGTAAACTTGCTGCAGGTGAAATTTCAATTTTCAAGGTAGTCTCTTTAGCTGAGGAGACTGGTTTGAAACACTCTTTGTCGAAACACCCTCACCCCCCCCCCTCCCCCCCCCCCCCACCCCCAAAAACAGTTTTTCTCACAACGAGGCCCATATGATACCAAACAATCTAGTGTTGTCAGAAAAAAAATACCCAAGAAAAAAGATAACACATCAGGCTTTTCTTCATTTCTCAGACATGGAAAAAGGCATTTTTTCATACAACGCAATTAACCCACATATGCCTAACGTCCTTTTTGTGGGGCATAGGTAAACAGTGCAGAACCAGATGAGACCCAGCAGAACGCGGTATCTGATCAGGGTCTCCACCGTTTGCTTACAGAATGTTCTATAAAAATTTAAGAAAATGAAAATGACACCAACACCCCTTAAAACGAAATCGTCTGGTCCAATTGAGTGGAGAGGGCGTAAATGAGTTAACTAGAAATTCAGTATCTTTTGTTTAATTCTTAAATTGGCTATTATTGTCAGTCGTTTTGGTTGAATAGATATTTAACGCAGTCACGGAAATAATTACTGCTCACAGCTGTCTTACCAACTACATTGTTAATTGTTAAACAAACGCTTTTTAAATGAAATGAAGTGTATCTATGGTTGACAAATCATCATTTATAATTAAATGTATGTTTTCACGCTTTTTAACCCTGCAAATGTGGCTAAATTCCCATTGTACATTAGAGGCAATGTTTAAGTTCCCAGTGTTGGGACACCTCCGTAGAGTGGAACGTTATGCGGAAAAATGAAAGAAAGACGATTTTGCTAGCATCTTATCTGCATGATTTTATTTTGTTTTTGCTAAAAAATTTAAAATTTTAGTTCCGAAATGTGTAATTTACGTATCAAGTGTTAAGTATATCAAATCTACTCACATCAATTAGCTCTACAACCGACAATTTCAATGGTATAGAATAAACAGATGTAGTACGAAAAGTTATCATTTTGCCTCTTTTTCATATCGTCTCTGCAACAAAAGTTTGCAATATAACGATATTCTACAAAATGCAAACTTAGGACAAATATATCAACGTTTAGGAATTTAAAGAATTACACTCATTGAGTGCTTCAAATTGCCACAGTTAAAGTGACAAGTAGCTCATTAAAATTCTAATATCCACAATTTTCAAGATGGCGGCTTGTAAACAACGCAATCTGTCCAAAATAACACGAAAATTAACCATTATCCACGGATTTTATTCCAACATAACTCATATGAGATATACTTAAAAACATATTCTCGTAAATTCCGTAAGAATTTTCTCCACATATATTGAATATTCACGGTTTTAACATCAAACTTTCCTATGAATCATCGCTATGAACAGCCTCTTTGAAAATGGCGGCAGATAGGTATTTATCTCGGCGTATACCCGATTTACGCGTAGGCAATAATATTGATGAAATAGATAAGAAGCTAATCCCTGCAAGTATACATCCCTGCACGAAGTGAGACACTATAGTGTCGGAAGTGCAAAGTGTATGACGAAAGGGGAATACCTGCCTCGCTGTTATGGTTGTCTCGGTATATGAGAAAGTGCTCTTCAAGTAGTAGACCCTGGCCTGTCGGATCAGAGGCTGCCCGTCACACAAATTATTGTGAATGGCTATACAAGTACTGCCCAGTCCGAGTTAAAATGTCTTAACAGTTTGTTAATAGAAATTAAGATTAAACTTGTAAACAGACGTCATTTTTCCAGCTGAGAATGACAGGATTCCATATTAGCACCAACTATTCATTAGTTTGTAGTGATCTTTCAAGTAAAGAGCGCATATATATTCGGCTGAGATTGGAACAAAGTTTTTGTATATTTACTGTATTTAGTTCAATGGGTCTAGCCTGGGTCATGACCGCTTCCAACAAGTATGAAATTGCAAATCATCTTAAGCTGTCAGCTTGTGCCATCTCACCAGGTTCTACATGTTTCAATCGATCTATGTAAAAAATCTACAAACTCATTCCCACCAGTCACGACTTGTATCATCTCTCTCATCTGCTTACAACCACGCAACTACCACGTTAGTAAAGAGGTAATTCATGAACCCAAATTTGGAGATATAGCTGTCATGCAAACACAAACAGTTTGCAGTGGAGTGACAGGAATTTTGATACAGATTGGAAGTTTGGGATGTTTGAAAGAGGTATAGACAAGCCCGAGAAGCTTCTTTAATCATGTCTTATAGATCTTTTGGGTCACTGTAAAGGCGGCAACTTTAATATTCATATCCGGGCGTGGTTCGGCTATTTCATCTTCTAAGGAAGGGAAATCAGGTTCTACTTATTTGATAAAGAGTTAATGAGTTGATACACTGAACTCACATTCATTAACCCTTAAAGCGCCAATCACAACAATTCGTCTGCTGTCGTCGTCTGCAAAAATAGTTTTGAACCCTCTTTGACAAACAGTGTAAATCCAGATCAGACTGCTCCATATCGGACTGCAAGCAGAAACAGTCTGATCTTGGGTCCACACTTTTTGCCTCTATATGTACTTACACCGAGGTGTTATGGCGCAAGATGATACAGTTACTTTCGCCTCATTTTTAGCTTTCACCTGTATCTAAGTTAGACCAGTCTTAATTACGCAATCATGAGGGGCCGCCTTTACATGACCCAATAGCCTTATAATATATGTAATTTACTGTCTGTTCAATTCTTATCCTTGATCTGCGTATCACCCGGGTATTGGGGGGGGGGGGGTATCACATTTTTACTTTATACGTGGGCTTGGGCCCATCATCTGCTGTTTGATCCAAAATATATCAGGATTATCAGGTATACCCTCAGAAATATTTGAAATTTTAGCGAGCGAGTGTAGACTATTGGTAATCTTTTGCAAAATATTTGGACTCAGGTCAGACTGAACGAAATGACGGGTTTGATAATTTATTTATTTATTTATTTATTTATTTATTTATTTATTTATTTATTTATTTATTTATTTATTTATTTATTTATTTATTTATTTATTTATTTATTTATTTATTTATTTATTTATTTATTTATTCATTTATTTATTTATTTATATACATTATTTAATGAGGGTAAAACACATTTACTAATAGTAGGTCATTTAGCTAATATAAAACTATTCTCCCATGTGGCCCTCAGTAACAAAAGCAACATATAAGCATAAAAATACATTTACATGACATATCTAAAATGATAAAACATATACTACCATACGCACAGTCATTAATGAAATTATCAGCATGCACATAAAGGGTGCCAAGCTTCTGAACTCAGGCGACAGAGAATCACTGCTCAGTCGCCCAGATTCAGCAGATGGATGCAAAAAGACAACGAGTTTGGGTCCAACCCTAGCCTGGGCTCGAGTCTGAGCTGTGCATTTGGTGTAAAAAGGCGACTTACAGTGGAAGGGCGTATACAACTGAAGCATTCAAATCTTTGCATTGGGCCAAATATTATTCAGTTAAGAATTAAATGGACTATTGATATAGTCACGAAATATCACAGCAAACTATTTATAATATGGATTTGATCCTCTTTACAAAACTTATTATGATGCATTGCGAATTGTACAGTCATGTAATCGGAATCGAATTCCATAGTTTGGGTACTGTATACGAACATGACCTATCAAACAAGGAAGAGAGCTATTGCACCATTGACCGACGATCGCATTGTTCAATCATCAACAAACTGTTTGGCACTCCTGTCGTATTCCTGAAATGCGCTTTTTTGAAAACATTAACGAACGACAATTTACTCAGAGTGCAAAGGGTCAACAACATGCCGAGGCCCCCTAAAATGTAGATGTCATTGATACCAAGTTATTTCATTTACATAGGATATTTAAAAAAGGGGGGGGGGGGCAGGGAGGGGGATCGAGTGAACTCCCTGAACCCTCTCTGGACCCGCCACTGACTACAAAAGTGTATCATATAATAGCGATGAAACTTCCCTTTGCGAACCTCAAAAATGGTTTCGGGTGGGTAGCTCTGTGTACAATTTACGGAAAATAAAATCAACTCTGTACTACATTTTGTAAAAGTGTGTGTACTTTTTACAATCGTTTATGGATTTCGTTGCGAATATTCGATAACATTAAAATATTAATAATCTGCTTAACATGGGAACTGACTCAGGTAGGGACTACAGGGGCGTACTTTGCCTAAAAATCAATGTACGCAATTGCGGGGATTTGGTTAATGCATTTATGCAAAAATCCAAAAAAGGGCATTAACAAAAGGCCGCCGCAGACCCAGACCAGGGTCTGCGCATTTTGCCATGGAGCACATTCTTGGTAACGGTGGACAATATTAAACATTATATGAATCAGGACCTCTTTCACTTCGTTAATGGGCGCTAAACCCATAATATAAAGGGATATTATGCCATCATATAAAACCCATACAAAAATCCAGTTAATGTCAAAACATTCATCTTTGTACCTAATAATAGAAAGGCAACAGCAATAAGAACTTACCGTATATGAAAATGCACTGTAAAAATATGTTTAAGTTAACACCAAAAGAATAATCGGGAAAGCCCGGCACAATTTGAGAATCGAATCAAGCCTCGGGTGTACGTAAGGCGCATAACGCCTATGTATGAAAAAAAGCTTTTGTTAGCCGTTTTGTTAGCCGGAACTGGCATAAGGAAAATAAGTTCTGAAGCATGTGGGCTCAGCCCTATCAACATCCATTTTTCTGAATACCCGAAAAGTTTAATGAGCAGAATAAATGAAGTATGTTTTAATAAGATATCGCTATAGCGATATTTTATTGACCCCCCCCCCTCATTAAACTTCATTTATAACCGTTTGTTTTGATGCAACCATTCTTGTTATTGTGTTGGCATGTTTTCTGTGACGTCAGCTCACGTTATGTAACGTCAGCGTCATGTTATCAAAGTAGATCTTCGATGTACATCCGAGGTCTGATTCCACGGAATTCCACTGAAATGGCCAAGGCAGTTCCGATTAACCAAAAGAGGTGGCAGCTGATATGCCACCTCTTTTGGTGTAGCTTTACACTGAATTTGCTACATAAACAATTGAGGCCAACACGTATCCAGTGGTATTTTTTGTTAATATTTCCACCTAGTATTGCTGTAGTTATACTCCGAATCAATACAATCGAAATAGCATAGACTCTAAGGCGGCTGGAGGATTACAACAAAATCAGTGACCCTTTGGTGCAAGGCTACAGTGTTATTAACAGCCCATGGCGGTAGCTCATGAAGAAACTTAGGGGTTTGAAAAGGCGGTAT
Organism: Loripinus fragilis; assembly: GCA_964019695.1. Lineage (NCBI taxonomy): Eukaryota > Metazoa > Mollusca > Bivalvia > Lucinida > Lucinidae > Loripinus > Loripinus fragilis. The sequence goes on along the minus strand of OZ026528.1, from coordinate 63,350,153 downwards.
ATTACTTGTTTTAGACTGCTTGCAAGCTAGTCTGCCGTTAAGACTAAAAAGGAGAAAGGAGGAGATTCAAGGTTACATGTAGGACGCAGTGTGTTTGAACCTCTTCTATCAGGATTTGTCTTTGGGTAGTGACTTTTGCACAATTGAAGAGAAAATGTTGTATATCTTCGATTTCACCACAGTCACAAAACTTACAAAGTATAAATTAAAAAACTACAATTTGTCCTAGTCTAGCATGAAGTATTTGTTCAATTCTGCCTCCAGTAAAATAATAGTTTGGGACAAGTTGTCTTTTTGAAACATTCCTTTTGAAAGAAGGAACTGATGGACATGACTGTGATTCACTATCTAGGACATTCCATTCACGAACAGCTGAGGGTAGAAACGCAGTGTAGTAGAGTTGAGATTTAGTATCTATTGTTTGGTATTGATCCCTATTTCTTAAGGAGTAACTCGACATGTCACCCACACGATGGGGGACTAATGAACTCAGATAAGGAGGGGTTAAGTAGTTTATCACTATGTAATACAATGTTAATTTCGTCTCGAATTTAGAGTTTCCAAGCAAGTTTCTCTATATAAATGTTCAAGGGAGATTAGCTTAGTGGCACCTGTCACTATCCTGGCAGCTTCAAGCTGTACTTTTTCCAGTTCGTCTTCCTGATATTTTGTTAAATTACACCACACAATTAGCACACTCTAAGATGGGCCTAATAAAGGATGTATAAATTATATCTAATGGCTTTCTATCAAGATGAAATTTGAGTTTTCGCATTATGTGAATTCGCTGCCATGCCTGTGATGAAATTAACTGTATATGTTTATGCCAGTTGCAACTACATTCAAATGTGATCACCAATTTTTATGACTTTCAACATTGCCTAGTGTTTCATTATGACTAGGGGTGGGTGAACAGGCTTTTTAACTTTACGTGATAATAGTATGGATTCAGTCTTTTTAGGATTAAATAATACCAGCCATTTATCAGCCCATTAAGATATTTTCGCTAGGTCTTGGTTGACGGTGTTTGATGCATTTATCTGGGAAATCAACAATAATATACAGGCTAGTATCGCCAGCAAAGAGGCTTATAGTAGACTTGATGTCGTTTACAATGTCAATAGAAATAAAAGTGGTCCCAATATAGAGCCCTGGGGCACCCCAGCACTTATGTTAACCCAATCCGATGCTTCCCCTGGTAAGACAACCCTTTGTTTGCGACCACTCAAGTAGTTATGGAACAATTCTAAAAGTGGGCCAGTAAGACTTACAGATTTTAATTTTAATAATAAGCCCTTGTGCCAGACACGATCGAACGCCTTACTTATATCACAAAAAATGTTTTCACTTCCAAAACATCATCCAAACCTTAGAAAATGCGTTGTATATTTCTAATAGCTAATTGACAGTGGAATCACCTGCAACAAAAATAGTAAGTGAGTATGATAAGGAAATACCACAATCACAAACCGCAGACAACCCCATGGCACCGCGAGGAAGACTGACTGTAACTACATTATTTGTATTCAAGAAATTTAAGACATGTTTATGCACGCTTTTCTCCATTACTTTTCCTAGTGTACTAACCAACGAGACAGGCCTGTAATTTTTGCAATCAGAAAGGTCGTCCTTTTTTAAATACTGGAGTGACATTAATTTTGCCTCTTTCCATGCCTGAGATACTTTGCTTGAGGGAAGTGTTAAATTAAATAGACTGGACAAGGAATAAGAAAGCATAGAAGAACATGATTTAAGGACATAGTTTTTTTTTATATTATCCGGACCAGACGCTTTACCTGTTGGCAAGGTTTCTAGTATTGATCTTATTTCCATTGGCTCAGTTTGCAATTGTGATAGGTTGTTTGGATTTGATTGTGTGATATGTGGTAATTCCTTGCCAGTGTCATTTAAATCTGATCGTGTTTTAAAGTGCGTGTTTAGCAAATTTGCCTTTTCAATGTCATCTGTGCATATTGTATCGTTCATTTTTAAGGGAGGAATTATTGATTTGTCTTGGGTTGGTGTGAATGATTTTAGAGTCTTCCACCAGACCTTGCTGCTAATATTATGTTTAGCTTTTGATTTATTGGCTAGGTTATCGAAATATGATTTTTTTAATGATCTCAGTAGTGTGGCTGTGTCATTTCGTAGCTTCTTATATTTATCCCAGTGATGTGTTAGTTTTGGACGCTTGGCCTTGTCATAAGCTCTTTTTCAATTTCTCATTAGTTTACGTAGCTCGTTATATATGCATCAAAGGAGTTTCAGAAGGGAGGATTTTTGAATATTTGTTAGGGACTTATCATTGCTAATTGGTAATATGTGATTTGTTACATCTTTTGAATATACATCAATATCCTCGCTTACAAGGAATTTCCAGTCAAAATTACGAAACTTTTCATTTAGGATTTCATAGCCACTGTCTTTTTATTTCCAAATATGCCTTTGAATTGATTTTTTATGATTTTTAATGTTAAACGTCAAGTAAATGTATCTCGTAAAAAAAGTGCAAATATATGCGTTATTGTGTGGTTTTGCGTCTGTACGGGCGATAACTCAATCGCTCGTAAATTACCTTCCCATACAGACGCGAAAAACATACAATAACTTAATTACGCTTAAACTCTTAAACAGTTAAGCACAATTCTGAAAGATTTGTAGCCGTTCTGGTACATGTAATCTTTGAAAAAATAAAATAAGCCTTATGAACGGAAAGACGCACACTCTGTACTCTTACGTTCCTGTGTTTATTTCAGCGACCTTTCTGAAAAGAGTAGCTCGGTTCCTATGCTTGATTATTACACTGAATATCATCATTGGTTTTGGATTGATAGCACTCGCCAGTGCAGCGGGAGCAACAGATCAAAAGAGGAAGGAAGATGAAGTTGACACATCACATCTTGACAGTGGACCACCTTACTTTACTGGTGCAATTATTGTCGGTGTTATGGTAAGGTTGACAGTATTATTTGGGCCACGAGGCGAGAAAAGCGGAGGCTTCGGCTGCTGTCCGCTCTAAGGCGGTGTTGATTTATTTTGCTGCTTCCGAAGCATGGCAGACAGGCATATGGATCATTTCTCCGTCCGCGTCGTCATCGTTGTCGTCACACTTTTGGTTTTGGATCAATAACGTTTGAAGGAATGCACTAAGTTCTTATAAAATTTATTGAAGGATGAAGCATTTTAAAATAATCATCGGCATTTTTGACTGAGTTATGGCCCTTTTTTGACTTAGCTTTTATTATTGGGTTAAGATATTGATTTCCACTTAAACCCTATTGAAGGGGTTTATTGGTTTAATGCTTTTATTCAAATTTGAAGAAGGGCATATCATCGTAACAAACAGGCCAAGTTCGATTATATATGTTTTAGGAGATGATGCATTGATAAGTTAGGGGTCTTTCATGCAAACCAAATATCTATGTGTCTTGATCCACATCTGAATTAAGGGTGAGGTTGGCGCCGTTAAACCAGTTTAAGCCCTCCAGTAAAATATCTTGGCTCTCGTTTGTGGTGTCTTCTGTGAGTTTGTCACTTTCCCATTGGTATCCTGGGTCAGGTGTGGTACTTGATTGTATCGATTCCTGATCTTTGCACCCTTACTTACTTTAGTTATGATCGAAGAAATTTTGACTGCGGTATGGCCCTTTTTGACTTAGGGTTTGTTGTTGGGTTAAGCTATATGTATTCGCTTGATAACCTTTTATTCGATGCATTGATTTCATTCATATTTTACAGACGGATATATCATCGACAAAATTTTGACGGAGCTATGGCCCTTTTATGATGTGGAAAGTTCTAGTTTAGGTTTAGCCAGATCACACTTTTGACTTTTGAAGGGAAGTATCGATTTCATTCAAAGTTTACAGAAAGGTAAAACTTTATATAATACATGTCAATTAGTTCTAATTTGGAGATCATTTGCAAAAATTTTGACCGAGGTATTTCCCTTATTTGTTTGTTTGATTTGATTCTTTACGTCTCAGCCAACAGTTTTCAGTTATGTCGGGGCGGTTTTTCCTGGGTTGAATCCGTACTAAGCAGGGATGAATGTGTCTTGCTCAAGGACACAACCCAGTGACGCCGGTGAGGCATTACTTTTTTGTGGTTGTGTGACTGATAGTGTTATGTGTCTCTTCCTCTTGTATTTTGCGATCTCATAGTTTGGCAATTTTGCTCTTATTTTTGTCTGTGCATTTCACTGTTACAAGCGATGCGCATGACCTGACATGAGAATACACTTTTCTCACTTCTGAACAACAGATAAATATAATTTCGATAAAAAGTCAACAACGACAACCAAAACATGAAAAATTACCCAGCATGCACTATTTAAATGGTTAAGCCAGTTTGCGGGAATGCAGTATTTCAAACGTATTGTGTAACGTTATTATTTAACCCTTTGTCTGCGGGGAACCCCTAAACGGGTACTTTTTCAAACAGTAAATACCCAGATGAAAAGCCGCAAAATGCGGCATTTCATCAGTGTCTACACTGTTTGTAAAGGTAAAAATGATCCTCAGACAAAAAATATATATCTTTTTTAAATTATAAACTAACACTCCTAGATATGTACAATGGACTATCCCAAGTTTATTGTATTAAACCAGAAGGAAGATTCCATTAGTATACAAAGGGTTAACATGCTTGCACAGCTATCTAGTATACGTCCAATTTCTATCTAATAGAAAAGTTTCGTCCCAACTTTATGTATGCTCACAGCGAATGGTTTGGTACGATTTGAACCAACACCCTATAAACGGGTTCTTCCATATTTTCCAGACGCTGATTTCGGCCATTATTTCCATAGTAGCATGCCACTTTGACTATCCAGATATGTACCACTCGAAGGAGCTCAAAACGTTTAGATGCTTGGTAGGTATATGAAAGTTATCGTTGACTCTACAGTAAAATCTGTGTAAAACGGCCACTCAAAAATAGACAAAACAAAGTTCTTCATGACAACTGGCAGCTTAATGAAGGTCGACAGTATTGCAGAATGCTCCCCTTGGAGCATTCTGAAATAATTTTGACCTGTATTAAGCGATGATTAGTCTTAACAAACAATTTTTGATCTTTTTGAGAGTGGCCGTTTTACAGAGCTTTTACTGTAGACTAACTTTCTTCAATCAGTCTGTGCGATTGAAATCATGGACGAATGGACCCATTACAATATGCCACTAGTGAATAATGTTAATTCTTCTGGAAGTAAATAGCACACCATAGAAAACAATTTTGGTGGCAAAAACAGCATTTAATGAAAGAATGGAGCATTCACAAATAATAAGTTAAATTGGTTTTTAAAAGTAGTGTATTAGCTCCGAACCACATACCGTAATTTATCTGTATTTTGTACTAATTGCTATGGAAACAGAAATTCATTAATTCTTTCCAAATAAAGCATTAATAAGGATAACTCTGCTGTACCTCTGTGACCAGATTGTGTGTAATGAAAGTCTGAACAGGCCATGATCAATTTTTTGCCAGGATTTAGCATCTTCCAAAATGTATAGACAAAGAACGAAATATGGCTTTGATACATACCAACGGTTAAGTTTGCCTCTACCGTAAACATAAGGTCAGAAAACTGAAAAAATGGTGGTCAAAGTTAGTTAAACAGACTGCCAGCTTCAAAGGCGACCACAATTAAGACGATCGGACCTTATGGGCGGAAAGAATTACAAGAGATATCAATTTGGTAATAAAATCAGAAACGAGATTGCTGCTGTCTGCCACAGGTCTAGCTGAATCTTCGCCATTTTAACACAGAAGTAACCTTGAATTATACAAATTCTTATTTTTTTGAAAAAAGTTTGAAGAAACATTTTTAAAATGTTAGGAAGTTTTAGTCTTAAGTTTACCCTTGCATTAGCCGAGGTGAAGCCTAACTAATTTCCAATTGTATATATTTTAAACATTTATTACAGGAGAATGTTGGCCTTAAGTTGCTTAAGTTTACACCAAAAGGGGAGGCAGCTCAGCTGCAACCACTTTTCGTGTTAAACTCACACTTATTTTTAAGGTGCCTTTGTAAATAGATTTGTCTCCCTGATGTTCATGTTAAAATTGTGCGCCCCTGTTTTGCTACATACAAAAACATAACTTTTCGCTCTCCAAATTACTTTTTGTTTCAATTCTAACCTGCAGAAATTTTTTCAAATTATGATGTTTTATAACACTGAAGAGTGTTTTTCCTTAACAAACGGTACACACCTAGAAGCAAATTTGCATTTTAAGAAATTAAATCTGCGCAGTTTGATCAGACTGTAAATAATAACCATTTTATTATTTATTTGGCTTTATTGGAATAATGAAACATATTTACATGCTATAAAATTGCAAAAAAATGATTGAGACTCAAACTCACGACTCATCATATTTCATGAACAGAGCTCTTACAACTGAGCCATAAAAAAACAGAAGATCAATTGAAGGTAGTTTTATACGGAAATGAAGCAATTTTACTTATGGTTTACGCATAAATTATATGCTTAACCCCCAAAAATGGGCTCGATCTAATTTCCCTACACAGTCACTGTTTCATCTGTAGAATATGATTGTTTTGTTACGGTGCATTATTCCACTTGTGCCAAGTCTCTTAATTAATTGTGTTGTGGCTGTCTGTGTCTGTATCCCGGTTGGTATCCAGACTGTGACTCTGACATTTCCTGGTCATACCCACTTACTTTTACATTGCAAACACGTTTTTAGAAGAAACAGTCAATGTGAAGAACATAATAAGGAAGCTTTAAAGATCCATTACCGTACACTGCCAATGGATGAGTCCCAGACATAATGCCACATTTTGCGACCTTTCATCAGGGTCCTCACTGTTTGCTAGGACAAAAACGATATACAGAGAAAGGAAAACAATATAATTGTGACCCCTCGATATACGCCATGTATCATCCCAATATTATTGTATCAGACCAGAAGGAAGAATCCATTAGTACTTAAAGGGTTAAAGCTATTTCATTTGTTGTAGGTTTACGTAGCGATAGCAGAGTGCATTTTAAAGCTGATTGGGTCTTCCATCGGGGTACTGTTCTGTGCCACATATGGGCTACGAGACTGCTACCCAGGCCAGGTCGAGGAGTTCTGTACCTACATAGGCAATACAACCAACCAAGATACAGATTACAGTTCTAAACGCCGTACCTTTTCTATCCTAATGATCGTACTTATCGTCTTATCAGCAGTCAGCTCTAGCGTACTCCTCTATAAATTTTGTCAAGTTGGCCATAAACTAGGAATGAGGTTCTGTAAGAAAAACATATTGAAAGACGATACGAAGTACAGCACGAATAATGGTGATCAATCGGATAACAGCTCACATAGTATAGTTAGTGACAGTTCAGATGGCAGTCCAAATATTGATAGGCGCAGACAAAGGTACCAGTTGCATACAGGTAACACCAAAAGAACCAGAACACATGATAGAAATGTCCCTGATGCAATACACGGCCATCCTGTGACGGATACTGGTATGCGTTACTCAGAATCTCGTGAACTTTCCATGGCGATGCCGACGCCCCCACCTGGGCGAGGAAGAACTCAAGCTGTGTTAAATGATCGACCTAGACCTGCTCCAGAATCTCGTGGTTTCTTCATGGCGACAACCCCACCCAGAGATCGGAGAACTCAGGCTCTGTTAATGGGTCGACCTAATGATGGGATGACACCCTTTGTTGTTACGACACCTGCTCCTGTGGTGCATTTACATACTCACGCACCACGGAGCAGTGGCAGAGTAAGATCGGCGCTTGATGTTTTACAGGAACAAAACCGTCTCTTACTAGAACAAATAAAATTGCAGCGTAAGCAAATAGCACTGCAGCAACAAATTAAGGAGCCAATAAAAAGAGGTCAGGCCCATACCAACGCCCCGCCCATGTTCACAGAAGAACCTCCTCCATATGTCGAAACGCTTCCCAATGATGTTGCTATACAAAAGTTGGATGATTACAATAGGTGGTTATTGGAGCAATATCAATACCAAGATGTTAAGTTGAAAAAGGGGCGTGGCTCATCCACCAATCAGCCCGAGGTGCCATCAGCTCCAACAGGATACAGTGAGCATGGCAACGTAAGACTGTGGGACAATCAATGCGCCCACGTTGCTATGTAAAAAGATTTTTCCTTACTTGGTCAAGTCGTTACAAAAATATCCATGCTCAACTCAATTGAACATGAAATTCATCATGTTTTTAAAATGTTAAAATGCCAACAATTGTTGCCATTTTAACATTTATAAGCATCATGAATGCTACATTAGACCGTTTAAAAGCATGAAAAATCTTTTTTCTGCAGTTACGTTTTTATTGAGCATTTGAAATTTCATGCTCTATTGATTAGTTTCTTTGTGCTGATGCTTTACGTCCCAGTCATCACCTTTTCATTTATATCGGGCGATTTCCTGTCCTCCTTGGTTGAACCAATACTAAGCAGTGGATAAAGTTTCTTGCTTAGACATGTCGGTATATAACGGAGTGAATCTTGTGAGTCTCACACTCAGTTTGAACACAAACAAGAACTATCTTTAAAAAAAAAGACAGTCTGGTGAGATTAAATGGAAGTGGGTTTCTGAAACCGGTTTATACCCTCCAGTAAAATATTTTACTGACCGTTCCAAGGTGGTACTTCTTTTGTGGATCTTTTATATTTTTTTCTGTCTTGTGTTGGCTATGCCTTTGTGTGCGTCTGTTTATATGTGTCTTGTGGTCACCTGCTGGGAAAGGGCTGACCTCTTGGCTCTCATTTGTGGCGTCTAACTGTGAGTTTGTCACTTTCCCATTGGTATCCTGGGTCAGGTGTGGTACTTGATTGTATCAATTTCTGATCTCTGCACCCTTATTTACTTTGATTATTTTGTTGGATATAACTTAACCTTTGCGAACAGAAAAAATATATAGATCTAAGCTATGACAATACACTACCCTAGAAAAAAAAACGGACAGCCTTACTCCACGGATGTCACCACACAGTCTGTTGCAAAAAATACATGTAGACTACAGCAGAAGTACTGTACTGACATACAACAATATAGCCAAAGATATCCGCCTCCTTGATAAAAAAACATTTTTGCTTAATCATTAATCCAGATTCAGAATAATTACAAAAATGTTTCTGATTGATCTTTGTTCCTTATATTGCTCAACATCATTCAATTATGCTTGACAAAAAGTTCTCCAGGACTACGGTTCAGGAAAGCGTCCCTGAGCCACTCACTATTGTCATCTTGTTTAATATAATATTGTAATTCACCCTTTCCAGCCATTTCCCCCATGTATCCCATATATTTTTTTTTGAAAACTAACCCGACCTACCAACCTTATATTAATTTTTCATGAAATAGTAAACTTACATATTTTTGGTCCAAGTTATTTTGTATGTAAACGCTCCTACCTTTTTCTGCGATTTTTCTATAATGTCCAATCATAAAGTAATTAAATAATATGCATATCGAACTACAGGGTATAAGGACTATGTCTTAGCATTAATTAAGAGCCAAGTTTAATAATTTAGGGCATCTAGCAACTGCGATATGCGTATTTTTTTTAGTTTGTAGGTATGCCCACTAATTTTTCTGTGATTTATTTATCGTTTCAATTATTTTCATTACTATCTAATAATAGACTATGAATATTTAAAAGTCATCTGAATGTTTATCAACTGTGTAAAAGAATTCTGAGATATGAGTATACCACCTTGTTTTTCTGTTCTTGTTTTTCTACTGTGCAAAATTTATCTTTCTTCTGTAATTTTCATTAATAATGAATTAAGGAGATATATTTTTCAAAAGCTCTTACTTGCATGAATTTTTTCCTGTATAAACAAAAAATGGTTTGTTATCAAGGGGAGGATACCTTTGGCCACATTGTTATATTAACAACTTATACATCTCACATAGATCACTTTACGCCCCAACATACAGTTTTTGAGCTTTCAGCAGCATGCTTATCAGTCTATTTAGAGTTACTTCCTGGTTTGATACCGTTTGCAATATTGTGACACGCTAGGTAATCTTTTGAGAAAACCATTTGCATGAACATAAACTACAATTATCTGACTACGATATGGAGAAGTATTTTGACCCAAATATGATGTATTTCTGGTATTATTTACAATTTTTCATTTTGACCTTGAAAAGTTCACAAGCAAAATTTGTAAATATATATTTTTCTACCAGAAATTCGTACATTTTGAGCGGAAATACTTCTAAATATTGTAGTCGGATAATTGTAGTCCATGTTCATGCAACTGGTTTTTGCTAAAGTTAACCCAGCATGTCACAATATTGCAAATGGTATCAAACCAGGAAGTGACCCTAGAAAGACTGTTAAGCACGCTGTGGATTGCTCAAAAGCTGTATGTTGGGGCGTAAAGTGATCTATGTTTGTTTGTTTGTTTTGTTGCTTTACGTCCCAAGTCAACAGCTATGGTCATTGCGGGACGGTCAGTTCACCTAACCACACTTTTTCCTGGGCAGGCTTGAACAAGCGGTTAACCAGTAATTCGTGCACATACTTTCGCTTGTAACTGACAACAACCCTTCTTGAATGAATCAGCGGAAGAGAGGAGAATGACCGTAGAAGCAATTTCATGATCAATCTCCACGAAAGTATGGGACCGGACCGGGATCGAACTTGCGACCCCTGAAGTGATCTATGTGAGATGTATAAATTGTTCATACAGCAATGTGGCCAAAGGTATCCGCCTCCTTGATAAAAAAAACAACATTTTGTTTATACAGGAAACATTTCATGCATGTAAGAGCTTTTGAAAGATATATCTCCTTAATAAGGGATAAGAAAATTATGTAATTTACATATTTAACCAGAGTTTTTCAAGATAATTTAGAAGAACTTTTTCTCAGCATCAATGTGGTACCAGTTTTGTATTCTAAAGCAATTAGCAGCTGAGAATGTATACCCATTTTTTCCTGAAATTACTCTCTTATCTCAGGTTTTCATAAATATTTATGAATATACAATTGAGATAATATGCATGCAAGATAGCCCAGAAAAAAAAATATATGAATAAGAATTAGTGTGATACCAAGTTTAGTATTCTAAATTTTTGGAAGAGTTGCTGCTGAAATATGAGTATTTCTGCTGGTACATTGCATTCTTTAGAATTATTTCATAGGTTTTCATGGAAACCATTCCATTTCAAAAAATGACCAAAATTGGTTAAATTTTGAGGACAGTTTTGCATTTTGGTGGGCCAAAGAATAATTTGGCATCCATTAGAAATTGTCATTGGGTGTAATGACTAGGTCTATTAACACAGGGTCCAAGTTTCTAGTCGTTGCTTACCTTTTTCTTTCCAAAGAATTTCCTGTCCTTTTTAAGTTTTTATAAGTATTCATTAAGTTACAAATGAGATGATTCACATCTACGGCCACCAGATGAACAAACTTGTCAATTGTATTACTTATGGTTTAACAACATACAATATAAACCATTGATGTTTTCAGGCAAAATACAGTTAATCTAGGGGATTTTTTTACGATTTTCCCACATTTCAAAGTTTTCATTAAATATATGATTATTAAATCTAAAATAGATAAAAATGCATGTCTGACATTGTAATGAATGGCATATGTCTTAGCTTTAATTTAGTACCAAGGTTAGTAGTCTAGACTGAGACGCTGCTGAGATATGGTTGTTTTTGTAGGTACACCCCCATTCAAGAGAATAGCATTATGGGTTGCCATGGAAATCATGCGTTTAAGCATAGCCAGAATAAGTTTGTTCTAAATTTTTAGGGCATGGCTGGGGTCCCAATGAACAATTTGACATCCATGGAATCTTGTCCTGGGGTTGCAAGGTAGGTCAAATGAGATCCCAGGGTACCTATAACATAATACTATTTGCCGGTTTTCAGCGATTTTTCTTCGTTTTTCGTATTTTTTTCACCCCCCAAAAATACAATTTCCCAACGGATTTATGAGGACTTTTTTTTCTATGAAATAGGACACCTTCCTGATACGAAAACTGTTGATAACATTGCTCAAGGAATGATTTGGGGGTTTAGGATCTTTTTCGGCTAAATGTACTGGTCTAATAGTTATACAATTATCTAAATGTGTTTCAGTAATGCATAAAATATGAAAAGTGTCAGCTATGTCATGAATGTAGTTTAATTTGTTTCTCATGCTTCTGGCGATTAAATGAAAAAAATATAATGTATTAACGGTATTATTTTTATTCTCGTTGGATCCAGGATTATTTTCTATATCCATACATATGAGTAATAAGACGAATCTGTAAAATATATGCTCACCCTTTTCAACGTAGGTTAACAAACCCAAGACAATTAGAATTAAAAGTATACAGTAGACATGAAAAAGCAAATTCCATTCCATTTATATTCGCCCTCAGAAAGCTTAATTGTGCCATGTGTCACAATATAAAACAAACCAATTGCTACCCTATGAGCTTCTATTGTATTACCCATTTAATATGGACTGTCAGTTGATGTACATGTAATTAGAGTCAGTGAGTAGCAAGCGTTTGAAATGTCTTGTTGTATGTTGTTTGTCATTATCAGAGTTGAAAAGGATCATTGACGGTTTGGGCCTTATACGCCTATTTTTCTGATTCCCAGAACGCTGCCTTTGAGCTTCTAGTGTGGTGCATGTAGTATTAGTGCAATTGGTGAATCTAATGGCAAGAGCCAGCTAGCAAAATATTTTCAAAATTCCTACACACTTGAGAATTATCCCGGTTAGAAAGGGGGGGGGGTCTGAAATTTCATGAAAATAAAAAGTGCTTTAAAAAGTGATTTCTGCACGTTTGCTTGATTTATTTGGTAGGCATGGTGATATCTATTGAACATACCATATGCAGAGTATCAACAAATCACGATAATTGATGAAATTGTTTTAAAAACAAAATATGTTTTGTAATAAAATGATTATGGGGATGTAATTTAGAAGTTACCTGTACATTTTTGCCTACATGTACCGTAAATAATACAAAACTGAAAGCTCAACAAAAGAAATAAATATTTTTGAAGGATTGAAAGTGTCCCATTTATCATTGGAAAGTCAAACTAATTCTAACTAGATTCTTTGAATATTACTTTTGCTTTGTTTAAAGGGCATAGCGTGTTGAATGTATTTAAAGTGTCCTAATATTTATGGTTTACACGATGCATGTATATCCCTATATGAGACAGAATATTGAACACTATAGTATTTACCAGTTATAACTCTTTGCATGCCAGTGGATAATTGTGTCGTCTGCCAATAGCCTTTGCAAACAGTTTGAACCCAGATGAAGACCAATAGAATGTAGGTCTTGATCTTGATCCAAACTGTTTGACACTCTGATGGTGGTCCTAGGTGGTTTATTTTTAAAAACATAATTTTGAAGAAAGTCAGCAGACGAAAAGAAAAAAATGAACAATTCCCTAGCATGCAAATAGATAAGTACAGTACGTTTGCAAAATATTGTGTCATTTAATAACAGTGAGATTTTTCTTATGAAAAATTGCATAAAATCTTGCTAATTCTACCTTTAATCTTTAAGTACTTTATATTAAACTGGCATAGTATACAAAGCAATTTAGGAGGTTGGTTCTGGAGAACTTCATTACTGTCATTAATTTCTTATTTGGTAGAAAAGGCATTTTATGGGCTTAGGCCCTGAGTTTTTGGGGTGCTGAACATCTTCCCCCCCCCGTGTGCCAGCAAGCCACTTCCATACAAAGTGTAAAATATGGTAACACATATGCAGGCAAAAGCTTTTGCTGGCACACGGGGGGGGGGGGAGGGGGAATGATATTTTAAAAAATGTTTTCGGATTCCTATATATCTTAATGTAAAATGATTGTTCTACCCAAAAATTCACACCTTTGAAGCATTTAATATCGAAAACAGATTTCACAGCCATAAAGTACTCAGGTCAGGGTAGCTTCAAGGCGAAGAAAGGGACATTTGACAAACTTTTATTTTTACTGAAAACCATAGGCATTTACCCATAGCAAGTGTCAATGATCCTTTGCAACTTGACTTATTCTTCAGGGAAGGTTAATACTTCAATAGTAATATTTTTACAAAGTGAATACATAAGAAAAGTAACAAAAGCACAAACAAAAAATTACAAATTATGGTACAATATAAGTAAAGACACATACCTGGAAAGGGGAATCAAATGTTCTTTAATTGAAACCTGGCGGTTATTACAAATTGTGAAGGCAAAGGAGTAGTCTTATCAGGATCAAAGCTGATTGTCAGACCAAGTTATTCTCACTAGAGACGTTATTACAAATTGTGAAGACAATCATATCAAATTTTATGTTCACCGGGCCACGTAGCGCAGTCCGTAACGTGTCTGGCAACAGATGCGAGTCTGACTGCAGATCCAGGGGTCGCAAGTTTAATCCCGGTCCGGTCCCATACTTTCGTGGAGACTGATTATGAAATAATTTCTACGGTCATTCTCCTCCCTTCCACTAAATCATCAAGATGGATGCTGTCAGTTACAAGTGAAAGTATGTGCACGAAGTATTGGTTAACTGCTTGTTAAAGATTCCACAGGGAATAAGTGTGGCTAGGTGAACTGACCGTTCCGCCATGACCATAGCTGTTAACTTGGGATGTAAAGCAACAAAACAAACAAACAAACAAAAAACTTATGTTTCTCATGTATATTACGACAGCATTAAGTCAGATCAGCTGACTCCCATAGGAGTAGTCTAACCATGGTCAAAGCTGATTGTCAAATCCAGTTACTCACACTAAAGCCGTTATTATAGACTGGCTCCAGTCCTTAAAACAATGTTTCATCAATGTGTCACATCATATACTTGTAGCCAGTCTAACTCTGATGGCTCTGGTTAGCTATCAGAGTTGTACTGGCTATGATGTGACACATTGATGAAACATTTATTTAATCACAGGAGCCAGTCTACCGTTATTGCAAATTGTGAAGGCAATCATATCAAAACTTATGTTTCTCATGTATATTACAACAGCATTAACTCGGATCAGCCGACTCCCGCAGGAGCAGTCTGATCAGGGTCAAAGCTGATTCTAAGAAAAAGTTACTTACACTACAACCATTATTTCGGGCTGTGAAGGTAATCATATCAATACTTATGTTTCTCATGTATCTTACATCAGCATTAACTCAGATCAATCGACTCCCATAGAAGCAAGTTGTGAAGGCAAAAATATAAATACTTATGTTTCTCATGTATATTACAACAGCATTAACTCAGATCAGCTGACTCCCACAGGAGAAGTCTGATCAGGGTCAAAGTTGATTGTCAGACCACGTTACTCACACTATAGCCATTGTTACAATTGTGAAGGCAATCAGGGACTGCAAACGTTTTCTTAGAGTCTGGTGTAAATGGTGATGCTGTTAGATCATCCATGGACTCCTTCGTCGAAGTCTCGGAATACTCTCATCTGTTTATTATTCAATTAAATTCAATTAAATATTTGTAAACACGTTCTAGTTGTATTCAGCAATGCTTAGAATACTTACTATAGTGCCAACGAAGAGTGACAGTCACGTGATATTTTGTTTACAATTGCTGAGTTTATAGTACAATGCTACGTATAAAATATAAACTTGTGTACTTCACATTAGAAGATACTGTAGTGTAGTGGTTATGTCTACGGCGTTGAACGCAGGCGTACCAGGATCGAACCTATCTAGAGGTTGTTTGTTTTTTTTCTTCATATTTTTACTAGGCCCATAGGAACAGGCGGCATCATTTCAGCTTACTGTAAATTCGGAAGTTTTCGCGAGGTTTTATTTTCGTGAAACTTCTTACATGCAAAATTTCGTGAAAATAAAATTATCGCGAAATGGCGAAATCACTCTGTTGTTTACTTGCCCTAGTCACAAATTTTGACGTCGCAAATATGTCTTTTAACGCTCATATTCGTGTGTTTTTTCCGAATTTACAGTAGCTTGTGTTGTTACAGAAGTTTTTTTTATATATGTACCTTATACATGTTAAAGGGATAAAAAAAAGGGAAAAAAAGAAGACATGAACAGAATAATAAAATCAGAACTCCCCCCTCCCCCCCCCCTCCCTCAATTTTTTTTTTTAAAAATGAATAAAAAAAGAGCATCCAGTGAGATTCGAACCTAGAAAATGTTCTTTGTGGTTTAGTAATCCTCCTCGCTACCACTTGAGCTATCTCGATTTCATAGATCAATTGTGTATTTATCCTATCGTGAAAGGTAAGTCCCATAACTTTGTAAACAAAACATGACGTCACTTCTACTCTTGGCTGGCAGAATAATACCTTAAGTTCGATATTAGCAATATCCAAGACGTGTATGATTGTATACTCCTCAAAATAATTGAAGGACCAATACTATCAATTATAACATTAATGCATTTTGTGTAGAATGTATTTTGAAAACGAATCTTACGATCTAGCCTAAGTTTTTCGGACATCTTTGACGTATTATTGTCAAGTGAAACAGCAAAAAGAAAATGGTAGAAAATGTTACGAACAAGGATTTTTTTGTCATTTTAAAACTTGACCTAAATGTATTGGAATGTCATTTTTTGTGTGTTATCCACGGACCACAGAACTGCATGAAATGAATGAAAAGTGCCTTTAGATGCTGAAATCTCTGTTTTTGCATGATTTTATTGTGTTTTAATCCCGTCGATACCATCCACCTCTTCCTGTGAGAGAAAATTGCCCCTTTTGGATGTGGCGTAATGGCCAGACTATGGATTCAGACAACTGGTTTTGGCGTTTGTCTGTGACAATCTTTAAACGATTCATCGGGACATCTTTCTAAAACTCAAAGGCATAGAATGACGATTGAAAAACTGATTCTTGATGGCCAAGTACATACATTGTTAAAAAAAAAAACATGTCAAAACTCCATTGTCAGAGATGAAAATGCTTGCTTCCCAATATATTGAAACTGTTTGAAGATTTTTTTTGCATGCAAGCTAAACTCTTTAAAACAAAGTTTAACTTGATGTCACTTTTATTCTACTCGAATAACCACAGGAGAATTTCTTTACCCCACCCACTGCCTTTTAAAAGTGGGGTTTTAAGGGTATTTGCATTTGAGACACAGTTATGGCAGAATTAGGCACGGGAATCTTTAAAAATGATTTTTGATTTATGGGCATAAAGAATATAACGATTTGGGCCAAGTTTTACAGAATTTAAATGTTTGAGCTAATTATACTCGCATTCTAAAATCTTGGTCCTTTAATTATTTTGAGGAGTATATATGCAAGGTTATGTAAGTACGAAATCGCCACTGTATCACTTGAGCGAATCGTTAACATAGGTATTTTAATGTACATGTAGAAAACAACACCATACCACTCCATACTTTTTATCGTATATTATTGTCCTATTTCATATCCTGCACCTGGAATCCTCCTCTCCAAACCACTAAGGACCTCTGACACTTTGATAGTATCTGGCTATTTTTCAGATGCTTCCGAAAACTTTCCTATGCATAAGATATCACTGATATCCTTTTGAATAGGACGCTTGGTGTATTAGAAACGAATTAAGGTTAGAATTAGACAGGCAGATCCCTACGACAAAACAGGAGACGCTACCAAAGGGGGTAAGGGTTGCAAAATGTGACTTCACCAAAACACATAGAAATCAATTATTTTCACGTGTAAGGGTATAATATCATCAATACGTGATTACAAATCCCAGTGAAAGCAATTTAAGGTCACTGCCCATACCTGGGCGATTTTTTTTCCAAAAAATAAATTTTCTTCAAACTTTGAAATTTTGCAGTAAAGCTTATTATAAGAGAAATGGACGAAAACAGAGAAAATTTACCGTCTAGTTTTAAAGCTATAGCTGCTCATTAAATGACTTTTTTTGGCTTTTTACGCATCTTTTCTAAAACTCATTGACATAAGAATAATTCATTGTTACTTCATTTTTAAAAGCGAAATCTTAATTTCAAACATAAATATGAGGTCGTCAGTAAATAGGTAATATGTAACAAGCCTATTTTTGCAGTGATACAAATATATATTTTGAATATCTCACTCGCAAACAAGCAATTGATTGCAATTTTGCTTTCATTTTCAAATGTCACATATTGATAAAACAATAATTAAGCATGTTTCAGAAAATAGATTTTTCTATATTTTTTTCTTGTGAGTTATTGTTGATGTAAAATGTATTGTTGCGAAATTTTAGCAATTTTCACCATCTAGTTTATGAGATATTATTAAATAATTAATCCTACCCCCTAAACTGAAAAATAATGAGCTAAGCAACACTTTCTTATTTCTTATGCTGTTAAAGCCATATGACCATAGTATTATTATTTACAATAAATCTCTTTGATATTTCAAATAAAACTGTATATGTTTGAAAGATTGGTACACTTGCAAGTTCATACGGCAGGACTTTTTCCCAACCAAAGCGATACCAAAATACCCCACCCACGGTAAAAAGAAACTTATCGCGTTTCGTCTGAACACCTAGTCGATATATTATGACCAAATTTGCATAGATAGATCATTAGAATAGAGATATTATGTTTTGGGGACATTAACTGTTTTTCAAGGTCACGGGGTAACTCTGCATGTCTAATTTAGGTGAAAAGGTGGGCTGTTTTAATATGCATCGCTTCAATTTATCGATGCATATACTACATGTATTCATAAAAAAAAAATTAAATGTTTTTAAATCTTTATTGCGGCCTCGGGTGCCATGCTAATGCCCGATCGCGAAGCAAGGCCAGACCTTAAGACTTGACCAGAGTTGGTTTATTTCTATTAGATCTATTATCTCCTAACCGACATCCTTCGGTTGAAACATTTCAAATCTATAGTAAACTTGGAGCACAGGTCATCATTAGTAAAAAAAAAATTGGCGTAAAATTGTAAATACTTTATTGCCTATCATTTTTATATTTGTTTTGGGTGCTCAAAAGAACCGTCTCACTGAGAACATAAAACTTACCTATGCTTTGGTTGGACCCGCATTTATAAGAACAGGTTCTTTTTATGCCCCCATCCTTCCCGCAACCGAAGGGGGTATTCAGTGGCGCGGAGGGGGAGTTTTTTTTGGTACGGATCCTGTCGGCGTTGGCTATGGACGGAATTAGCCACGAGTAGCCTAGAGGGGCTAGACACCTTCTATGTGCATATCACATGAACCAGGTTTGTGGATTGGGTCCGCATTTACATGAATATAAATGAGCATCGATGGTACAAAACCTGTCTTCAGGGTTTCCTAAAAGCTCAAACCAAAACCAGCCTTCTCAGCCACAGAGCCTAGATAGAATAGCGAAATTTCGCTTGGAGCAAGTTTTAATATGATACTATTCAATAAGTGAATAGCAAATGCGCTGATCAGACTGCGCCGATGCGCAAGCTGGTCTGCGCCTTTGTTGTTCGCAACTATACTTGGGTCAACCTTAGCCTCAAGACAGCCATTGTAGCAAATATTGGAACAAAATTGATATAAGGCAAATGGTTTAGGACACAAATTAAAGCGAGGGGCTCTCAACGTTTTTAGACAGTTCAATACGTCATTTACGTATAATGACATCATAAGAGCAAGTGACGTCATAAGCGCACGTCAGGTTCAAAATAGACGTAAGAGAACGTGACGAGATAGTCTGTCATGCTGAAATTTTAATGCAGGTGGACTGTCAAAAAATCCGCGAACAATCGACCGACAATTCCCTGGTAAAATGCGTGTTCCATTACACTGACTGAAATTTTTCTTCACACAGAGCTGAGCGTCCGTCGTTTAGTATCCGTAAAGAATGCCACCTTTTGTTGTTCATTATACTTAAAATATTGTTTGCATTTCTAATGTGAAATCAATCATTTTGAGATTACCAACGAGCAATGTAACGGGCATTACTGTCTGTAGAAAACATATCATAGTTGCGTAAAATCACACTTTGTTATAATCGAACGCTACCAAGTATTACCTCCCTTGATGATTTAGAGTTACGGTTATTGCTATGGGCAGTGACCTTAAAGTCCAAAATCATGAGTATTTTAATGATTATCTTTGTTGTTGTTGTTTTCTATCTGATTTGTAAAGAAATATTTTGAAGTGCAACTGTAGTCCACATTCAACCTTGATGACAATGTATTTACCTGGTGCAATGTCATTCTCGCGAGACCTGACGATACCTCATCTAGATCTCTCGCATTTCGCCCTTTGCATCATGTGGCTAGTCCCGTTCAATTCTCGCACTCCTGTAGTGACAGAATTTATTGTTAAAAATAGCAAAAAATTAAATTTTTGACAGTTTATCATTTCTCTTTTAGTCAATATTTTCTGAATGTAAAGCCCTTAGTCATGCAAGCAGTAATCGCATAATATATTTATAATAAAAATGGCGGTTCAATCCCAGTGTGCACCGAGCGAAAAGCGACAGGTGAGTACGTGCTAGCGTGCTTCATGTTTGTGACAATGGGTGCAATGTTATGCAGCATTCTACTATAACCTTTCGTCCAAGCGTATAGTACACCTAGTCAATAGCCATGTAGTTTATATGTATTGGATAGATACAGTATGTGCAAAATAATCTACCAAGTGAATTTAGTAAAATGACAATTTTCATAATCTAAAGAAAATGTGCTAAAACGTTGTAATATTTCATGACTAATGGGCTGTGAAAAAAAGCTTACTTGTACTAACTATTTCATTTTACTGGTAAAAAGATTTTCAAAAGAGCACACCAAAAATCCAAATGCTAATGTTCAGGCTCGCCCAGACGTCACAATTTGGGCTGTGGGATATCATCCCCCCGAGTCCTAACTATCTTTTCACATAGATTATGTAAAATATGAGAACACACTTACGTGCAAAAGGATTAGTTGGGACTCGGGGGGGGGGGGGGGGGGCGATGTTTTAAAATATTTTTTTCTATTTACTATATGTATAATACAAAAAGTGACCATTTTAGCCACAAAATAAAGCCGTACATTTATGGAAATAGGAAATCAAATGCAAAAACATAAAATAGAGACAAACAGCGGGCTTATATATGAAGATAGAAGCATTTGATCGACAATGATTTTTATCAAAATTATAGGCAGCGATACACTGTGATTCCCATTACCACTGTCAGAGGTTCTTGCCTTGTATTGGCGTATTTTTTTGACCCTGAAGTTCAAAGGTAGTGACCTATGCTAATTTTATCTCAGGCCTGTTATTGATAGTTTTCGCCAAATAAGCGGGAATAAATTAGGTTTTCTGAAATTCAATGTATCATAACCGTAGTAATATGACTATATCCTCCTCAGTGGTGTAGTGGCCCAAGCCTATGACTCTTATTATAGAGAAGGCAAGTTCGAATCTCGCAAGGAGTTTTCTTTTCCAGTAAATTACTTTCCATGTACTGACATGACAGAAAACTATAGAATAGCGTGAAAATAAATAATTTGGTGCAATTGTGTATATGTACACGTAGTTACATGTGTAGTCGCTAGTAAATCGAGACTGTTTCGCCTAAGAGCCCAGATTGGTTGTCCACATGTATATTTGATTTACTAGCAACTGCAGTGTTATGTGTACATTTAAACAAAACAAAAACAACATAATTTTCTCGCTTTTCTGTGTTTAGCGCATACAAAAATAGTAAGTGAGTACGATCAGGAAATACCACAATCACAAACCGCAGACAACCCCATGGCACCGCGAGGAAGAGCCACTCAACCATCACGAGACACCAGGAAGACAAATTAAGCAAAGTAACCAGCCCTCTCTTCCCCATCAAGATGATTGCAATACTAGAATGGACATAAAGTAACGTACAACAAAAATAGAACAATAACAGACTCCAACAATAGGAGTAACAATAAACAAAAAGTCAACAACAACAGAACCACTGCCTTAGACCGGACAGCAACCTAAGCCACCGGGGGGGGGGGGGCTTAAATGTATTTTACTGGTACCAAATCTTCGCCCTAGATTCTGCTGTTGTTGAAGTACAAGAAATGTTCAGCTCGCATGGAAGCCTTCTTACTAATGCAATGTATCATCACGGAGAAACATTCAAATAAAATTATCACACCATGATGAAACACAGAAAAGGGCTCATGACTCAGAGATAGTCAGAGCTTAAGAAAACCTCAAGTTGAGCCACGGTGGGTCCAGCTACAGATAAGCATCAGGAACCAACCCATCTATTAAAGCTTTATGTCAGAGCCGTCATAGAGTCTGAGGCCTGACCCACCGTCGTGCAATTTAAGAGGAAACTATAGCTATAAACCTTAATTGGGTTTAAAACCAGGCATGCAGACTGTCGCATGACATCCAAGTTATATCCAACCTTTATATAACGTTTTACAATATTTTTGAATTGATCACTAAAATTAGGGTTTCCAACAATTCGTTTGAATTTATAAACTAAATCACCATAAGATATAGTTTCTGATATGCCTTGTTGCAGAAAAGTTTTCAAACCAATGTTGTATCTAACAATTAACTCTGAGTGAAACCTTCCTTACGGAAAAAAAATAAAAAGAAACGCTCCTCGTAAGAAGCGAACTTAGCTGCTAATAGCTACGAGTCCTGCGCCTAACCACCACTACACCACAGCCGACGATATTGGCACACTTCGAATCGAACTGTAGTTCCTACTATTGTTACTATAGTGTGATTCGAACATCGATAATCGCTACTATAGTTCTAGTAGAGATCAACGGTTTGTCAGAGCACCGTTACTCTAGTAGATTGTCTGGTTCCCTCTTCTAGCTCTATCTAACAAGATGGGTTCAAGATCTGTCAGTAGCCTCAAAAATTATTTGTTTAATAAAATAATTACTCGTTGTGCACTATTTGCGGTCCAACTTATTCGTAATTGTTAACTCGGACCCAGTAATACTTTGGGTCCGATTTGTTAATTAGAGTTGGCTGTGCAGTATATGGACATCATTTTTGTCTGCATTGAAGAATTGAAAGGGGGCATGCAAGGCTATTCACTTTGTTTACTTGGCAACCAACTAAAGTTCCAACTGCAGCCGTTCGGATGGAAACGCGCGCGCGCAAATATTACGTAAGAACTATAGTAGGAACTTAATTTGGATTCGAAGTGGGCTACTTATATTCAAATAACCTAATTAGTTCCGTATATTCCGCGAAAACTACCGATAACAGATCGGAGATAAAATTAACATATGTCATGCCCTTTGAACTTCAGGGTCAAAACAATACGACAATATTACAGTTTTTAAAACATTTATATCTTTATTTATGACATTTATTTTATTTTTTTTCTCCCACGACATTAAACACACTCTCACACCGTTGTTTCACGTGTGCACGAGTGACCATCAGGCTTTTCACTATTTATTCTCCATTTTGCAATTATGAAGAATATACCTGATAGTATGCTTAAAACACCGGCCACTATAGATGTGTAAAATCCGGCTTGTAACCATAGCTTGGCTTCCGTTGATATGTTCGGAAAAGGCTCGTAATACTCATTATGATGGTGCTGGAGAATGTATAGATAGATAGAAGGGAATGTTTGACTCAGAAATATTCCATAGACAGCAACACCGACCTCTGTTAAAATACCTGGAAAATGCAATGTTTAAGATGTTCTGATACAGGGGTTAAAACTGCTATTAGCAATAAAAATGTAATACATGAATAAATGAGCCGTGACATGAGATTTCCAACAATGTGGTATGTGCGATCAGCAAAGGCTCAGACCAGCCTGCGCATATGCGCAGTCTGATCAGAGCCTTTGCTAGACGCATAAATATTCTATGACTGTTAAGCTACTGACTGAAAATCTTTTGGAGTCTCTAAGCTTAAAAGGAGACTGAGGCTCGTCTGAGTCTACACTTGTCAAAATGCCACATTGTTGGAAATCACATGTCATGGCTCAAATCAACTGACTGCAATGTGCATGACCCGTGGTGAATGCAGATTAATCAGTATCCGGTGCCAGAAGGAGTGTGTGAAAAGCAAATTGGCAATTTCCTGCAGAATGATGTTTAATTGGATCAAAATATTCAATATGGTTGAATTTCTCTAAAGAAGTATTGTAGGCTTGCGGCATGGGCACTAATAAAGTTCTGCAAAGCTTCAACTATTGTGTTCATTCTAAACATTCAAGAAGGGTTGTTGTCAGTTACAAGCGAAATTATGTGCAAGAAGTACTGGATAACTGCTTGTTCAAGCTTGCCCACGAAAAAGTGTGGTTAGGTGATCTGACCGTCCCGTCATGACCATAGCTGTTGACTTGGGACGAAAAGCAACAAAAACAAACAAACAAACATACACATTCTAAATAACACTAATCCGTAGAGATTAGAAAACTTTTTGTATACCAGTGTCTAGACAATGTTAAAATGTATTAGTTTGCAAAATTTGATCAAAATATACCATTTTCACTAAAAACCCTGGACCGGCTGAAAAGATGCTTGGTGAAAGTGAAACCACCTCACCCTTTTACATACCATTGGCTGGGCAATGTTATGATAAACAAGAGGGCCCTAGGGCCCTGGATCCCTCACCTGAATCTCGGCATATGAAAAGATTATGATTTGGCCTGTGGTTAAACAGACATAATATAAATATATTTATACTTTTAAGTTTTAGCCCTTGTGGCAATTTTATTCAACCTTGAACGGTCTGAGCAATTGTGGTAGAAGACATCATGGGAAACATTTCTGTAAAATTATTCTGAATTTGGATCAATGTTTCAGAAGATGTTGTTTAAAGATGTGTATAATCTAGAACTCTGGAGACCCTTTTGTTCAGCACAGCGGAGCCGATAAAGCAATTTAGGTAGAGGGCATTATGAGAAAAAAATTGTGCGAAATCAAATTGAATTTGGACCAGTGGTTCGGGAGGGGTTGCCATTTAAAGATATTTCTTGTGTAGAGCTCTAGTGGCCCTTTTGATCAGCAGAGCGGAACCATTTTGGTAAAGGGCATTATAAGGGACATTTTTAAATAGTTTTGAAATGGGACCGGTGGTTCAGGAGGATATGTGGTTTAAATATATTTCTTATCTAGAACTCCGGCGGCTCCTTGATTAGCTGAGCAAAACCAATTGTGCAAATATGGTAGTGGGCATTATGAGGAACATATATGTGAAATTGTATTGAATTGGAACAGTGGTCAAGGAGGAAATGCCGTTAAAAGATATTTCTTATCTAGAGCTGTGGAGGCCCTTTATTTCAACGGCGCAAAACCATTTGTGACATATTGGTAGAGGACATCATGAGGAATATTTCTATGAAATTATTTTGAATTTGGACTAGTAGTTCAGGAGGAAATGCCGCTTAATGACATTTCTTAACTAGAGCTCTGGCGACCCTTTTGTTCAACGGAGCGAACCGATTGTGCAATTTAATAAGAAACATTTCTGTGAAATTATTTTGAATGTGGACCTGGTCCAGTGGTTCAGGAAAAGATGTCGCTGAAAGATATTTCTTATCTGAAGCTCTGGTGGCCCTTTTGCTTAGCGGAGCGAAACCATTTGTGCAATTTTGGTATAGGGCATCAGGAGAAATATTCCTGTGAACTTATTTGGAATTTGGACAAGTGGTTCGGGAGGAGATGTCTTTAAAATGTTTTTTATCTAGAGGCCTGGCAGCTCTTGTGTTCAGTGGACCACAACTATTTATACAATTTTGGTACAGGGCACTAAGGGGAACATTCGTGTAAACTTATTTTAAATTTGGCCCAGTGGTTAAGGAGGAGATTTCGCTTAAAGAAAAAGTTTAAGGACGACTGACGGACGGACGACGTACGACGGACAAAGACCTAATACAAAAAGTATTCTTGAAATACTGGTCCAAGAGTTATGAGCATTCCCACTAATTAACCACGGCCAGTCTGACTGGTACTCAGCAAAGCCTCGTCCATCTATAAAGCTGTTACGTATGACGGTGGTTAAACAAAGTTGACATTCATACAGAAGCAAAAATGGGTTAAAAATATACCATGTGGTTCAAAAGTTATGAGCAATTTCACTAACTAGTAATGGCGGACGCACAGACAGACATACTCACATATTGATTATGGTGCACACCTGTGGGTCGTGCAATTTGTAATATACTCAGAAAAACAATTGAAGGATATTGAAATTATTTTGAATATATAACAGTTGAGAAAATAATTTCCATATAGGCCACTGGCTGGGTATGGTTTACCTCCCCCCCAGGGGGAATTTTGTAGACCATATTTTTCTTAAAGCCCATTGTCTTGCAAGGATTTTGCAACATGTTAGCCCTCTGACAATGGCAGCGTTAAGCTGTAACAGCCTGTTACATACGTTACCCTACAAAATATTTGATAATTAAAATTCTTTTTAAGACTTCAGAAAAGTGCAAAGATAAGATAAGATTCCAAATTGGTTATATTTTCTAAATAAGCTATTACTGGGCCACAGATAATGACATTTGAAAACAAATATAGGCACCCTCGATGTAGTGTATGTTACATTTTTTCATTGAACCCCCTTTTAAATGATAAATGCATCTAATATAGTTTGTCTTAAATTTTATTGAAACCAGTTTATGTTTATATTTTTGGTATTACAAGATTTTTAATTTACCTTTTCAAAACTGCAAGCATTATGTTTCTATCTTATATACTTTTTGAGTTATTAGATGATAAACATGGTACCCCCATATCACAGAAAAGTGTAAAATGTAATTCTCCAGGCCTCACGCAAGCTATAGACCCCACTTCCCCTCCAGGGGAATTTCGTACACTATGATATCCAGATACTACATTATATAAGCCACAAAATGAAATATGTTAGCCTTCAGAGAGTGGCAGCGTTAGCGGGTAACAACATGTTACGTACGTTGCCCACAACTTAACATTAAATTTTCCTGATAATGTCTCCAACATGACAT
Organism: Loripinus fragilis; assembly: GCA_964019695.1. Classification (NCBI taxonomy): domain Eukaryota; kingdom Metazoa; phylum Mollusca; class Bivalvia; order Lucinida; family Lucinidae; genus Loripinus; species Loripinus fragilis. The sequence continues at coordinate 63,323,313 of OZ026528.1, read as the reverse complement.
ATTCACACTTTTTTTGAAGTTTGGCACAGGTTTAAGAACTTCTTATAGCACAGTTACATAATTTTAGCATTTATTTTATAAATTTCTTGAGTTTTTGCCGTTGTATATGTTACTTAGTGTTTCATATGTTATTTCCCAGTATCAGTATGGCAGTTATTGACTATACATGTATCACATTCATCAACAGAATATAGTAAATCTATAAGGCTGCCATTCAAATGAATTAAAGTTCATTATTATGGTGTCTTACACTATTTTACAGCCCAGGTTACATACGTTACTCTCTGAATACCATTAAACATTCAAGATATGGTCTCCAACACGACCTGCTTGTACTTATTTGCATGCTGACACAGGTCCATGTACATGTACTTATTATTACTCTGGTTCAATTGCTGAGGAAGTAACGCAAAACATAAACTACCATAAACCATCTTTTCTTTTATAGAGACATCAAAATTAATATAGTTGACATAATACTCATGGAAAGTTTGTAGCATTCAGTGCAATGTGAGAGTAACAACTTAAAAGATCAAAGAAAACCCATCAGGTAGAAGTTCTAGAGCAAATCTCTATATATTATCCAAGGACTTTAAAGAATTTTCCTATACAACTTATTACTCCTCTATCAGATTTATCTTGCAAGGATTTTGCAATATGCTAGCACTCTGGTAATGGCACCATTGGTACATATATTACCCATCAACACCTTTGATAATTTTAGTAAATGACATGACTTCTGAAAAGTGCAAACCATAAGGCAAGATTTCCAAATTGGCTATATCATCCAAGTAAGCTATTTTTGCATCACAAGATATGGACTTTTGAAAACAAATATGCACCCAAAAGTGTTATGTATGTTACTTTTTTCATTATTCCTATATTAATGATATTATTAATAATCTAGTTTGATATTTTTTTAAATGTGAATGTGCGTACTAACTCATTTTGTATTAAAGAATGTTTATGTACCTTTTGGAAACTGCAAATATTATGTAATTATTGAGTAATCCCATATCACACAAAATGCGAAATATAATTCTGTGGCTCTTTTGTTAGGGTACAATCAAGTTTTCTTTCACCCAGAGGTACTCGATTTCCTTCCCATTTATTTTCTACACATTTTGTCCATATCTGGAAAGCCTCACTTGTTTTCATGGGAAAGACTTGATGGTTCAATCTTTGTATGTACATCTTAAGGACAGAAAAGCAGGGTGGAGGTAAGCTCATGTTCATGCCATTTGAAATAGTCAGTACATGTATATGTGTATGGCTTTGGTACTGTTTTCAGAAACATGTTAGTATTCAGCTTGATATACAATTACATGAATAGCACATGTTAGGGCTTCATGTCACTGATGAGTGCCTAGAGCAATTCTTTATTTGTGTTCCTACCCTTCTTAGAATGTTGAAGAACTAGTGGGGGAGGGGTTCTCTATCAGTTTGATAGGAATAACCTTTCCGTGGTACTAACACATCGGCACATTGTTAGTGTCACAATCTGTTAAACAATGTATTAATGTAGATCTCTTCCCCCATAACCTGGCCAATGCTGTTGATATTCAGAAGGTGCACAGTTTGTTGAATACACCACTGTTGAACAAAAACCCAGGTAAATTCCTCTGCAAGAATGTTTGTAAGACTTGATAGACTGCTGCTTATACATTGCATATACGTATCAGTGACAAAACCAACATGCCCTGCCTTTAGTGCCTGGTTGAATACTGGTACCATCAGATCCATGAAGGTGACAGGAAAAGCTATTATGCTCTGTAGTTACGGCATTAACATCAATCTTATGTGCAGCAATACATGGCCAATCTAATGTTGGTTTAATGTGAGATTGCAAGCCATGCTGAAGTTTGGAGTCAGTTTTGGTGGCAATTCTATCAGGAGACCATGGTACAGGTCCCGGAAGGAACGGCAGTGTCAACTCAAGGTCAACATTATGCCCAATAGAAAGAAGGTCATGCTTACCAAGGACGCTCCTTTAAGCTCTCATCTGGCTGTTTACGTTTTGTAAATTGGACAATTTCTTCTTGCTTAACCTCGCAAGCATCAAAACTTTATTAGCTTGTAGCATTTTATGGGGGATGAGAAAAACAGATTTATTTAACTAAAAGTGAGTCAATGAAGTCTGCAACAGCCTTCCTGCCAATATCACCAGCCTCAATAAGATCCTTAGCTATGCCATGCTTAGCAGGCACACTGAAAGACGAAAAGTACAGTTCATTGTCTTCAAAACTAGAACTAAAAGGATTGGTGAAGCCTGAAACTGCCTCTAGTACTCGTTCTACTTTGCATCTGAGCAGATTGAATATTTCATTTCAGTGCATTGAAGAGTTGTTTCAATATATTGAGCTCTGATGTGATGAGTAATACACCATTCCATCTGTAGTACGAAGCATAGTTCTAGTTGCTGAAGCCTATAATACCTCTTTATTGTTTGCCTGATAGTTATGTCAACTGCATTTCTCAAGCAAAGAACCAATGGTTGTGACACCCTAAACCCATTTTGTTCAAGAAGTTCTTTGCATCTGCGATGTGTATCAAATTTATGAGTGTAATCAGTTACACAGGTACATATTGTGCGTAGTTGTCGTGATCGTTTGCAATGAACATTGGGAACAAGGCATACAGATAGAGATGACATGCAATTCAAAGTTGTTTTCCTTGTGGCCCTAATCAGTGTCAACACCATCTGAATCATATCCATAAACCTTGCCCAGAACTGAGCTGTTTCACAGTGACTGTCTTTCAGAACTTCCGATTTGAATGCATGGTATCTATACTGTTTATGTGAGCAAAGAGCGAAGGTTGATCATCAAATTATATTATTAGTTTAAGTCACCATAAATTAATAAGGAACTAACATTTATTTCAGCCTCATAAATTTTCTAAATTCTCTGACAAACTTTATACATGTAAAGTCAACAACTTCTATACATATACTCAGAATAACTTATGTATCATTTGATACACACATAACAGTTAAAAGCTCAAGGCATTTATTAAATGAATACTTAAAATAGGTAAACCTTGTTAAAAGAAGTACATAAACCTGTGCAAGCATGCAAATAATTATAAACAGGGCTTGTAAGAGACATTAACTTAAATGTTTAATGCTATTTTGAAGGTAACATACATAACATGGACCTAAAAAATAGTGTAAGCGACCATAATAAAGAACTTTAAATCAGCAGCCTTATAGATTTACTATATTCTGTGACAGATGTAATACACGTATAACCAATAAATACCATACTGATACTCGGAAATAGCGCAGGAAACACTAAGTAACGTATACAACGGTAATTACTCAAGACATTTATAAAATGAATACTAAAAATATGTAACTGTGTTATAAGAAGTTCATAAACCTGTGTCAGCATGCAAATATGTACGAACATGTCATGGTTGAGACATTATCAGGGACGTTTAATGCTGTTTTAGGGGGTAACATATATAACGTGCTGTTACACGTTAACGCTGCCACTCTCATAGGGCTAACATCTTTTATTTTGTGTCTTATATAATGTAGTTTTAGAAAATCATAGTGTACAAAATTCCCCCTGGGGGGTCTATAGCCAGCTCAAGGCCTAATACAAGGCATTTTCGTATCTGATAGAACTACCAATATGCAATTCAGCAGAATGCAAAATAAAATTCACGGATCATTGGTTACGATACAGTACCACACCAAATGTACCAACCCTCTTTACCCAAAGTTCACAAGCAAAAAAAGTAGCGTTTATATTTTTTGCTGTAATCTTTACCTGGTCGTTGCTTATGTTCTAATTCTGACCACAAACAAGTGGTCACACCCATTCATCAGTAATTGCACCTAATAGCATGATAACTTCTTCAACAAAAATGCACAGATATGGCATACCCCAGCCAATATGACATCAAATTGGAAGTCAGACACTAACAAAAACTACCAAATTAGGTGCCATACCTTTGGCTGGGAGTCAGCAATGATTTTAGAGCCAGCCATTATGGAATACAAACGATAAAAATGGGTTTCAATCATTTTTGAATGCTTGTGACTTTTCAGTATAGAGGGTTGCACCATTTAGACATGTACTGTACTTTATTAATTGAAGCGTAACTTAAATCAAACATTCATTTTGATTGCAGATATCTGGAACTATGAAATGCATGCATAATTAGTTTAGTTTTTATTGTATTAAATGTTAGAGAAGGACCTGAATCTAAATATCCTTCAATTGTTTTTCTGGGTATATAAAGATTTGTAGGGCAACTTTAATATTCATATCTGGGCGTGGCTCGGCTGTTTTATCTACTAAGGAAGGTAAATCAGGTTTTATTCATAATTTGGTAAAGAGTTAATAAGCTTTTTGAGCCGCGCAAACGTGTGTGCATTTTATGAAAGTCCAGGCCGTTTATGCTCTGACCTAGCTCACATGTATTAACCCTTAAAGTGCATATCACAAAAAAGTTTTTTGTTGTCTGCTGAACGATTTTGAAGCCTCTTTAACAAATATTGTAGATCCAGATCAGACTGCTCCTGTAGCAGCAGTCTGATCTGGGCCCACACTGTCTGCGTCTATACTTATATTAAACAATAAACATACATTTTCGAAGGTAGTTATTTTTCTGGCGTTTAATGTTTAAATCATTTCTGTCTTTACTAAAGTGTTTTGGTACACTGTTACAGTTACTCTCGTGTAAAACACATCTCATTTTCAGCTGTTACCCTTGTCTAAAATAGACGTTTACTGTTCAATAACACTCCATGTCTACCTCAACATAAGTCAATAATTGTATAATATAGAATACTAAACCATTGGTTCATAATTGGGTAACGGCGCAAGAAAACCTGTCTTCGGGGGTTGCGAACAACAAAGGCGCAGACCAGCCTGTGTATCCGCGCAATCTGATCAGCGCCTTTGTTATTCGCTTTTTGGAAAGTATCACTATATCGGAAACCTTGAAGACAGGTTTTGTCGCGTCGAGGCCCAATATTTATGTGGCTTTGCTTAAGGTAATGGACACGACCTAGCTGGTTTCAACAAGCACTAATTTAAAGTGTCCTGTTTTCAAAATATTTTGCACTTAAGCAAGCTAAAGGTAGGTGTAAAATATTAGGTGGGGAAATAAATGCAACATGTCATAGCAGATATAAACGCTCCACTGGCATTTTATGTTGGACTAAAAAGGTTGTATTTTTTATAATGTCAGATTATGACTCCTATGTGGTGCAACACAAGGTAGGAATTGTGTTGATGTGTCCTTTTGTTATTTAAGAATTGAAAGTTATTTTTCTGCGTTTCACTGAGGTATGAAATGTCGGGAAAATAACATCTAATTTGCATGAAAACCGAAGTATGAAATGTCGGGAAAATTACATCTAATTTGCATGAAAACCGAAGGTTTTCATGCTAAAATTAGATGTAATTTAAACGACATTTCATACCTCAGTGAAACGCAGAAAAATTACTTTCAATTCTTATAATTACAACTTCTTCTTTATTCATTCTTATTCAGTATTTTTAATTATGTTTTCCTTAAAAAAATACGTTTCCAGCTAATAATTTGTTTCGCGCATTTAGACTATGACGTGCGTATGTAGACGTAACGATCGCGACGTTCAAAAATCAAAATGGCGGCCGTTCTCCAATTGAAAATAAACAACTACATTTTAGAGACTAGAATCTCGTTTTTACCTAGTGACAACCGAAAAAACTTAATTAGAATGTGTACGATAGTTACGTCATCGGATATGACGTCATTCATTTACATTTGTGACGAAAAGCATCATCTGTCAAAATGGCTTGGAAAGGAAAAGAAATGACCCCAGCTAAAAGAAATTGAGCTATCTTTATTGAGTGATTGAAGAATGCAAAGACGAATTGCAAAGGATGTTGGATAAACCAGGCAACAGTCATGCAGTAAGTTCAAGAAACGATTTTATTGCGGGGCTTGACTGAAAACATACAACGAAGTTGCAGGAAAACGAGCACATGTGCAAGCCAAGTCGAGGCGATCGCATCATTTTGCGGACTGGGAAACTAAATAGATAGCAGCCAAGTGCGGATCCAGAGGAGAGGGGCCAGGGGGTCCGGACCCCCCTGGAAAATCGCAAGTTATTTGGGTTTCTATAGGGAGTAAGCAATTGCCCCCCCCCCCCCCCCCCCCCCGGAAAAATTTGGACCCCCTCCGGAACCTTGAAAAATGATATTTCTTTTTGAAATTAACCATTTGACATCTGTAAAATAAGCCGAGGACTAAGAAAAAAGCAAAAAAAACAAAACAAACAACGCTGTCAGAGTTTTTTTTGTCAGATTGACGTGGACCCCCCCCCCCCCCCCCCCCATGACGAAAATTTCTGGAACCGCGCATGGCAGCAGACAGCTGATCGGTATGACTACTGTTCATTTAGGCGCCGTATGTAAGTTAATCTTTGCTTTTCTACCTGAAAATATAGGTGTGGGTGCAAGGTAAATTGTCAGTAGTTGCAGGCTGTCCATTTCTCTTCATTGAAGCATTGCACAGTATCACAAAAGTAGTTCTGTCGTGAATGGCCCCGCCCCCTCATGAATACGGACCGGGTTCATTGGAAAATGAAATACAGGTCAATGCGATCAGATGACCGTTCTTGACCAATCAGATTAGCGGCTCTCAATAAATGTTATGACAGTTGTAATTATGAAGTTATTAAGATTAATAAAAATATGTATGTGGTGGCGAGCCCGAACAGTGCACAAAAGAACTGTCCAGTGATATATTGATATGAGTAGACTGGTCTCCCTTTAATAGCTTGCAGCATATTAGTTATATGCGTAACGGAAGTAGAGCTTTGTGAATGAGGGGAACCAATCTATGATATGAGAACAGAAAGGGAGATCAACGAGGGGAGACCAATCTTACTTACCTGCAGCAAAGTTAAAAGTTGCTCCTACAGCAAGTATGGCCGGATGTTTCTTTGTGCTGCAGCCATAGACTACGCTTAAGAAGATGGTCACACACAAGCAAACCGTTGCAACGCAAACCGTAACTCTTGTGACATGCATGTAAACTGAATGAGCTGAAATGATTAAGATAAAGCATGGATTGGTCAGTACTCGTATACATCGTTGAAAGTTTATTTCAAAAATGAAAATGTGAGTTTTATATATAAACAAAGTTACCAGTTTTAGAAATGAGAACCAATCCGTGCTAATTAAGATATGGGTATCGACGCTTGAAAACCCGTCTTCGGGGTTTCCGACAAATTGAGATTCAAATCAGCCTGCTCAGCTACAGAGACTGGCTTGAAAATGGAAACTTTGCTCGTAGCAAGTCTAGATATAATGTTTCCCAATAAGCGAATAGCAAAGGCCATAATCAGACTTCGCGGATGCACAGGCTGGTCTGCGCGTTTGTTGTTTGTAAGCCACATAAGACAGGTTTTCTCACGTCGTGGCCCAATTATCATGTTTCATTCATATGCTTTATGTGAAAATTAATGTGCTTGAGTTTTAAAAAAATAACATCACAAATCTGACTGGCATGTCATTGGGCTTGTACTTCTGAACTCTAAAACTAAGTTAAAAAGAGTTCCAATCTTTCAAAAATTGAAAGTAGCACGTATAACCGCATAAGGTCGTTCGTTTGTCCAAAATACTGTCAAAGGCAGAGAATGGATACAATTTAGAAATGAATAGCTTATGTTGATTTATATTCCCTACATATTGCTTGTTCTTGGAAGATGGATTAATGTCATATTGCATAAGAACATGCCTGATTTATTTCAATCCTTTCCTTCATGATTATTCATGCTAAGCCCCACTCACATTAAATAATTATACTTTCACGTTTTTGTACGTAGAACAAAGAAATCCACTAGTGTTGGATCATATCTAATCATATTTCCACAAGCAAACAAACTACGTGTATACCCTGATCAGGCAGCTCTTACAAGAGCTTCTGGTCTGGGTCTGCTCGGTTTGCAAAAGCGTTAAAGGCGTCCCTATTGGGAAGAGTGTTACAGCAGCCTGGTATTTCTACCAGTATATAACAAGCAAACACTTTTTTTTGTTATTTTAACATAGTGTCGTGGCGCTACAGCTATACACTTTACTTTATTTTACCTTTTTAATATTTAAGTTGTCCTAAAAAGTATTTATATATCGCACTAAACTGATATTTTGGCATAACGAGGAATTCATCCGGGTCCACACGGTTTGAGTGCAATAGAAGGGAATACTCTTGCGAGTCTGTGCCAAGCAGGCATATGACGTCAAAACAACGTCGATGCGACGTCACATTGCAATTTTTGTAAGAAATTATAACATGTTCTCCCTCGATGTATAAAATGCACTATACTCATTGAATGGTATCATAGCAATTGGAAGAACTCATCATGGGCGGACTTGATTTAGCAATATTAGAGTACGCGGAGTACGCCAGAACAGTCATCTAAAACAAGCAAAACTGGGCACCTTGGAGTACTCCGGAGTAAATCAAGCGATTACTGTTTGAATTTTGAAAAATAACACATTCCGACCTTGGAAGATGGAGTACTGCGGCGTGCGCCAGCACAGGTGTTCCAGCGCACTTGATTTCTATTCTGCCTGTTCGGAGTGGAAGGAGTAAAGAGAACAGCTAAATCAAGTCTGCCCAGTATACAAAGGGTTAATTGCTAATTATTTAGGGCGACATAGAATATAAGAGTCCATCATGAGTGTGAGACAGTGAGGGTGGGATAGACAAATTCGTCCCGATGATCACTGATTGGCATCACGAGGCTTGCCGAGTGATGACAATCGGTGATCACGAGGGACGGATTTTTCTATCCTACCCTCACACTCATGATGGGTACTTTTTCTAGCTCACCACTTAATACCTCATTTATATTGGAAAAAAACGTGGAAAAGACTTCAAGAAAATCCTGAATACGCTGAGATGCGACATGGTGACGTCATTTTAACATTACGATGACGTCATGGATCGACGAGCGGCCAGCATGCGGCTGCTCGTTTTTTATCTTTCCCTAGGGCTGGTACGGGTGTGTAAGATAGAAATATCTCACAGGGGTAAAAACAACGGAAATCCTGATCTGGTGTCACCGTGTAGCATCGACTCCGGAACTTGCTACCAACTTTATCGATTATAAACAAATGGCAGGCATGACGAGGGTAAGAAAAAGTTGTTATTAGACTGTTTTACCACGGCGTTATGCGTTAAGATGGATATATTTTTATCTGAACATATTTATCTTTGAAATATACACCCAACAATGATATGAAAGTGATTTTTAGTTAACTTTTTAACTGTAATTGTAGCTGCCTGGTACCGCGAAAAATCATGTCAGCTTCAAAACTCGCCTTTTAATCTTGTAAGTGGAGGATGCCAATTCAATCCGCTATTATGCACATGTATTGACATCACTAGTGTATATATTGAAGCAAAAGTTTTCTCCAAAAACTAACGGAGCTGGATATAATCAAGCGAAATTTCCGACGACTTGAGTACGGCAATTTGCGACACAACACAGAATCACAGGACGGCGTCTTGCTAGTGAACAGTACGGCGACTTATTTTGAAAATGATAGAATTCTACTCGAAGAAGCTGTCGTTGGGAACCAACCAATGTCCGTAATGATTCAAGAGGGCCAGTATGGTCTATTATGGATACATAGTACAAATTTGTGAAAATATTCAATCAGATGTTCCCGGGTTTTACGTTACTGAGCGTGACGTTGAAAGGTGACGTCATAAGATTTGTGATGAACTCGGAAATGTTATTTATGGGTCAGCATCAAAACACCAATCAGCCACCAATCTTGACTTCAATTTTCCCTGTCTCATCACACACTCCAGCACACCAACTCAATAACAAACCCTTTACTTGCCCAGATAAATGGAACACTTCGACAAACCGTTGCCTCGTGTACTAACATACTTGCCGGGTGGGGTTGGGGGGAGGACTCTGATATTTTAACACATATGTAGGCTCAGACCTTTTTTGGGAGCTCAAAATATTTTAATTTCATTATTTTGGGGGATTTTCATGTATATATATAAATGAGAGTACCCCCCCCCCCCCCCCATCACACACACACACACACATACACACACACACAAGCACTGGACACACATGTACGTCTAAGTGCACCAGGGTTTGGTGCTAATCGCATTTGCGCATGCGCGGATCCAGATTTTCACTTTTTTCGTCTGCTTATTTCACAGAGGGCCCATATGCTTAGGTCCCTTACAAGTTTCTTTTTTTCTAACATAAAATTATAGTACTTGTATAAATCGCCCTGTGAGAGGCCTACGCATGATGCGCAAAAGTCTGCTTTAAAGGTTGTGGTTGAGCCTGGTCCGATATGGTTTTGTGGAGGTTTAGGGGTGCTTCCACGGACCCTCTTGTATTGTAATGTAAATGTTGCAGGTATTCATGCGTGTATCCAGGGGAGGGGGCAGGGGTCTCTGGATCCCCCTGAAAATCGCAGAAATATAGTATTCCCTTGCAATGCTGGTCCAGTGAAGAATCACAAAGTTGCCAACTTAGCATTCAATGTTGGGCCATCATCGGTTTTGAGAATATTGATCAGTGTCTCCACATGTAAAGTTACATAGCATTTGAGATGTAGCTGATTTGTTTTTGCTGCTCGAACACATTCAAATGACTGTTTGAAAATTATCCAGATTGTGTAATTGCGTTGTTGGGGACTCACATCTTTATACTTAGACAGTTGTTCTCTTGTCGCATCTCTAATTATGATGCAGAAATTAAATTGCTTAAAAGTTAATTTTCTTCTCTCTCATGCCCAATTTGGGTCCTGGATATAAATCTCACGAAGAAATACCTGTAGACAGTTGCGGGCATTTGCTGGCCTTTTACTTTTCAAATTTTAAGAAAATAACTCGAATTGAAATATCGGCGTAGATCCGAAAAGATTATTTCATTGCCAAACAATGAAGATATTTTGCATTTTAATTGATAGATATCTGGGAAGATCATAACAGATACTTTTTTAGGAACAGATATTTTTTTTACCTTAAGCCCCAGTTACACTGTCACGATTTTGGCCACGACGGAGCTACGACTCACCCCGATTTATCAAGTCGTGATGCATCGGCATGAGTCGTAGCAGCACCGTAGAGACATCGGCGCGAATCCTAGTAGTACCGTGGTGATTCGTGAAGACTCCTGGTGATTCGGCAACCTCCACGACAAGGCTACGACGAGTTTTAACCGTTTAAACTCGTCGGGGTGAATCGTGTTGGATTGTGGGCGTGGCCTAAATCGTAGCTCTACCGTAGCGGGATCGGGATCATTCCTAGTGGTACCGTGGTAGTATTCGTGGCAATTCATGGGCGTTCGTGTGCGTTCGTAGCGAATCGGGTTATCACTGACACAAGATTCTGGTATAAAAACAGAGGTATCATTGCTGAAAATCATTTTCAAAAGTGAATTGAGCCGCAACAAGAGATTTCCAACAATGTGGTATGTGAGACCAGCAAAGGATCAGACCAGCCTGCGTATACGCGCAGTCTGATCAGAGCATTTGCTAGTCGCTTGAATAGTTTATGACCCTTAGGCAACTGACCGAACATAATTTGGAGTTTCTAAGCTTAAAAGGAGGCTGCACAAGCTCGTCTGAGTCTACACATGCAAAATGCCATATTGTTGGAAATCACATGTCACGGCTCAATTTTAGTGCAGCGCATCATGGATTATGTCCAGAGACTTCAAATTGTGAATTTGCAGCTTGAACTGGAAGTCATCTAATACAACTGGACATGACACTGGACTTGGGACAGGACTGAGCCTAGCCCGTGGGTCCGGTGACTGTTTTGATTTTCCCGCAGCTTTTCTTTTTGATGGCATGACTGACATCGTCAAAGATTGAAGAGATAATGATATTGGTAAACTGTCACCCTAGGGGGGTTACTCGATTATTTTCATACATACGTAGGCTCTGGTTATTTTATTTTATTTTTTTTTTGGAGGGGGGGGGGGTTCAAAATTTTGAATTTAAATATATTTTGGGGTTTTCAGAAAAATGAATATTTCTTGGGTATTAAATTTTAGTGAATATTAGGGGGTGGGGGGGGTCATCACAATATTGGACTATCATTAGGGGCCATTTCTATGCATTTTAGGGTCTTTTTTAAGGTCAATGTACAGAATGGGGAATATTTTTTAGTTGCTAAAATTTAGAATTTTTTTTTTTGGGGGGGGAGGGGGGGGGTGCTTGATTTTTTTGGGGGGGGGAGTGAACGGTAGATGCTGGGCCCGAACCTATATATGGAGAAAAAATGAGAGTAACCCCTCCCCCCTAGGACTGTCGCATGACAACCACTAAGAGTGCACATTCGTGGGAGGTCGTGACGCTTCCGTAGCGCTACCGGCTTGAATAGCACTAGCACCGTATCGAATCGCGGAGGCATCGTGAGCATTCGTAGCTCCACCGTGGTGAATCGTAGCGCTGCCGTCATGAGTCGTAGTGGATCCGTAGATGAATCGTGCAGACACCGTAGGAGCATCGTGAGACATCGTATTGATGCTGGAATTTCTTTTTTTCCATCCCGACGCACCCCGATTTTACCATCTGTCTCAAATCGGGATGAGTCGTGTTGAATCGGGGCTTGAATCGTGATAGTGTAACTGGGGCTTTACTCGCATATCTCAAGTAAGATATGTAAGAAAAAGAACCAATGCTCGCTGCACAGAATCACATGATTTGAAATGGAAAAAAATCAAACTGTGTGGTTCTTTACAATGATGATGGTCACTATTGGCGAAATTATTTTGATTTTTCAAGCATCATTTGATAGACAAACCTCATGCTGCCGGGCATGAACTGCTGAAAGGTTGTTAAAATGATAATAGCCACCTGGTATGGCACAGGATTTCAGAAAGGCGTAATCAAGAGTACCATACAGTATCCAATTCTGAGGTCCAGAGACTATTAAACTTTTTCATGCTCAACTGAACTGAGTATAAAATTTATCATGCTGACAAATACTAAATTGCCAACGATTGTTGACATTTTAACATTTATAAGCTGGTTGGAACAACATCTGAGAGCCTGAAAGCATGAACAGTGTTCAATTGTCAGTGTTTTAGTGTTTATGAGTGTTTGTAATTTTTATTCTCAGTTGAGTTGAGCATGAAAAAGGTTTTTAACCTTGGGACCAGGGTACAGAAATCCCTGAAGCTTACGCCAAGCGATGAGTGACTGTCCTGTCTAGTTCGAATCTTGACTGTGTACTCTATGGGTAATGAATGACCCACTCCTTCATGCGTCCAGAGTAAACTGTACTCAGGCTGTACCGATGTGCAGGCTATTCTAAGTCATCGCTGGGCACATATAATCATAAAGCACTCTAAAGCGTCATTTCGATATTTGGTACTTTTCGCCCCAAATCGCTAGTCATTAAATTTTAGGCCGAAATTCGCTCATCACTAGCACTTCTAATTCCGCTATTCGGTCAAATTAACCCAAAAATCGCTAATCGTTAACTTTTAGTGCCAATATTCGCTAATCGCTTAATGTTATGGCCATAATTCGCTAATCAGTAATCCCAATTTACACCCTTACGCATGTACATGAGATTGGGGACTACGAGCAGCCAAACGCTCAGACTAGCCTGTGCATCCGCGCAGTCTTGCCAGGGCCTTTGTTGCTCTCATACACAATACAAATGGATGGAGATATAGAAGTAAGTCTCCATAGGATCTACGTCAGCGTGAGCATATTAAATAAAACTTTTGCGAATATGCGATAAGTACCAAAGTGTCGTGTGCTGGCCCATATCTGGTGCTGAGGTGTTTGGTGTGGTGTGTTTGGGGACATGAGGTCGTTTGAAGCTGGAGAGGCTGGTTTTGGTGTTCGTTTAGGGTGATTTGGGTGGTTTGGGGAGTTTTCACGGACAAACATGTCGATGCAAATTGCAGTACTGTAAATTTTTTGTTTTTTTCAAGTTGCCGTACTTCGGACTGGTAAATTGCCGTACTCAAAGCGTTTTCTGTTTTTGATAATATATCAGTCAAATCAAGATCAATACAAATAAAACTTATACCGAACGTGATTTCCAATAAGCTCATTATTTTGGCATTGAAAATGAGGTGTTAAACGGTTTTAAACAATGCAGAAACAAACATTTTTCGATGGGACATGCTGTTTTTAGCGGTACCAGCTGGCAGGGTTTCACGATATTTTGTGACATACAGCAAGAATTGATCATTTTGGCGGGCACGGACAAGTGTTTGACTTCTCCAAAGATGAATTCTATTCACTTCGAAGGCAGGCGCTCATTACAAACCACTAAAAAAACGTTTGACTCACCCCACTACATGCCATGTCTGTGTTGACACTCGATTCACCTGGTACCAAGTTCCGGAGTCGATGCTACACCGTGGGTGTGCGAGAAAAAAATAGCTGCTGCACGTCTATGTCACAACGAACTTGTCTCGTTTGGCATATATTGTTTATAGCATGCTTTTAGAAAATCATGTGTACATAATTCCCCTTTTCAGAAGAGGTCAATTGGCAATTCGTGGTCTAGTAATGCTTGGCAGACGGCAGAATAAGTCGACAGAGGGGAAAAAGAAGCAATTGATACTTAGGCTCCATACTTACATGTAAGATCATGTGCACACTCATTGACGTGTTCAACTGCGAACTCCCTACATCCGATCCATAGACCATAGTGTCCCTTTATTCCACCAATGTAGTACGCTTCGTACTCTGTCGGGTCCGTTACGTACACTGTCCAATACGGAAGCGCATGCGCCACTGTCATAGCAACCAGTGCCACAATACAAACACAGACTGCTGTGCTTAGGATAGCGTTGGCCATGTATTTTTTCTTTCTCTTTTTCAATTAACTATCAATCAGAAAATTTCAATATAATGTGGCGATTCTGCAATGGATAGCGTACAAATCTAGGCCTCGTATCACCAAAGTGTTTTAGGACATAAATACGTCATAAAACATAACCCATGACAGTTTTCTGTCTTAAACCATAATCATAATCATAACTTTGTGAGCTCCTAAAATCTGTTCTAATTTTACGACATCTCCATAGGTATTCTAATTGGTAACTTAATATGGCAGCTGCGTTGTTTATGTTGTTCAATAGAAGGGTGTTTCGTCGGGAAAGAATATTTAGGAACAGAAACAATCTATTGGATTACTTGGATGACATATGGACATTGTAGACAGGTCACCGGCTGACCAGATATATGATTCTACATCTGTATGATATTGTTCGAGATAACATATAATAGGTCGTCTCCCTTGCCAGTAGCGATACAAGTAATGGTTGCATTACGTTTCTTTGCATCTGGCTGTTTTCAGTTCGTTTTAGGTGAGCAAAGCGAGCGGATCACGAATAGTAAATAGCGTATCCGGGGCGATTGAACGAGGATCACGGCATTTTTTAAAGATGTCTACAAATAGACAAGACTTATTATAGTTATTTTTAAACTTGGACACATTTCCCAATTTCCGAATGTTGTTGGTGCTGTTGCTGGTACATGTACTCACATAGCAGTGAAAGCCCCCCACAGAAGAGGGACATATATGAGCCAGTGCTTGAGATTTCCAACAATGTGGCATTTTGATATGTGTAGTATGCGCAGGCTGATCTGAGGCTTTGCTGGTCGCACATACCACATTGTTGGAAATCTCATGCACTGGCTCGTATATGTTAACAGGAAGTATTTCATTCTATCAATGTCCAGGCTGTTTGTGACGCAAATATGAAGCTGCTTAACGTGGTTCAAGATGACCAGGATCCACCCACGATGCTTTTATGTGGTCTAGATGTTTGAAACAGGCAGGGAACATTTAAAGGCGTACCATTGTTTTAGTTCACTGCTGCTATATTTCATATTTGCGTGGGCATACGTGTATGTGTATACGTGCACGTGTGCATGCGTATGTCCGTGTTAGTGTGTTAATGTGTGTGTGTGTTTCTTAAGCTCATCCCCATGTACTTATGACTGCAAATAAGCATTTAGATATGAAGATTAAAGACCGCACGATGAGTGAGAAAAGCATGGTTATAAGAAACTTCAACCCATTTAATCGTGACAATTACAAGTATAGTCAGTCTTTATCTTTTCCATTCGTCCGACAATGTCAAAAATTTGGCTCCATCCCAACAAGAAGGCTCAGCCGCTAGTTCTCAAAGCATGACAAAATATAAAAAAGTTTATGCAAAGACAGCCGTACGTATGTAGCAACAGAACCACCATATCTACATAGTAACATTCTACTCAGTAAATATGGCATAAAAATCGATGCGACAAAAAGAGAAACATGTGCAATTCGAACCCGCCCCGGTCAATATCGGATCTTTGTAAACCAGACACCATGACCACTGCATCACTGACGGCGAGATAGTAGGAAATGTGTTACAAACTATTCATAGCTATCATAAAACATATATTCGGCAGATGTTATACGCCCTTGTAAAGCTTGTGGATTATCCCTAAATACAGGCGGACACGATTACGTATACCCTGGATTCGAAACTCCATTAGATTTACCAATAATCGTTATTCGATCTTTGCCGCGTTGAAATCCAGATAAGCGGCAGGCAATTTCCAATAAAGTGACCGACCACTTTAAGAAAAAGAGATGCGCATGTGTATGGGCATTTGTTTCTTCGCCCCTAGCATATCGGTAAGAAGCGATAGGTCTAAAAGAAAAGTACCGTTTTATGGGGAAGTTTCCAGCTGCAATTTGATACCAAACAAATGTTGTTCCGGTAAAAACTAAACTAATTCCGCGGAAAAAATGCATCTAAGAAATCCTTCCTGAGATGACATGGATCCTAAATTTACCCCCAATATACGCCCGTGGTGATGGGCGCTAATTAGCGAAACATCGCTTGGTAAAACACATGAAATGTAAAGCTATTCAACAAAAGAGAATGAATTTTCGATAAGGATTTTAAAATAATATAAAAAAACACCAAAAGCACATGAACATGGGTTGAAGTTCATCCTCTATTGCACGGATCATAAATACGGCTGTAATATGATACCAAACAATCTAGTGACGTGTTCTCAGGAAAAAGATAACGCATCAGACTTTTCTACACTTCGTAGACATGGAAGAAGCCAAGATGGCATTTTTTTCATGCAAGGCAATTTACCCATATAGGCCTAACGTCCTTTTTATGGGGCATAAGTCAACAGAGCAGACCCAGATGAGACCCAGCAGAACGCGGTATCTGATCAGGGTCTCCAATAATGCTTACAGAATGTTCTATTAAAATATAAAAAAAATGAAAATGTCACCCAACACCCCTTAAAAGAAATCGTCTGGTCCAATTGAGTGGAGAGGGATATTACCTTGTGGCGTAAATGATTTAAATAGTGCAATTTAAATAGAAATTATGTATATTTTGTTTAATTCTTTTGACATACATGTAAATGAGCCAGTGTATGAGATTTCCAACAATGTGGTATGTGCGACCAGCAAAGCCTCAGATCAGCCTACGCATACGCGCAGTCTGGCCAGAGCCTTTGCTGGTCGCTTGAATATTCTATGATTGTTAAGTTACTGACTGAACACCATTTGGAGTATATAAGCCTAAACGGAGGCTGCAGAGGCTCGTCCGAGTCTACACTTATCAAAATGTCAAGTTGTTGGACATCTCATACCGCGGCTTAAATCTGTTAATTGGCTATGAGTGTCAGTTGTTGAGAATACCACTTCAAAAATAAGTGGTTTCGGTTGAAGAGATATTTAACGCAGTCGCGGAAATTATTACTGCTCACAGGCATGTTACCAACTCCATTGTTAATTGTTAAACAAACGCTTGTTAAGGAAATGAAATGAAGTGTATGTGAGTCAATCTACTAAAGTGAAGGAGTTTGAGCGATTTGTTTGTTTTGCAAAACACTTCTAATTTGGATTGTTTTAATTTTAATTTCAATTCTGAACAGTTAACAGCAATAAACCATTCATATAGACAAGATAACTTGCATAATACTGCATGTGTTGGCTTACTTTGATGGCTGCCCTAGTTTAAAATGTCATCCTTGTTACCATGATAAGAAACCTTTTTTTCAGGGTGCCAGACTAAAAATCGAAAGACAAAACATCTAAACGGCAATACATAGAAGCAACGAAAGATCGAAACGTCAACACAACGAATAAGACAAAATATAGAATGGACTTTAAATCGAAAAAAAATATCGAAATAAAAACATCGAAAAACATCAAAATAATATCGAAAAAAAATCAAATTTGATATTTTATTCTTAAGCACAGAAATTATGGTCAATATGGTTCCATTAATGTTCATAACGATGATTATGAAATTCGTCCGTTGTTAATTCATATTTTTAACTTTCCCGTCAAAATAGAATAGTGTCAATATGCAATATTGTAGACTATTGCCGATAGGTACCCCAGCGGTTCTGATTTCAAAGTCAGAAACTACAGCAAACAGCCGCTTATTTCTGCTACATGTATGTACAGCCTTTTTTGGGGGGGTGGGGGGGGGTGGGGGGGTTGGGATCTTCCCCGCGCAGAATTTCTCGCCTGCTCATTTCAGTATGTGCTTGCTCCCCAGTTAACTTGGAAAGAAATTTGTAAATGTCTGTGTGGTGGACATCGACGATAGTCCAGACTAAACGCATGCCAACACCACTGCCAGGCAATCTTTCTGTGTGAAACGAGCAAATGCAGTTTTTCTCTACTTAGTTCACAAAATCAACAGCCTTTTCCTGGATATGTTCTTTAAGCTGCGCCGCAGCAGACTTGATGAGTTCATATGGGAGAAATGCAAGGGATGTTACCATGCGGACTTGATGTGCAAATTCGATGTCCTCGGTGTATTTTTGGCGCAAGCCAAGATCTAGGAGCTGCCTCCAATGGCATTGTGCAAAGTGGAATTAAATTTCTAACTTAGCACAATAGCGAGCGAAGAAGGCTCAGACGAGTCTGTGCACATTTCGAATCTAGATAGAGCCTTCTCACCGGATGGACGCCGATGAAAGCTCAGAATTTTGACATCTAATGGTTTATCCCTATGATGAAGATGGTCATATTCTATTTACAGTTATGACTTTAATTCAAACTATTGACAATTTGAAGAAAAAAGTCGCTCATGCGCAGATCAAGATTTTTTCAGAGGAGTCCAACTCTGACAAGTCGACAGCGCTTTTAAATTGCAGTTGCTATTATAGAAAGTAAGAAAGAGGACAAAGATCAGGAATCGATACAATCACGTACCACACCTGCTGGCCCAGGATATCAAAGGGAAAGTAATAAACTCACAATTAGATATCACAAACAAGATCCATGAGGTCAGCCCTTTCCCAGTAGGTGACCACAAGGCATCAATGAATAGACGAGAAGTATAACAAACACTAGACTTCAGTCGCAAATACCCGCTTTTGAGCTAACCAAAGCATCTGCAAAATTTGAAGTTGCTACGTCCAACCGTTTAGGAGGAGATGCATTTACAAGGAAGTACATTTCGTCACTTTTGGTCTTGACCTTAGGTCAAGGACAAACACGAAACGTTGCCCAGTATCCTCTACATCATATGACCTATGCACCTGCAAAAATTGAAGCTGCTATGTCCAACAGTTTAGGAGGAAATGCATTTACAAGAAATATTTGATTTGACATTGACCCAAGGTCAAGGTCACATCAAGCATTGCCCTCTACACCATGCTACCTATGTACCAACAAAGTTTGAAGCTGCTACGGCCAATGGTTAAGGAGATGCATTACCAAGAAAATACATAATTTGACCTTGACCCCAGGTCAAAGGGGGCCAAGGTCAAACAAATGTTGCCCAGTACCCTCGACCTCATGTGTCCTATGCACCAGCAAAGTTTGATGTTGCTACATCCCATGGTTAAGAGAAGAAGCATTTACAAGAAAATATATTATTTGACCGTGGGACAAGGTCACACAAAATGTTGTCCAGAACCCTCGACATCATGTGACCTATGGAAGCCTCCACTGCCCACTACGAACAGAGAATAGGCTTGAAACTTAGAAGAGGATTTATCTGGACCATTTGTTGTGAACTTGTGAAACATGGATCTTCAACTATTTTGGTGGATTTTATAAAAAGATGGTTGCAGAGGATTGTTGATTCATCTGAACCCCTTGTAATGACCTTATGATGACACATCTGTAACTACATCTTATTGACAGATTTGTTTTTTTAAATTTCCATTTAAATGAATATAATATCCACTTCTCAGGTATAATGAAAATTAGATGTTGAAAATTAAATTATAGTTACTTTTTAGCCAACCCTTTTTAATTTCTTTAAATATTTTATATATAAATAGACTGAAATCGTTACTCTTCATTTCATTAAATCCTTTAAAAACAAAGATTTTACGCTAAGTGGCAACATTTGAAACAAACTCCACGTTCTAATTTGATGACATTCAAATTTACTAAATATTTTCAAGAGCATGACCATCTTAAGAAAAATATGGTATGTCAATAATGTCCTAATTGCAAGTTTTCTTTCAGCTAACTGTAATATCAAAATTAACCTGTTGTCTATTATTCTAAAGATTTTTAAATTGTTACGTATGGAACTACTCTTCTATACGATTTCAATTTTGGTACAGATTTGTGAATATGACGCAACCGCAAACTCAATTCTAAGAAGTTGTTAAAAGCAGTCGGTTAATTTTGAGAAAAAGTCTTTCGTTTGCTTAACACTGCAGTTATGCAGGAAATTGATCAAAATTGACATTTCCATAATAACAAATCCTTTTTGTAACAACCCTTCTTTAGATTTTGGTAGAAACTAGGCCTCGTACCGTCTCACCAACACAGTATAGCCATAATTAGGGTTATGGCTTCAGTAAATCTAATTCATCATATTCAGAGCTACATAAAATCCATCTGAGTACTGATTTAAAAAAAAATACTACTTTTTAGACGACCCCTTTTTCATATACTGTAATGACCTTTGGTTTTTATTTTAAATTTTTACAGATCATGTTAATTTTTATCAAACATTGAAAAGTCATTCTTTTCTATTGGGCAGGTATATCTTTATTTTCCTCATTTATATCAAAATTGATCAAAATTCACATTTTCATAACAAAAAAACTTTTTTGATGACCCTTCTTTTAGCGTTTGGTAGAAATTTTGCCTCTAACTAATTTACCAACACAGCATAGGCATAACTAGGGTTATTCCCAAAGTAAATCTAACTTGTTCCATTCAGAATTACACAGATCACTTCAATCAGAGGTACTGATTTTATGACAAAATGTTACTTGTGAGGTGACCTTTTTTCATATCCTGTGGTGACCTTTTATTTTCATTTTATATTTTTCCAGATTATGTTAAGGTTCATCAAAAATTTGAAAGTCATTTATTTCTATTGGGATCATAAACATTAATTTCCCGCATTTATGTCAAAATTAATCAAAATTGACATTTTTCATAATCAAAAATCGTTTCTGTAACTACCCCTTTTTTTTTTATTTTCTGATCCTTACTAACTCTTCAACACAGTATAGGCATGATTAAAATTGTTGCTTAAGTAAATCTAACTCTTTATTTTCAAAATTACACAAGATCAATCCAAGGTACAGATTTTAATGTAAACATACTACTTTTAGGACGACCCAGTTTTCATATACTGTAGTGACCTTTGATTTTAATTTCAAATTTCAACAGAGTATGTTTAGGTTTATCTTATATCTAAAACTCATTTATTTCTCTTGGGCAGAATATATGTTAAACTGCCTCCTTTTTGTCAAAATTTTAGTTTTTTCAATTAACGTCAATGCAAAAAAAACATTTCTTAGGGTACTTTTGAAACGACCCTAAAATTTTCCCAATCATGGTGAGGTACCATTTTTTTCCCTTAATTGGTCAAGAAGGCTTTACTTGATAAGATGTAGCAGTGTGAGTGAATTCTCTTGGGCAGGGTTCTCACAATGAAATTGAACCCGGTGTCCTTTAAAGTACAATTCACTATATTTAAAACATTTAACTGATTTTAAAATGGCATATTATACTGGTTAAATAAATATGATTTTTCAAATATATGAGTTGACTGAGTTGACGTATTTTTTTCTCATTTCGTTGAATTTTTTTTTTCATATAGATAAACAGTCAATTTAGTTTTAGAAAAAAATATACTTTTATAAATGCATAAGCTCTTATCTCCACATGAAAAAAATAGATATACGAACAGTCAAAAATAACTGAGAGTTGGTTAATATCTTTGGACTGGGTTGGCGCTTTTGACTGAAACTCAATACACATATAGATGGGCCTTCCGGCTTCATTGCATAAAGAAGTTGACGTCTCATCATCTTCAATGTGCTGTTGCTAGGCAACCGAAGACCGTCTCTCAGCGATGTGCGTTCGCTCTGATGACATTTCTGACTAAGCAGCTATGAATTTAAAATTATTTCAAATCTAAAACAGTATAATAATGGACCTTTTATCTCGCTAATTTTATAAAACAATATGTTAGCAATGTTTTGAAGAAGTGTTATAGAATGTAAAAACAATACATGCTTTTCAAGTTGCCTAGCAACCAAAATCGATGAAAATTCTATTATTTTACAAAAACACTAGATTTTGTTGCTATGGCAACCGTTTATTCCTAAGATTATTCAAGATATGCATTCAGGTAATGAAAAAAACAATTACAAAACATACTGAACAAAAGTGAAAACGCTACACTGAATTGCTTGCCATCTATATACAAAATTGTGCAAACCAAGAATGAAGTTGAAAGTGTATCTTAATGTTCAAATACTGGGTAAAGCATAACAGTATAGTTGGCCATCCACAGTCTGAAAAAAAAAATTCTGTTGGCATTTTTGAGTACATTTTGGCATCCATGCTCAAAGTGTTTCTTGATGTGTTTTAAGAAGGATAGGGGTGGATGCCAAGTCTGGAAATGCCCCAAAGTCCCAGAATTAGGTCAAAGGTCATTTGAGTGCAAATTCTTGTATATACGTCAGATTTTAGCGTTTTTATCAATTAACTATCCAAAATTATGATTCAAAGTAATGCAAAATCTCTTTTGGATAATACAGCCATGCTATATAAACAAACAGCATCATCAAGGCATGATGTGTGTTTGGAACAAAGGTCATTTAAGTGCAAAATCGGTGAATATTGTAGCAATATTTTATTTATATAGGGGGAAATTCAATTTTTAAGTTCCCTTCTATTCTAATGGAAGAATTTTTTATTGCTATCCTTCTAGGTGTGTGTCTATCGTGTTTGGAAAGCAATGATTTACCAAGTTTCCCGCGGTCAAATATTGAAAATAGGCATGTAAAGTACGCTACTGTATAAAATCAATTAGAATTTAATAGAACTAAGAATAACCATTTCATTTTAAAGAAATATTTTTTTTGCTAAATGCTTTGTATTTTTAACACATCATTTATGCAATTATCTATCCTTTCATACATAAGATGTGTTTAGGTTGTTACTTACGTTACATTTTACCATCTTAAATTGAGTCATTTCTCAAAGGTATATGTTCCTAGCTACAGCTTTCATGAAGGACTTGGCCATGATCTCATGCTTATAGGACTAAAATATATTTCATTTCTCATTTAACGCATTTGTTGTGTTTGTTCCCATCTATGAGTAATTGTAAAACCCTTTTTACAAGGCCACTACCTGCTAATTGCATATACTAAGCATAGTTTTATGAAAACACAAAGACAAGCCTCCTTTCATAAAACATCAGGCGTGTTGAAACTATGATAGAATATAGTAAATACCATATACTGGAAGGAATATATCCTCACATTGGTCTTCACATTGGCCTGTTAGCAGATGGTAACATACATAACATAAAGCTAATATACGGGTACATTTCTAATAATGACCATCCAGTGAAAACATTCTTAACTTTTTGTGGGTTATATCATGGAAATAGCCCTGGCATTAAGGGTAATCCTCCATATAGATTTTAATTGTAGGGGTGTCCTTTCATTTGCACATATTAATGAAGAGATGTGTATTCAAAAGCAGCATTTCTTTGAAATCAGGCTGCTTGTGTACACTTATTCATCCAAATAGAATCAGTATAGATATGATATTAAAAATAACCTCTTATTTAAGATATCATAAAATATATATCTATGTCTTTCACAGCACAACTTTTTATACATTGTAATTGTTTCCGTGTGGATAAATTCAATTCTAAGTATCATTATTAAAAACATTTTGCTTATTATTTTCTTGCAATGATGATAGAGATCAATTGCTATGAAATTATTGGCATGTGTTTCTTTATGTTATTCTTTTTAACTGTAAAATGCCAAAGCACGTTTTATTCCAAATTAAGTTTCCCCAAAACAGATGTCTGGTGACTTCTTGGGAACACAGACATTCACCAAATTGGAGCACCTGATGATTTGATTGTGTTCATAGTTTTCCATCAGTTTGGGGTCATTTCTTAGTATTTAGAGTAAATGTGTCCTGAAATGGTTATCTACTATGTACATTTACTAGCATCATCCATTCGTTTAACATCTCCGATTTGCTTGATGTATATAAGATCCTAAGGTAGTTAACTGGCCAGTTCTAGTGTAGAATCTATCGGTTAACCATGACAATATGCTAAGACACAGATTGATTGCATATAGGGTAGGTGACTTACATTAATGTATACATCTACTGCTCGTACATACAATGGCAATATATCAGATTGGATAGCACTTGTAACTGGTAACATACTCAACATGTGTAGTTTTAATATGGCATTACTCTTGAAATAAAACTGAACTACTTTCCTTTCACTATATACAAGACAGTCCTCAAACAGTGTTAGTCTTCACAAATATCTACAAGGATATAGGTAGAAGAGTGAGCAAGTTAATGCTTAAAATACGTTCTGCAAGCTGTTGTCAGCAATGTTGTTCACATTTTCGATGGTTTTGCATAATATTTTAGACCATCACAATAAGCCTAATTAGTAAACCTTTTAAAACATAACTCACTTTTCATAGGGCATATATAAAACATGTACTAGGGTTACAAATAGCTCAACAAAATCAAATAGTGCATTAACAAAACTTAAAACAAACTACCTTGTGAATAAGAAAAGCAAATAAATCAGCTGCGTGTGACACTACTTTTTCAACATTCAGTTTAATCTGTGAGTTTCAGAGATGCAAACCATTCTAGTGAATTTTGTGAGTCGTGTTTTTGTTTTATGCTTAAGAATTAAACAGTTAACTGATCTTTTAAATAAAGTATCACTAACGTTTGAATGATTTGTTGTTTATGTTACCATAAAATATGTTCAGATGTTTTACAAGACTGCTACATGGCTCAGGTAACCTTACCTCAACCAACCTTAATCTATGATAATAAACTAGCAGAATAGTTTCTATCAGAATTGCTGCAGAATATAATAAGATAATCATCATTACAATATGATATGAAATCTAGTTCAACAAAACATAGAAGATTTTAATGGGGACAGATGATAAATTAATTTTATAATGTAATTGTCAACAGTGAAAAGTGAAAATTACAGGAATTCAGCATGCAAGGAAAATCTTTAATACTAGATCTATGTAACATCCTATATTTGGACATAAACCATGCTGGTTCTGTACTACGATGTTATATTTGCAATCTTCAAAAACCTATACCTGCTATAGAAGAAAGACACTCAGCACTACCCCTGCCTTAATTCCTGCCTTGCCACTAGATGTATGAAATATTGCTATGCTATTTTAATTAAATTATTGATATTAAGTCAAAATTTAAATCATGATGTATATTGCATGTATATCGTTATGTACCATTGGTAGAAATCTGAAAACTGCAATATGAATGTAAAAGAATCAAGAAAATTTCAAAAAGTAATTGAGTAAGACCAGGAAATGCCAAATTCACATATTGCAGACCGACCCATAGCACTCTTTTAAATTAAGTCTTATATAGAATAAAATGTGTGTAGTATATGTAAGCGAATTGTGGAGAGCAGATCCAAATTTAATATAAGCCTAACAACAATTTACTACCTTTATTCATTTATGTAAGGCACATTTTGTTACCTACGTTACCTCATTTATATATGTGCAGCAATTTAAGATCCATTATTGTTAATATAGTTATAATTTGATTTCATTATAAAAGATATTTTGCCAACTCCAATGCAATGTAAATAATTGAAAAATGAATCTGTAAGCAGCAATGTGTTGCATGCTGGAGCCAGTACAAATTACATATTAATTAGCATATTTAAATATTTATTTGATTTCACTTCATTGCAAGTTAAAAGTTATGAACTACTTCAAATATATGAAAATGAACAGTTTCAAATAGAATATAGAGCAATATCATGTATATTTCAGGTCAGGTATCATGGTTTATTCTAATACATGTAATTTGTAAAGTCATTATCTGCAATTAAGTATAAAATGTAACATACGTATCGCTGACGAGCAGAGCTACATATCACAGATGTATGCAATTGATTTTTATGTCTTGTTTAAACATTCAATGCTTTCACTGTTTCACTAATACTATTAAAATATATCAACATTAGCCTTGCACTGTGTGTACTGTTTTTTTCAATGCCAGTAGGGTAACGTTGATTACAGGCGATTTATAGAAAAATGACCACAGAAAAGTTATTAAATTATGGGTTTCTAAGGCCCCAAGACATGTCCCAAACTGAAAATAGTTTAACTTTCTGAGAGGTGCAGCAAACTGTCAAAGTAGCCCATATATCTCAGTTTAGCCCAATTGAGGGAGAATTTCCGTCAGAATTGCACAAAACTTACGATGTTTGTCTTTGTAAAATCCATAAAAAGATGCTTTCAAAGGGGTTCCTTTAACAATAAACACATTAATTTAAGCCTTCTGAAAGACTTCTACCCTTTTTAGAGTTTAAAAAGCATCTTGTTGTTGGACCAAAGAAAAAAAGAAACACAGTTTGTAAAAATGCTCCGATTATTGCACTTGATGACCTTTGACCCCATTTTAAAGTCAACATATGAACATCTAGTGATACAAAACATTTTCTCAATGACTTTTAGACTTATAACTATAAGCATACAAAATTTGGCTTGAAATGAAATATGTTTACATATAAAAAGATAAAGCTGTTTTACAGTAGTACATATTTTCTCAATTTTGCACTCAATGGCCTTTGACCTAATTTCTGGCCTTCATATGCAAATTCAGACTTGGCATCCACCCCTACAGCTTTGTACACATGCTAAATATTATGTTAAAAGTGGTCTAACAAATGTACTCAAAAATGCCAACAAAACCAAAAATAAGCATCTTTTTTCGATTCGGATTACGTTTTACGGATGTTGTCACGAGGAAACACATGAAAAGCAATTAAATTTGACAGGTGTCAATTTTTTCAGGTTGCCAATTTGAACGGAAATCTAACACAATTTAGGCCTTCAGAAATCCACAACCTGCGAGATCGCTTGTTCAAGCCTGCCCAAGAAAAAGTGTGGTTAGGTGAACTGACCGTCCCGCAATGACCATAGCTGTTGACTTGGGACATAAAGCAACAAAACCAACCAACCAAAATCAAGTGTGTTTTGATCGTTTAGAAAAGCAATCTTAAAGAGCGGATTTTCCATCAAATTGCCAAGTTTAAAAATTTAACACTGAAATCTCCATAGGAAAATCAATGTGTTGTTGCATCTTAGTATGAGGACATTACTAGTCGAGAAATGATAGAAACAATGAGCTGAGAGGTCTATCTGATTTGGCAAAAGAAAATTATCGAAAATCGTGATAAATCGAAGATTGCCAATCGTTTAATATTCCCTATTTGTTTTCGTCAAAGGGAGATAATTTTCAATATTTTACATTTTTGCTAAATTCGAAATTGATTTCTGAGCTAGTTTTAAGTGATTAAGCGGTTTTCTTGAGTTTTTATGCAACACAATTAAGACCAATTTTGATAAGCATAACTATTTTAACTTGCGCATGCACAATAGCAAGTTTCAGTGAATAAAGCTTTAAACACTTAAAGGAGCATAACTGATACACCAAATGAGACAAACTAGTAGAGTTTCGACGCATCGTTTGCTGGATGTCTGGGCAACATTATTAAGCTTTAGTAAATACTTTTTGTCTAATACTTTCTTATAAAATACAGATAATTGTAGTGTAGCGTTTTCCCGTTTGATCAGTATAAAATAAAATGGTCATATGATACGTATACAGTTGATAATTGTTCTCTAGAATGAACCGTTATTGGTGGGTGGGGTATATTTTTGGATACAATTTTCTGAAAATTGAGTCAATTTTCATTTTATTTGTGGAATAAAATTGCAACGCCTCAATTACAGTTGCTGCAAAATGTATTCATACACTTTATTTGCAACAAATACACAAGTAGAAGTAACTTAAATTTTGTAATCTGTTTCCATGGCAACGATTTATGAGGGTCTGGGTGGGGGGGGGGGGGTCTGGTATTCACTATTCATTAAAAATTTAGCCCATTATTCATCTCATTAAAATTTTAGGCTATTCATTAAAATAAGACCGATTATTCATTAACAGTAAAAAAGGTGGCAAAGAAATCTGATTATTCACTATTCATTAATTTTTTCCTCAATTCGTTAAAAAATTAGGATTATTCATTATTTTTTAGGCCCTCAATATTCACTATTCATTATTTTTTTGGCTCATTATTCACTATTCATTATAAAAATGCCATTATTCACTAATCATTATACCCCATCCAGACCCTCCTTTATACCAGCGTGAACGCATGACATTATTTTACATTCTTCTGTTGCTTAGCAACAATAATCTATACTATGCATGGTCTTATATATTGCATATCCTGACGCAGGACAGTTCATTGCATATGTGACAAATTTGACTAGTGTGCATTAGCCTACGTAAGAGATATGTATCAACTCTCAGTTATTTTTGTATGCTTGTATATGTCAGTTTGATCATTAAAGTGAGGTATTTTAAGGTTAGTCAAGACAAGTATGGATATATAAATATGTGGTATCATTTCGTTCTACCAATGACCAAGTAAATACATAAAATTGAGCTGTGACATGCAATTTCCAACAACTCGATATGTGCAATCAGAAAGGCTCAGATCAGCCTGCGCAGTCTGGTCAGAGCCTTTGCTAGTTGCTTGATAATTCACTTGAACTGCATAATCATATAATGAGGCTGTACAGGCTCATCTGAATTTCTTCATGTCAAAATGCCACATTGCTTTAAATCACGTGTTGTGGCTCATATATTGATGTAGTCCGGTAGAATTTGGGCGAATTTTAGGAGGCCCTGGAACTTGATTTTAAAGTTTTTTTCGTGGTTGATTCTGGTAGTACATACATTGTCCTTAACATTTCTGAGTGATGCCACTCTGGCATCATTGAGCATTTCGTTATATCTAAGATGGCGTCCAAGATGGAAGCCAAATTATAAGCGGAAATATTATGTGATACAGAAAATATGTTTCAAACTCATTTTTTGTCTTAAATTGTATGTTATGAAGTTGGTATCTAATTGTAGACAGTTAGTTTGTATAAAATAGTAAACAAAGGCGGACAAGATGGCCGCCAAGATGGCAGTTTATAACAAAAAGTGTAAGAAAATCTTGCCTGAGACTGGTAAGCTCCAGAAATTTGCATGCAAAATTTTATTTTACTGATTTTTGAACTACAAACATTATCCTTGTAACATCCCAGTGATGCTTTTAATGCATCATTCAGAATTTGATATATTCTAGATGGCTTCAAGGATGGTACCCAACAAGTTTTACAACCCTGTGGGAGCGGCATCCTAACTGTAGGCATGTCTGATGGATTTTTAACAGACCAGATATCTTGCTTAATAGAGCAGCACTTAACAAACATGCATAGATGAATTCATGAACCCAGCATGCATGTCTGATATAGTTGCATTGTACAAGCAGGCATATCTGAGAGTGGCACCGGATCAGCAGACACGTCTGATATAATGGCACCTCTGTAGAGGTAGCACAAGTCTTGTAACCATCCTTCTTCCATCTGCACTCAACTAGTAAAATATTGATTGCAGTTGCAATTGATTTGAAGGCACGGCCTATAGTGAAGTACCACGCCAAGAGGCATACTCTATTGTGAGGAACCACACCAACA
Organism: Loripinus fragilis; assembly: GCA_964019695.1. NCBI lineage: Eukaryota > Metazoa > Mollusca > Bivalvia > Lucinida > Lucinidae > Loripinus > Loripinus fragilis. Next base: position 63,293,215 of record OZ026528.1, on the reverse strand, counting down.
GACAGGGTTGATGATGAGGCACCACACTAGATTTAGAAGGCATGGCCTATAGTAAAGCAACACACCAAAAGGCATGGTTGATAATAAGGCACCACACCTGAAGGCGTGACCTATAATGAGGCAACACACCAGCAGGCATGGCTGGTAGTGAGGCATCACACCAGAAGACATTACCTGTAGTGAGGCACCACACCTGAAAGCATGGCCTATGGTGAGGCAACAAACCAATAGGCATGGTTGATAATGAGGTACCACACCAGAAGGCATGACCTATAGTGAGGCAACACACCAGCAGACATGGCTGATAGTGAGAAACCACACCAGAAGGCATTGCCTGTAGTGAGGCACCACACCAGAAGGCATGGCATATACTGAGTCACCACACCAGCAGGCAGAGCATAGTGAGGCACCACATCAGAATGTATGGCCTAAAGTGAGGCATCATACCAGCAGGCAGCGCGAATAATGAGACACCATACCAACATGATATGGCAGATAGAGACGCACAACACCAGCTAACATGCAGGATTGAGTGGCAAAGGCCCAGCAAGCAGCTTGCAGTAGCACTCAACCAGTAGGCATATTTGAACAGCAGCGGCGTTTGTGGCAGTAAGTACACTTGGCCAGCAGGCATATATGTTGCAGCTGCAACAGCGTAGCAACTCTCTGTGGAGTGGCACTCAACCTGGCAACAGTCTTGCCTAATAAAGTTTCACACTGTTAGTTGGCTTGTCTGATGGATGGGCATCAGTCTAGTAAGTTTTCTCTTTTTGAATTGCAATGGACCTGGATGTATGTCTGATTGAATGGTACCAAGTCGGCAGGCATATCTGTTACGAGTTTTACCAAACAGCAGCCATGTATTGCCACCAAGTCATCACATCAGACATCCTTACCATCACACGTGTTTAATTATGTGGTAATGAACCAGCATATATGCCTGTTAACGAGACGCAGGGACAGCAGTCATCTTTGTAGGTTACATCGCACTACCAATAGTGTATATTGTAATTGCACCTGACTAACAGGAATGCTAGGCACTGTTGCACTGGAGCTGCAGGCATGTCTGTTCAAGTTGCACCTGACCAGTGTGCATGTCTGTTCTACTTGAACCAGATCATCAGCCCAGTCATCATTGTCACAGGGTCAGCAGACATATTTAATATTACCCATGTTTGATTATGTGAAACAGGACCAGAACACATTTCTGAAACCAGGCAGTTTTTTTTGTAACAGCTTCACGACACCGGCAGGCCTGCTGAAGTGCTTAGGTCTTTAGACCTTTGCTATAAAACAGCAGGTATGTTGGCTACAATTGAACTCTACCAGCATGCATCTCACCAGCATATATGTTTGAAACAGATGCAACTGACTTGCAAGCATATCTGTAGTTGTGGGGCTGAATCAGCAGGTATATCTGTAACTCTTGCCTCAGACCTGCAGTTGTGCCCCTATGCTCATACCCAACCAAAACGTTTTCAGTTACAAACAAATGTAAATCGTCCGTTCAGTATACCCTGGCATTTATCTCTTTATCTTTTTGTTAGAGTGTTTTCCCAAAGTAGGAACTACGATATTATGGTATTATCAGATCTAGCCAAAGGTTGCCTTGAAAGCGGTGTATGAATTGATGAATATGATTACCAAAACAAAGACAAAAATAACATTACGAAAATTTTGAGTCTGTTTTTTTTTCTGTGCAGTGTATCATAGCAAAAAACATGTAATTCGACAGCCTGTTATTGCTGCCATCTTGGACGTCATCTTCAATATTTCAAAACGCAGAAAACAACAACAATATGCCAGTCAAATTCTCCAAATACAACCACTGTTGAAAACTGTCAGAAAATAGTATTTAACTTCGATCAGGTTGAATTTTGCCTTAAAATGGCGGCCATCTTGGACACCATCTTAAATAGTTGAACCTCCTGAACCAAACCAATTTTTCGTTTTAATTGTTTGAATCATTAGGCCTCTAAACAATGATAAAAAGGTCAAAATTAAATGCTTTGTACCAAGTTTTTTCGTCAGATAGGTCTTAAAATCCTTACTGGCGGCCATCTTTAATATTTCAACACTGAGAATCCAACCAATTTTCCATTTTAATCTTATTCATCATTTTATAACCTCTAACATCTATAGAAATCAAGATTTTTATTGAGTATGTTGGTCAAACAGGTCTCCGGAGCCTAACTGACGGCCATTTTGGACGCCATCTTTAATATTTGAACCTTCTGAATCAAAACAATGTTCCGTTTTAATTCTTTGTATCATTTAGCCTCTAAACATCCATAAAAACGTCAAATTAACATTGCTCTTTATCGAGTATGTTGGTCATATACGTCTTAGGAGCCTAACTGACGGCCATCTTGGACGCCATCTTTAATATTTCAAAACGCTCAATGATGCCAGAGTGGCATCAGTTGGATTCATCAAGTACAATGCCTGAACAACAAAAATCAGCAAAGTAAAAAAAATTAAAATCAAGTTCCAGGTCATTCTGGTTTTCTACCGGACTATACCAAATATCGCCCTAGATACTATTGTTGTTCAACATCGTAACTAATATGATATATCATTACAGAGAAGCAATCCTTGAAACCAAATTAACGCACTATGATGAAAGAATCGGGAAAACAGATCCTTCGGAAATAGAGAGAACCTACAATATTAGAAAACAGCAGACTCGGTTTTATTGAGTCTGTTCGTGAAACTAATGGAAAGTGCAACAATTAGCAACCCCTAGCTACAGTCTACGTGTATGTCGAATGACTAGCGCTATTAGAATTTGAACGGCATCAGCATATTGGAGTTTGGTTATTAACCCATCTAAGCCGAATGGAACTTCCCATATTATCAATTGGACCAGTCCATTTTCCCTTTTAAGAGTTGGTAGGTTGTATGTTTCATTTTTATCAAAATTCTAATATACTTTTCTGTAAGCAACCAGTGGTGACCCTGATCAGACGCCGCAGAACGCGGCGTCTGATCTGGGTCTGCGCTGTGTGCATATGTCCCCCAAAAAGGATGCAAGGCTTATATGGGTTAATTTCAAAACCTTTTAACGCCCGTTCTAACATATCAAGCAGGGCTAGAGATTTAAATTTTGGTCTGATTCTTCATCTACCGCTATACTTTGCATGTGCTGACCCATATGCATTGTCCAATCTTAATTTACCGGGATCAAGCGATTGTCGGTATCGTTCAACAGGGTCGGATCCAGGATTTCTGGAAAGGGGTTTTTATGTATAAAGGTTTTGGTTGTTCGTTTTACTGATTTTATCTCATTTTTCTTTAATATCCCATGAAAATGAAAAAAATTGGTCTCACCGAAGTTTTTCATTTTCATTATATATCTAAAATGCGGGGCGGGGAACATCCGGAGCAACTCTGATTACACCACTGTCTAAATTTTCAGGAGGGTTGCCAAGGTCCCTGGCGAAGAACCTCTTTGGTCAACAACATAAACAAAGCATCCGCCATGTTTAGTTACCACTTAGTGCAATCATGGATTCAGAGGGGATGGGAGGGCAAGAGATCCAGATCCCCCCCTCCTCAAAATTCACAAAGCTAAAGGGACCCTTAGCAATACTGACCAAGATCCCTTTGGAATTCACATAACTACCCAGTCTGCATTCAATGTTGGGTCATCATTGACGCGTCAGCGAAACGCCATTTAAATGGCGTTTCGCTGGCGGGCCGATGATGGTCCGCTTTAAGTTTTATTTTGAATCCTCTCACACCGTTTCAACTAAAAAGAAAAAAAGACGATGTCAGATTTGAGTTGGACCCTTTCTGACAAAACTCTGGATCCGCGCATGTAGTAAACCTTTGGACATGCCATATAGTTAGAACATAGTTTAGGAGCTTACAAAGTAATGACATGGATCATGAAACGGGTTTAACAAGGTATGTTTTATGATCGATTTCTGACCTTAATCACTTTTTAGGGAGCACAGTGGCTCAGTGGTAAAGTGCTTGACTCGAGACCGTGGGGCCGCGGGTTCGAGCATCACCGGCGTCACTGTGTTGTGTCCTTGAGCAAGACACATTTATCGTGGCTTATTTCTGGTTCAACCAGGGAAGACCCGTCCCTACATAACTGAAAGATTGTTGATGGGACGTAAAGAATCAAATCAAACAAACAAACAAATTAATCACTTTCGTGAAACTTTCCCCAGGTCACGTTATTTCTACGCAAAACCACTATGATTATGACATAAATGCTTGTAATATCCAACACTTCCTTTAGCAGTTTTTTCGACTGTTTTGAATTTGACTTTCGTTTATAATTAAACAAAAGCTGGATTTCCAATAGTCTGCGCATGCGCATATCTTTTGAGCCAGAACATGCGATATTGGTACTTATTGCATCGAGGAGCAGCCTTAATCGTAAATTATCGGCCCGATTTGAGAAAGTATGTATGTAAGGCGTAGTACTATGAATGAAAAAGCTGCATTTTATCAGCCTGAACTGGCGTAAGGAAAATAGTCAGGAAAACATCAGAAAAAGACGCTTATTTAAGAAGGTACAGGCATTTCGTGAATAAAAGGTGTTGAGATATCTATTAGGGGTATTTTGGTATGCTGAATCCAAAAACCAAGGTTGGCAAGTTGATAAATGGTGTTTTCACTATCTAATTTACATATTTCCAAGATGGCCGCCAAATTGGAGAAAAATCAATAAAAATCTGTAGAGGAACGTGCTGAGGATGCCAAACTAGAAAAAAATCAATCCAAAAACATATTCTCATTATTGGGGGTCTTCGTTGACATCAACTTATGCAATTATAATTAAAAATGAGCCAGTGCATGAGATTTCCAACAATGTGGCATTTTGACATGTGTAGACTTGGACGAGCCTCTGCAGCCTCCTTTTAAGCTTAGAAACTCCAAATTGTGTTCGGTCAGTAGCTTAACAATCATAGACTACTCAAGCGACTAGCAAAGGCTCTGATCAGACTGCGCGTATGCGCAGGCTGATCTGAGGCTTTGCTGGTCGCACATACCACATTGTTGGAAATCTCATGCACTGGCTCAAATGTAATGAAGAGGTAATCAGGGGGGAAAACTTGACCGAATAATCTTGCTTCCGACTTAGTTAAGGTTTTTCATGTTAGTGGGTGCATATTTTCTGGCCCAAATGTGTCAGAAATGGTTTCATTAAAATGAGAACTTAAAAATATGCATCACAATAATATCACTATTGTTTTCATGAAAATGTGGCAATTTAATCAAATTCTGTAAGTTTCAGCTAGGGGAGGGGGTTAATGCTTGGTTATAGAAAGTGGGTCTGTATCTATAAAATGACTGGTAGCTCATCAGCAACTCATCCTACACTATTAAACTTGCTACCAAATTAAAGTTTAGATATATAGTACTTTAATCTAGTGGGATGGTCTGATATGCAGATTATATTATCTAATTTGAATATTTATCAGTATTAATGAACTTTTCAGAAAATAAGAGCAAATATAAACTGAATTCTGCCCGAGACTGTCCTTGTTGCATGTTATTAAATCATCAGTGATACAATTTGACAAGTATATCATCCAATAGTCATATATAAAAATTGTATTTTGCATATTAATGAATATTAATGAAACTAAAAATAACCAAGTCATGGAACCCTACCCCCACCCCTCAAAAAAAAAAAAAAAAAAAAAAAAAAAAACCTCGAGAGGGTGTGTGTGTGGGGGGGGGGGGGGGGGTTGGGGGGACTTATTAAACTTACCTTGCACTCGAGGACAATTACTCATGATGCAAACTTGTTCAGTGGGATCACTAAATGCCAAAAGATATTGTCTCCGAAAATACACCAGTTTTGATTACATGAAATTGCATGGTGTCCAATTCAATCCATCAGGCACTGTAGCTGGGTCAGAAGCATGTCTTCTTCATTTGCAAGTAGACCCTTGTTTGCCGCACATTCTTTCATGGATTTTTCCCTCTTCCACTTCTTCAAGAAAAGCAAGTTGTCAGTTACTGGCGAAACAAAAAGGTCGCCAAACAGCAAAGAAAAACTGGCTAAGGAAGGCTTGCCTAGAACAATTTACCCCCCCCCCCATGTGTGAAAATCCATAATATGATTCTTAAGGAAGGGGATGCATCTACAAAATGATTTGTATCTTAGGCAGCAACTCATCCTAGACTACCGAACTTGGTACCAAATTAAAGCCCAGACATAGTTCTTTTATTGAATGTGCTGATATGCAAATTTTCGTTTTTGCATATCCATGAGAATTAATAATAAAAAAATAGAAATAAAAGAAACTTTGTAGCAAAAATAAGGGGATGTACTCATACACATTACCCATGTGTCAGTTGCTAGTTATCATAGACTATCAAACTGGGTACCAAATCAAAGTATAGACAACTTAATTGAACCCATGTGTGCGATATGCAAATGATCTAATTTGAATAGTCATAAATATTTATGAAAACATGAAAAATACGAGACAAATGGTAGATAAAATAAGGCAGGGTACGTAAAACATTACCTAAATGTCAGCTGTTAACTATTCTAGACTACCAAACTTGATACCAAATACAAGTTGAGACATAACACTTTAAACGTAAAATATGATTTACAAACTGTCTAATTTGTACATGAATATTTTCCTCAATTAGGTGATCTCACAAGACAATTTGACACATATAAGAAGTTTTCCTGATGGTGCAATGTTACTCTAATTAGACATGTGGGTACTAAAGAATGTACATGCTGTTACTTTTAACAGATACAAAATGTACTATATATTTGCATGGACATGTACATTATGACATATTTGTATTTAAACAAAACAACTTTTGATTATCAAAGATTTTTTCTCATTAATTACTTGAAAAGCTGTTAAAGAGTCCAAAATCCTGCGTTGAATAAAACTTACATTTAAATAGCAGGATACTGAATAAGGCAAGTTTATATATGATTTTATATACTAAACGGATATTTATTACCATTAATACGGTAATAGCCTGGAATAATTATGTAAACTGCCCCAAAAAACCATGTAGTCTAAAGGTAAACCATCTTAGGACATAATACTAATGATTTTGGATAAAAATATTGTCAAAAAATAAAAAAAGTTCCGTAATATGTCAAATTCAGGATGCTCAGGAATGAATTCAAACACTCACGATATTATGCCAGTTCTGGTTATCTGCAAGTATTAAAAGATCTGAATAAAAATTGCAAAGGAAACTTGGTGAAACTATGTTTTAAGACGCTCAAGGGTAGAAAAAATAAGGGGATGTACTCATATACATTACCCATGTGTCAGTTGCTAGTTATCATAGACCATCAAACTGGGTACCAAATCAAAGTATAGACAACTTAATTGAACCCATGTGTGCGATATGCAAATGATCTAATTTGAATAGTCATGAATATTTATGAAAACATGAAAGTAAGTAAGGTTGCAAAGATCAGGAATCGATACAATCAAGTACCACACCTGACCCAGGATACCAATGGGAAAGTGACAAACTCACAGAAGACACCACAAACGAGAGCCAAGAGGTCAGCCCTTTCCCAGCAGGTGACCACAAAGCACATATAAACAGACGCGCACAAAACATAGCAAACACAAGACAGAACAAAAACATAAAAGATCCACAAAAGAAGTACCGCCTTGGAACGGTCAGTAAAATATTTTACTGGAGGGCTTAAACCGGTTTAACGGCGCCAACCTCACCCTTAATTCAGATGTGGATCAAGACACATAAATATTTGGTTTGCATGAAAGACCCCTAACTTATCAATGCATCATCTCCTAAAACATATAAATCAAGATATAACAAGGAGATAAAGCAAGGATAAGGACTCAACAGTAAATTTAACTGAATACCGGAGCAAAAGAAATCCAACAGGTAAACCCCAGTGGGCCCGACAAACAGCCAAAGCATCAGGCCCCTACCATCTCATCAATAGATAAGTCTTTAAGTCGGAACCATCATAGAGTCTGAAGTCCGACCCACCGGCGTGCAATTAAGGAGGAAAGCAAAGTTGCCAACCGTGATTGGGTTGAATACCAAGCATGCACTCTGTTGCAATACATTAATGCTATAGCTAATCTTTTTATAATGGGAAATTATTTTAATGAACTGCGCTGAAAAATTATTAGAGCCAACAATCCTCTTCAACTTATACACCAAGTCACCATAGAAATCAGGTTCGGAAAGTCCTTAGCGCAAGAGAGATTTAAGTCCAACTTGGAATTTAGAAATCAAATTATAGTATCGTCTATAAAATTTTGAAAATGTTTTGCGAAGTTTATGATACTGATAGCCCTGTTTAAGAAGTTTCTGAGTTAACAATTTATTGCGAGTGTTGAAGTCAGTAACATAGCTAGATGCTCTAGCAAAACGAATGAGTTGAGAGATATAGACTCCATAGGATGTAGAACGAGGAACATCACCATCTAAAAATGGGAAATTGACAATTTCAAAATCAAAGTCGTCACGTTTATCATAAATTTTGGTAGAAACAATATCATTAGAAATTGACAAATGCAAGTCTAAAAATGCGGCTTCGGTATCAGAGGCATTGGCTTTATTAAATTGGAGCTCTGAAGGGTATATTTGACTAACCATATTTTCAAAATACGAGACAAATGGTAGATAAGATAAGGCGGGCTACGTAAAACATTACCTAAATGTCAGCTGTTAACTATTCTAGACTACCAAACTTGATACCAAATACAAGTTAAGACATAACACTTTAAACGCAAAATATGATTTACAAACTGTCTAATTTGTACATCTATGATTATAAATGAACAAGAGAAAAAAATGGTAGAGAATTTAAAGGTTTGTACATACAACATGACCAATATGTCAGCTGCTAACTATTCCAAATTGGTACCAAATAAAAGTTGAGTCATAGTACTTGAACACAATAGTCTGATATTTACTCTTTTTGCATATTTGCGAATATGACTGGAAACATTAAAAAAGAAAGAAAAATGCAGAAAAATTAAAACGGGTATATCTACAAAATTACCTATATCTCATATGCTAATAGTCATAGACTAAAAAACCTGGCACCAAATAAATGCTAAGACATTGCAAATTTCATGCCATGATTGGATATGCGAATAATTTTATGATTATATTCTTGAATATTAATGCATACGTTAGAAATGAGAGAGAAAAATGGTAATACGATTAAAAGTGTGTACCTACAAAATCACTCATATCGTAGCTGCTAATATTTCTAGATTACTACACTTGGTACTGACTTAAAGCTAAGATTTTTTTTTCTTTACTCAATAGTCATTTTGTGAAATTATCCAATGTCTAAATTTATTAATATTAATGTAAAAATTAAAAAAGAGAGAAAAACGTAGACGATTAATGGGGATCTACTTCTAAAATTACTTCTATCTCATCATTAAATTGTTCTAGACAATAATTCTCAGTATCAAATTAAGACTGAGACATAGTATTTTATTCCAATGGCGAGATGTACAAATCATTTAACAAACATATTCACGAATATTGATGAAAACTATAGAAAACTAAAGAAAAATTGAAAACGAATCACAAGGTTGAATCTTCAAAATTACTCATAAATAAATAAAAAATAATGTACGTATCGAACAACACTATAATAGAACTCTTCCTAGTCTTTAATTGTGGAACAAGTTTAGAAAATTAGTGAGTATGAAATCTAAAATAAATAGCAGCTGATATATGAGCAATTTTGTGTGTACATACTATTAATTATTCACTATTTTTTTTTCTCATTCCTAATATTTTAATTAATATTCATGAATACAAATTTAGATAATATAAATATTGGACCATTCAGTAAACCTGCTATGTTTTTGCATTAAATTGGTATCAAGACTTGTAGTATAGGATAGTGAGCAGCAAAGATATGATATAGTTACTTGTGCATGTACATCCCATTTTTTTACAATTTTTCTCTTATTTCTGATGTTTTCATTAATATTAATGAATATGCAAATTTGATATTTTGCATATCTGAAATTAAGATAAACGTCATATGTATTAACATTTAGTTGGTTCCAAGTTTGAAAGTTTAGGATGAGTTGATGCTGAGATATGAGTACTTTTGTAGGGACATCCCCATTCTTTGAAAGCGCATTATGCCTTGCCATGGAAACCATGCAATTTCACATAACCCAAATGGGTTTATTATTTAGGGTAATATTTTCCTCAATTAGGTGATCTCACAAGACAATTTGACACATATTAGAAGTTTTCTTGATGGTGCAATCTTACTCTAATTAGACATGTGGGTACTAAAGAATGTGCATGCTTTTACTTTTAACAGATACAAAATGTACTATATATTTGCATGGACATGTACATTATGACATATTTGTTTTTAAACAAAACAACTTTTGATTATCAAAGATTTTTTCTCATTAATTACTTGAAAAGCTGTTCAAGAGTCCAAAATCCTGCGTTGAATAAATTTTACATTTAAATAGCAGGATACTGAATAAGGCAAGTTTATATATGATTTTATATACTAAACGGATATTTATTACCATTAATACGGTAATAGCCTGGAATAATTATGTAAACTGCCCCAAAAAACCATGTAGTCTAAAGGTAAACCATCTTAGGACATAATACGAATGATTTTGGATAAAAATATTGTCAAAAAATAAAAAAGTTCAGTAATATGTCAAATTCAGGATGCTCAGGAATGAATTCAAACACTAACAATATTATGCCAGTTCTGGTTATCTGCAAGTATTAAAATATCTGAATAAAAATTGCAAAGGAAACTTGGTGAAACTATGTTTTAAGATGCTCAAGGGCAGCTAACTCAGTAGTCGGTAATGGGATTTGACAGAAATTTAAAATCATACATGCTTTTATGTATGTCCTCGTTACCTACACGAATGAAGAAGATCAATGATAAATTAACGCGCTAGAATGGTCAAAACATTATACAGCTTTATTTGAGATGCTCAAGGGCAGCTAACTCTGTAGTTGGTGGTCGATGTGGCCGAAAATCAAACTCATTCAAGCATATATTATTTTCTTAATAATAATAGGTATTGGGATCTGTCCGAAATGCAAACTCATTCAAGCTTTTATGGCTGTTTTTTGTTACCTGCAAGAATGAAAAAGTTCCATTCAAAAATGGAAGCATCTGAACCATCACAACATTTCTCTAATCATAAGTCTATGGGAATTGTGGAATTTAAAAACCATCAAAGATTTAATGGCTGTCCTCGCTACCTGAATGAAGAAGATCCAATCACAAATGAAGGCGCTAGAGTGGTCACACTTTTATACATTGATATTTCAGACTGTCAAGGGCAGCTAACGCAGTAGTCGGCGATAGGATCTGGCCGCAATTTAAACTCATCCAAGCGTTTATGGTTATCCATGTTACCAGCAAGAATAAAGAAGATCCATCTTAAAAATGAAGGCACTAAAGCGGTCACAACATTTGTCGCATTATAAGTATGTAGGGATTTTTCCAGACGCCCAAGGGCAACTAACTCAGTAGTCCAAAGTCTGACCGAATGTCGAACCCATCCTAGACTTTATGGTTGTACTTGTAACCTGCAAGAATGAAGAAGATCCAATTAAATATAAAGGCGCAAAAGTGGTCGCAACATAATTCATTGATTTTTCAGACGCTCAAGGGCAGCTAACTTCGTAGTCAATGATGGAATTTTACCGACATTCAAACTCGTCAAAGTTTTTATTATTGCCCTTGTTACCTGCAAGAATGAAGAAGATCCATTTAATATTGAAGGCACTAGAGTGGTCACAACGTTCCTACCATAATAAGTCTTTGGGGAATTTCCAGACGCTCAATGGTAGCTTACTCCGTAGTCCGAGGTCTGATCATGCCAAATTTCAAACCCATCCAAGATGTTATGGTTGTCCTTATTATCTGCAAATATAAAGAAGCATCGATTAAAAATGAAGGCGTTAGAGTGGTCACAAGATTTCCCCCATTATAACCCTATAGGAGCTATCTGTTGCCATGAAACCAGAGTTCTGATCCTACCTGGCCTAAAACCTAAGACAGCCAATCCCCCACCCTCACCCCAATAATGCTCCAGATGAAATTAGATTTTGATGTGCAAGCTGGCTTCAGAGATATTCTAGTTTGAAAGTGTGGATGCACGGATGGACGCACGCTCGCACAGACGCCGGCTCGAGTCCCATCCTATAAGCTCACCAGGAGCCTTCAGCTTATTCGGTCTGTTGAAGTTTTATAATATTAAACTGGTATCCTAAATAAAAATTAACAGATTCCTTGGATATGATCGCATCATATGCGATCACTGCCTTGCGATGCAAAACCCACCATTATGAATGACACCCCCTCCAATTTTAACAGGAATGTTTCATTTTGAATAACCAGTTCACTTTTAATGTTTACATTGCTTAAGCAAAAGCCACCCTCTTTAAGAATAAATAATTACAGACAAATATTTATTGCCATATGTTTAATCTAGCGTATACAACAGTTTTTCTTCATACATTTAATACATTTGAGCCAGTGCATGAGATTTCCAACAATGTCGTATGTGTGACCAGCAAAGCCTCAGACCAGCCTGCGCATACGCGCAGTCTGATCAGAGCCTTTGCTAGTCGCTTGAGTATTCTATGATTGTTAAGCTACTGACTGAACACCACTTGGAGTTTCTAAGCCTAACAGGAGGCTGCAGAGGCTCGTCCAAGTCTACACTTGTCAAAATGTCAAATTGTTGGAAATCTCATGCCGCGGCTCATTTGTAAGAATTCTTTCTACAAGAGAATATGACCAGGAAGTGTCACAATCACAGACTACAGACCAATCCACACGGACATGAGCATATTCTGGAAAAGTTGAATTTTGACCTTTTGACACAACCCCCAGTGTCGGGGGGGGGGATGTCGGTCTGCGGAGGGGGGGGGGGGCAAAATAGTTACTACCATGTTGTTGCATGTGCCATTCCTTTTAATTTGATATGCAACAAGATCATATTCTGAAAAAATTGAATTTTAACTTTTTACACTCTGGGGACGGGGCAGTCTGCGTGCAAAATGTTTGCTACCATTTTTGCTGCATACACCATTCCCTTTAATTTGATATGCAACATGACCATTTTTCTGAAAAAAAAGTTGAATTTTGACCTTTTGACATCAGCCCCTAGGTTCGCCGGCAGGCAAAATATTGAAAAAGTTGAATTTTGACCTTTTGACCACACCCCAGTGTAGAAAGGGGGGTCTGCATGGGGAGGGGTGGTGGTTCTTAAGGCATAATATTTGTTACCATGTTGCTGCATGCGGCATTCCCTTCGATTTCGATTTGATATGCTAAATGACCATATTCTTTTAACCCAACCCCCAGGGTCGGGGGTGGGGGATCTGCGGGCAAAATATTTGCTACCATGTTGCTGCATGCGTTATTCCATTTAATTTCATATGCAGCATAACCATATTCTGAAAAAAAGTTAAATTTTGACTTTTAGACACAAGCCCCAAGGGTCGGTTGTGGATGTGGTGTGGGAAAATTATTTGCTACCCTGTTGCTGCATTTGTGATACCATTTAATTTGATATGCAACATGACTATGATCTATAACGTTAAATTTTGACCATTTGACCCCATTCCCCCGTGTCTGTGAAAGGGGGCTACTTGGGGGGGGGGGGGGGCTTTGCAGCCAAAATATTTGCTACCATGTTGCTGCATGTGGCATTCCCTTTTATTTGATATCCAACGTCACCTTATTCTAGCAAAGCTGATCTCTTACATTTTTTTTTTTTGGGGGGGGGGGGGGTCTGCCAGCAAAATATTTGCGACCATGTTGCTGCCTGTGTCATTCCCTTTAATTTGATATGCTAAATGACCTCATTCTGAATTTATTGAATTTTGATCTTTTGACCCCACCCCAGGGTCGCGGGGGTCGGGGTCTACAGGCAAAATATTTGCTACCTTATCCTGCATATATGATACCATTTAATTTGATATACAACATGACCATAATCTGAAAAAGTGACCTTTTGACCCCACCCCCAGTGACGGGGGAGGAGGGGTCTACGGGGGTAGATGGGGGTCTGCTGGGAAAATATTTGCTACCATGTTGCTGCATGCGGCATTCCCTTTAATTGGATATGTCACATGACCATATTCTTAAAAAGATGAAGTAAGGCCTCTGCCCCACCCTCTTAGTCCACCAAGGGGTCGGACCCAGGCCTTCGATATAAAATCATGTTTGATAAGTTTAATTTTTCAGCACTCCTCTGCTACTTTAATGCACCAATATCATAAAGGCGAAGTCAAACTTCAAGAGTTACGTAATTTCCTTCAAATAAACACAGTAAGGTCAAGTGACATTGACAAAATGCATTTTTCTCACTGCTGGCTAAGACTCTGCCAGATGCAAGCCAACATTTCTTCATTGAATTTAGAACAAACATTTTACAGACTGACATACAGCCCTACCCCTTTATATATAAAATTTACCCGAGAGCCATTCCTTCAAAACTGTGCAACCCAAACTACTCTGTTTGGTTTGAACGTGGACAAGGGGAGCTACGTGCCATCATCATGCATAGTATATAAGATACGAGTTCCTTCCCTTCCTTTGCTCAAAAACATGCATTGGACGCTCGATGAGACGGGTCCTTCTGTCCACTCAGCGGCGGGTTGGTATATGCCCAAGCTCGAGCCGGTAGCGTACGCTGCCAGCGCATAGAGGAATCATTTCGGTAAGACAGCTCCTTCCATACACACAGAGCATACTCAATATTTTTTGGGATGCGGACTTAGAGATAACGATATCCAACTTGTTTACCCAGACATTGCGTCAATACTATAGATAATCTCTTCGAATCAATAGCAGACAGTGTGAATTAAGACCTTCAGAAGCCCGCTGATCAGGATCCACACCGAAGATACATTGACAAGGAGGTAAAAAGTTTAACTTGCAGAAAAGCTAGCATTATGTTCTGAGTCGATTAGGCTTACATCTGGTGCTCTTATATATGAATAACCAGTTTATATCTATGGACATCGCAAAACATATCTGAACTTAAACAGCTTGGTTCTGTGAGGTGACCCATAACACGTTAGTCAGGAATGCACATGCTTTCTACAAATCAAGATTCACATTATGGATGTATGTCGTTGAATACAAGTATTACTCCATATATATCAGGGTACTTGTCAGAAGTAATCGCGTTCACACTTTAGATTTTGCAGGTGCATCGGGATACATGTACATGTGTCCTAGCATAAGTCGGGTATATACCATACCCAGTCAGCACACAATCTCAGACACCATCGGCCCATCAGCGAAACGTTCATTAGATGGCTCCTCGCAGGCAGGCCGATAGTGGCCGGGCCTTTATGTCAATTGAGTAAAGCCAATAAGCGGGCGTCATATTCAATTTGCTGCAATACTAGGCGCAAGATAACTCGCAAAATTTTAAATATAATTTTGAAGACCGAGAAGCATTTTATGTGAGAACAGAGAATTACAATGGCACCAGTCGAACCTCGCTGGAGCACGGTCCGAGTCGCATCCCCGCCATTCTCATAAAAAGCCCGACCACGTAGGTCATTTAGTTCATAATGTGTATCCCTGTGTACCATAGTTGTGACCTTCACCAGATGTCAGGAATGACATTAATAAAGCGTTTGGCTAATGGGTACTCACCACAAGTGTCTTCTGTGACATCTCTGACGAGAACCATGGTGGCTGTTTGATGGCAAGAATGTCGGTACTGGATTGATAAATACAGATCTGGTCGCTCTTATATCCTATACATATCTAGTTATTGGATGGTTTGAACTTATTTAGGCCCCAAGCTGACTTTATTGGATGGCGATAATCGTCAGTGTCTCTAACAAATAGTTTCCCAAGAGTTTAGTATGCAGGAGTGCCCGGGCTTCAAACAAGAGTTTGGATCTCGATCTGGTGAGTTCTTCATTTATCTAGACTGATTTCTGAGCCGCAGTCTTCTTCAGACCCCTACGTTCACGTTAGAGCTTTGATTTGATAAAATATCTGCTTAAAGGCATAGGTTACTGTCCAGTAGAGATCATTAAAGGATTAACTTATAAGGGGCAGTTTCAATATCTCACAAATTTAAAGGGGCCTTAAGTAGGGAATTACCTGTATACAACACTATTTCTTTCACTAAGATAAAGAACAATATTTTATCATAAATTACCTAATCCCTTCATGGGACCACTTTATTGCCCCTGTTGGGAAGTCATAATCACCTCATTATGACTGTCCTTTTGATCTGCCCAGTATGACCCCTGGAGAGAGTCATAATGAGTGGTACCAGTATTATTGCTAAATTTTATATGTCATTAACTTGAGTATGATATCGCGGGGCTGCTGTGAAGCCTCATATGCTCTCCTAGATTGCCCGTGATCCTTCGGTCATCCAATTCTGTGAGATCTGTCAATATCTGATGACACAATCTCAAAACCAAGACTGCTGGCAATTTGTAATACTAACTGATCAGTGAGTCGTGGCATGAGCTTTCCAACAATTTGGTATGTGCAACCAGCAAAGGCTCAGACCAGCCTGCGCATACGCGCAGTCTGATCAGAGCCTTTGCTAGTCACTTGAGTATTCTATGATCGTTAAGCTACTGACTGAACACCATTTGGAGTTTCTAAGCTTAAGAGGAAGCTGCAGAGGCTCGTCTGAGTCTACACTTGTCAAAATACCACATTGGAGGAACGATAATCCCGATTATGGAAAAAAACACCAGATTAAACGATTTCTCGAACGATAATGAATTTATTCTTATTTAAAACAATACTATAGCGACGTCCGCTTGCAACTGTCTATACTGAAACTCGTTACTAACGTAACCCGACGTCAACCCGACGTTAGATAATTGACGTAACGTCCGGTCTTCATATATGCCACTGTCAACTAAAATTACCTCCTATCCATTTCTTCCCCTCCTCAAAATGCACTATTTTGATATAATCTATTAAACATTGAGCATAATATAGAGACCCTGAAGATTCTAACTTGTGTATCTTAAAGGTCTAAATGTTTGCGTCATAAACTTAAATTAAAACAGTAGAAATAATTGCATTTTGAGAAAGTGTAAAAAAAGGTAAAAGTTCGTCTTATCACAGTTTTTTTTTACGTTTTTGCTGATATAAATGAACTTAGATTTCAGCTAAATGTATCTAGTTTTCCAGTTCCAAAGGACACAGTCTTGTTACAGCCCTCGTGGTAGTTCCCTTTCCTACCTGGATCTTCACCACGCGGACCCGTCCATCTTTACCCGGATATGTCTCAAGTACCCTTCCAAGCGGCCAATTTCCTCTGTTTGTATCAGGTGACATCACAAGTACGACTTCATCGACTTTGAGGTCTCGTCTTGGCTGGAACCATTTTCTTCTTGCACTCAGCTCCGGCAACCATTCCCTCAGCCACCTATGCCAGAAGTGGCGCACCAGCTCCTGGACCCTTCGCCACCTCTTCCTAGGGTTGAAATCTGTTTCATCAACTGTTGTTGGCGCGAATTGACCACCAATCTGCCCATGCAAGAAATGGTTGGGCGTCAGTGGTACATCATCCGAGGGATCAGCTGTCTGATACGTCAATGGCCGAGAGTTAATTAGACCCTCAGCTCCGATTATAGCTGTCATCAATTCTTCATCTGTAACATCGGCGTTGCCTAGTATTGCTTTGATGGCACGTTTTGCGGACTTGATCATGCTTTCGTGTACCCCACCAAAATGTGGGGCCATTGGTGGATTGAAATTCCATTTCACTACTTTGTTGGCGACTGATTGCTTAATTTTGTCTTTATCTAACTCTGCTACAAGCAACTTCAACTCGTTATCAGCTCCTTTAAAATTAGTTCCGTTATCAGAATAAATTTCATCTGGTAGCCCTCGACGGCTCGTCATTCTGTAGAAAGCATTCATGAACGAATCCGTGTCAAGTCCGTAGGCAAGCTCCAGATGAACCGCCCTGGTTGTCATACAGGTAAACAGGCATAAATAACGTTTCTGTCGACGTTTTCCTCTTCCTTGTACAGTCACAAATGGTCCTGCAAAGTCAACTGCTGTCTTCGTAAATGCTCTCATCGACGTCTCTAATCTTGCCAGCGGTAAAGGGGCCATGATCTGTTGACATGCCTTGGCTTTTCTACGTCGACACTCCATACATTCTCTTTCCCACTCGCAAATTGCCTCACGCCCTGAGACAATCCAGTAATGTGCCGACAATGCAGCCAGTGTATGGTTTGTGCCACATGCATGCATTCCTTGTTCATGGTGCTCTTTGATGATCAACTTCGTCACCCAGCTTCTTCGAGGTAATATTACTGGATAGCGGACATCAAAAGATAGATATTCAGCATGTGCCAATCGTCCATCTGAGCGTATCAGCCCATTTTCATCTAGCATTGGCTTCATTCCTAACAGCTTACTTCTAAGTGGAATGGGTTTTCCTTGAGACAGCGCTAACCACTCTTCCTTAAAGTCTGTACGTTGTACCCACTTGATGAGTTGGACTTCTGCAATTTTTGTTTCGTCTGTTAAAAGTTCTCCTGATTTTCTATCTCCTTTTTGTTTCTGACAGTTATTTGTGAACCGATTTATCCAAGCTGTAACTCTCTTCAGTCTTGACCAGTTTGAGTAACGTTGTGGATCAACTATAAATTGTCCACTTAGCTCCACAGCTGTTAAAGACGTGTTCAGTGTCCCTTCATGTGTATAAAAGCTATCCCCAGCTAACTGAACTTCCGATTTCTTTGTGGTTTTCATTTCTACGTTGTCATCTGGTTTATCAACCACCTTCCTCAATGGCCACGTCTCTTCCGATTGTGAGAGAAAGTCTGGACCTTTCCACCATTTTCTGCAACCGATTAGCTCTTCCATTCTCATGCCTCTACTTAAAATGTCAGCAGGATTAATACTGGTAGGGACATACCTCCATTGCTCTGGGTCGGTGTTGCTCTGTATCTCTCCTACTCTGTTGGCAACAGATGGCTTAAATTGTCGACTGCGACCCCTGATCCACCATAAGACATTCACACTGTCAGACCAGAAAGTAACTCTTCTTATGGGAAAATCAATGACTGTAGTTATTCTTTTAGCTAACCGCACTCCCACAACCGCACCCATCAGCTCAAGCCTCGGTATACTTGGTGCTATACTAGGTGCCACTTTTGTTTTGGCAGCTATGATGTTGGTTGAAATCGAACCGTCTTGATAACTGTATCTGGCATACACTACTGCTCCAAACGCACTTTCAGAAGAATCTACAAAGGTGTGCAGGGATAGCGTATTAACCATCTTTTCCTTTTCTTGCAGGCATCTGGGAATACGTAGTTTCTTCAAATCACATATCTCTGAAAACCATCCCCGTGCCAAGCTTGCCAGCCATTCAGGCATTTCCTCATCCCAGTCTAAGCCAGCTGTCCACATATCTTGTAAAAGAATCTTGGCTCGAACTGTAAATGGTGATAGTAGACCATTTGGATCGAACAGTATGGCGATCTTCTTTAAGAAGTTTCTTTTCGAGTATATCATGTCATCATTAGGTTTGTTTTCTTTGAACGTGAACATGTCTTCATCAGCCAGCCACCACACCCCTAATGTTTTCATAGACGGTAACTGGTCATTGTCTAAATCAACTTCTGATTTTCGGTCCTGTGATGGAATTCCCTTCAGTACCTGTGGGGAGTTGGATAACCATTTGCGGGCGTGCATGCCAGCCTTGGTAAGTAGTGTCGAAAGTTCACTATACAGTGTCATGCCTTGTTCTTCTGTACCAACAGAATCCATGGAATCATCCATGTATGTTGACTTCAACACTGTTTCTGCAGCCATAGGAAATGTGCTCTGGTACTGCCTCGCATGTTGCTGCAGCACAAACTGAGCCTGGAATGGCGATGAATTGACTCCAAAGACGACACGATCGAATTCATAGACCTCTGGGCTGCGACTTTCATCCATTTTTTCTCCATAGGAACCTGTGGTAAGGTTTGTCAGATTCAGTTATTCCAATGCGCAGGTACATCTCTTCAATGTCACACACAACCGCTATTGGGTACCTTCTGAATCGCGCAATACATCGAACAAATCACACTGGAGCTTTGGACCCTGGTATATCTTGTCATTAAGAGAAACACCTTCAACCTTAGCAGCAGCGTCGAATACAATTCTTGTTTTTGTGGTATCCTTATCAGGTCTCAACACAGGAAAGTGCGGGAGGAACCATTTTGTATTTGAATGGTCGGCAGCTGGAACCTTTGTAACATAGCCTTTCTCGACATATCTCTGGATACAGTCACTGTATGCCTTGCTTACCTCGGGTATCCTTTTCAGTCTCTTCTCGGTGTTTTGTAGTCTCTGTAGAGCCATTTTGTAGCTGCTTGGTAGGTCTGGATTATCACAATTCCACGGTATTCCCACTCGGTACATCTGATTTTCGTACGAAATTGATTGATTTACTGTGCTCAGCGCCAGTTTGTCTTCAAGTCTTACGATTGGTGTCTCCTCTGATGTCCTAACGCTCTCAATTTCCCAAAACTTCTTCAGGTTCTCATTAAGCTTTTCAATTTCTGAAACATTCCTGACAAAGAAAGTGCATGCAAAGTTTGTCTGAAGAACAGGCTGATCCGAAGGTCTGGGTTTACCTATACAGGTCCATCCAAGAGGAGTGAGTCTTGCGACTGGCTCACCTGGTTTTCCTCTTATTTCTTCAAGCGCATAATGCAGGCTTGGGCAGTCTTGTCCAATAAGGATATCTACTATTGGCTTAGAAGCACATCGCTGAAAATCTACGGATTTGAGGTGTGGCCATTGCTTTTTGTATTTATACCAGTCCTCAACTGTCATTGCCCCTGTGACCCTGTTGGCTGTAAATGCAGACACCTTCAATTTGACGTTGCCGTTGACGCTCTCTAATTCAAAGTTTACCGGCCTGGTCTCGAAAGTTTCTACCTGACCATTTAAAACGTTAACAGTTACCTGTTCTGTTTTTCCTTTCAATCCAAGTTCGGCAGCGACGTCTGCGTTGATGTAGGTCTTCGTACTTGCATCGTCTAGAAGTGCGTTGACTGTCATCCATCTGTCTCCATTCTTAACTTTCACTGGCACGGTCCGCAGTCCTACGTAGTCCTCCCTAATATGGTTTTGCGATAACATGGTCAACTGCTCACTGCTCGCCTTCCCCTCCGTGGTAGAAGAAACTGGCTGTTCTGGCAAGTCAGCATCCTCTCTGCTGTTCCCAAGTTTAACCATGGTTTCGTCTGAAGACGGACGATTTGGTTTGTTATATTCTGATCGGTGTAACAGTTTATGGTGTAACTCTTTACACCCATTTTGGCCACACTGTCGGCTTCTTGGGCAGGATCTTCCGAAATGGTTATTCCCTAAACAGCGAAAGCACAGCTTTAAATCCTTTGCAGTGTCCCAGCGATCAGGTAGACTTAAATGAATAAAATTTGCACAATTCCATGCTCCATGTGAGCTACCACACACCTTACAAGTCAGCTTCTTAACATCGCGATTACCTTTTGTGTCACCGAAAAACGTACGTTGGTATTTATTTCTCGCTCCTGTCGGTGCTGTGGTCTCATTTACTACATTTCCTGATAGTCCATGAACAGTTTCTGCTGCTATTGTCTGGAAATCCGCTTCTTGTATAACCCAGGTACGTAACGTTAGAACTGATTCCTGCTTAGAGTTCTCAAAAATCCACCGATGATACCTGGCCAACATTACCTCTGGTAGCTTGCGCTGCAATTTAGCGTAAAGGGAGCCATCGCCGAGCTCTTGGGTTTGGTTTGCTTCCTTAAGATCTATTATAGCGATATCCAGCAGATCTGCGAACTTATCTAGGTCCCTCGCGTTACCTGATCTTATCTGCTTAAATTGTTCCAACTCCTCAATATACATTGCTATCTGACGACGGCGCCCTCCGTACTTGCATTCAAGGCGCTCCTTTGCAGCTTCGTAGGCGGTAGACGAATGACCCAAGTTTTCAATCACATTTAGAGCCTCCCCCGACAAGTATTGTCTAAGCTGCAGAAGCTTGTATTCACCCGTAGCAGGGGCACTGTCTATACAAGCGAGGAAGGCCGCCTTCCAACTTTGATAATTTCGTTTGTTCCCTGAGAACGTAGAGATTTGGACCCTTTTTAGCTGTTTCCATAAGTCTTGTCCAATAGAACGGGCCGCGAAACCGGCGGTTGGTTGGAATTCTATCGCATTTGGGTTCATGATGCTTTCATTTCCTGTTGTTTGGAACGCATTTTCGCCTCGTGCGACTATATTCCTCGGATTTTCGCATATTTCCGTCTCTTCCAAGGGGTTGTTCTGGTCCTGTGGTGATTTGCGGGACATGTTTTTCTTGTAATGTCCGTCGGTGCATGTAGCAACCGATGCACCCCGATTATCACGGTTTTGTGACAACTTCTCTTTTTCAAATGGCGTAGTTGCATGGTTGTTAATTATTCGATTTTGTCCATTTACTTCATGCGCCGTCTGTTTTTTACAAGTTTCTGAATAGTCACAAATGTTCAATTTCTGAGCCAAATCAATTGTAAGAATGTCCGACACTACACTCGATCTATCGTCCTGTCGTGCATTCAAATGCTCTCTAGCCGGTTCGCTTGCCGCAGCGTATTCATCGATAATCATGTCCATCTCCGCAGAGACCTTTCTCTCCTTCTCAAAGTCCTTAACACTCGAATACAATTCTGATAAACTTGTAATTACCTGCATAGCGATGCCCATGCAAGTGTCCAGGCTGCTACATGCATCTTGAACAGTCCGACGACTGGGTAGTTCAGGTTCTCCTAGTAAAGATGATAATTTATTCTGCGCCCGAGTTAAGTTGTATTTTGCGTGACCCTTTTCTCTCCTCAGCGTCGCTTCTCTCTCTGTGTACTCATCCTTAGTACCAACACGATCGGTCGATTCTCTGCGATCTTCAGAATTTGTTGTAACGGCCGATGATGCCATTTTAACTGATTATTTCTGTATTTTATTTCGATTTAATGTCAAAACCTCGCTCTGCTACCAAAAATCTGGAGGAACGATAATCCCGATTATGGAAAAAAACACCAGATTAAACGATTTCTCGAACGATAATGAATTTATTCTTATTTAAAACAATACTATAGCGACGTCCGCTTGCAACTGTCTATACTGAAACTCGTTACTAACGTAACCCGACGTCAACCCGACGTTAGATAATTGACGTAACGTCCGGTCTTCATATATGCCACTGTCAACTAAAATTACCTCCTATCCACACATTGTTGGAAATCTCATGCCACAGCTCACCAGTGTCTTCTTCTTTATCTTCAGGTTTGCCTTATATACGCAAGCTATTGCGCCTACTATACTGTTTAAAGCTGTCGTTGTCACCTTCAACCGCCTCCAGTCCCTTCTGCAGCTTTTAGCTGCTTATTATTAGACTGGAGGGTCTATTGTTTGTTTGTAAGGATCTCTGACACTTTAATAGGGTATCTGCCTATTTTTAGATGCTTCCCAAATTTCTCTATGTATAAGATATCACTGGTATCTTTTTGAGTAGGAAGCTTGTTGTATTAGAAACGAATTAAGGTTATAATTAGACAGGCAGATCCCTATGACAAAACAGGAGGCGCTACCAAAGCGGGTAGGGGTTGCAAAATTTGACTTCACCAAACATTTGGAAATCAATTATTGTCACGTGGAAGGGTATTATATCATCAATACTCGATTACAAATCACAGTGAAAGTAATTTAAAATCCAAAATCATGTTAACAATTCATCCATGGTAAAATACACCTAGGCAATGCATGTAGTTTATGTGTATTGGATAGATACAGGATATGTGCAAATTAATCTACTAACTGAATTTAGTAAAATGACAATTTTCATAATCTTAAGAAAAACATGCTAAACACGTTGTAATATTTCATGACTAATGGGTTATGAAAAGGGAAGCTTCCTTGTAATAATTATTTCATATATACTGGGAAAAAGATTTTCAAGAGAGCACATCAAAAACTCAAATGCTTATGTTTCTGGCTTGCCCAGACGTCACACTTTGGGCTGTGAGATATCATCCCCCCGAGTCCCAACTAGCTTTTCACATACGTTATGTAAAATATGAGAACACACTTACGTGCAAAAGGATTAGTTTGGACTCGAGGGAATGATGTTTTAAAATAGTTTTCTATTTCCAATATGTATAATACAAAAAGTGACCATTTAAGCACCAAAATGAAGCTGTACATTTATGGAAATAGGATATCAAATGCAAAATGATAAAATAGAGACCAACAACAAGCTTTTTATATGAAGATGGAAGCATTTGATTGACTTTCATTTTTATCAAAATTATAGGCAGTGATACACTGTGATTCCCATTACCACCGTCAGCGGTCCTTTCTTCATTTCAAGTTGGAGGATCTTTAAAGTAAGTAAGGGTGCAAAGATCAGGAATCCATACAATCAAGTACCACAACTCACCCAGGTTACCAATTGGAAAGTGACAAACTCACAGCAGACACCACAAAAGAGAGCCAAGAGGTCAGCCCTTTCCCAGCAGGTGACCACAAAGCACATATAAATAGACGCGCACAAAGACATAGTAAACACAAGATAGAACAAAAAACAAGTCATAATTGAGAGACTGATTGGCTTCTTTGATAGCATCTATCACTATAGATCGTATCTCAGGCAACATAGAGTGGAGTCACATGCAAGTACCTCATGGGGTACAAAAAAACAGTCTCAGCAGCAGCTTTTGGACATTATAAGAGAGCACTGTCTAAATCAAGTTGTAAACATACCAACGCACAATGATACAACTCTGGACCCGCTTTTTACTAACGCCTCATCCCCTGTGAATAGAGTCAAGGAGATGCCCCAGGCAGCAAAGCTGATCACGACATTGTATACGTTGAGTATGACATTAAGGCTGGAAGGATAAAACAGGCATCACGCAAAATCTATCTCAATAATCTTGCAGATATGGTTGACCTCAAAGACCACATAACCCAATTAAAGGACGCTTACCTTTCTGAAGACCACAGTCACATGTCAGTCAATGACATGTGGGTCAAATTCAAAACTGGCTTTGCAGAGGCTGTAGAAAGGTTTATCCCATCGAAAATGACCAAAACAAAATACTCTGTGCCATGGATGGATGTGACGATCAAACGGCTTGTAAAGAAAAGAAATAATCTTGACCTTCCCTCTCATAAATCCAAGGACCCTGATGACAAGATTCATTACAAGCGTTTCCGAGCACATGTACAGAAGATATTGAGAGATGCCTATTGGAAATACGTTTCCAATATATTTACAAATTGAGAACAACAGCTCAGATTCTGGCGCTCCTAAGCCTGAACAGATTAAAAAGTTTTGGTCATTTATCAAATCTCTTAAAAAAGACGCGTTTTGGATCACATCATTCAGAGAAAACGGAATTCTTTAGACAGAGGCAAAGGAAAAAGCAGACATTTGTAATAGACAATTCCAATCAGCCTTCACATGCGAAGGCGGCTCTGACCCGCCCTCAAAAGGGGCTAGTCTCTTCTTCTCCATGAGGGTCATAACAGTTGACATGAAAGGGATTGCCAAGCTGTTGGACGGACTAAACATTCATAAAGCTCCTGGCCCGGATGGTCTGAATGCCAGAGTGCTAAACAAGTGCAGCAATGAGATCTTTCCAATACTGGCACTTATCTTTAATGACTCTTTAGCTCGGGGCGATGTACCAAATGAATGGCGACAAGCAAATGTTTCCACGGTCTTTAGAAAAGGTGAAAAATATGATGCAGCTAACTATAGACCGGTGTCGCCCACATGCATCTGCTGCAAATTCCTAGAGCATATACTAGTCAGAAACATCAACAAACACTTTGCCTTAGATAGCATACTTGCTGACTGTCAGCATGGTTTCCGAAGTCAGAGGTCCTCCGATACCCAGTTGTTCCAGTTTGTGTATGACATCATCAGCAACCTGGATGGAGCTGTGAATTGTGAACATAAACAGACAGATTTGATCATAATGAACTTCCCAAAGGCCTTTGATAAGGTACCATAACAGGAGGCTATTACATAAATTGGACTATTATGGGATAAGAGGGGCCACCCACAAGTGGATCAACAAGTAGTTTTAGATGGTCAAGCTTCAGATCCAGTCCAAGTGTTATCCGGTGTACCCCAGGGTCGGTTTTAGGACCAATCCTGTTCCTTATTTTTATAAACTACTTGCAGGATAACACTAGGTCATCTGGACGACTGTGGCCTGTATAGGAACATATATTCTATTCAGGACTGTTTGACCCTGCAAGAAGACCTCACTAGCTTAGGACAATGGGAAGCAGATTGGCAAATAAAATTCAATGTGACCAAATGTCACTCCATGAGAGTGACTCTGCATCAGCATCACAAACACATACTCTTTGACTATTCCCTTCACAAATTTTCCCAGAATCAGCAGCAAATAAATATATTGCTCCCACATAAGTTACCCCTCCAAAATGTCCAGAATAAAATATTTTCACTAATTTTCCGGAGAGCACAAAAGCCTCTGTCCATTCACCACCATGGTACCATTTTTACCAACATTTTAATAACGATAAAATCCCATTATTTACAAACAGCAATCAAAAAATATTTTCTATGACGCCATGAAACTTATCCGCATTATTACCTTTAGATGCTCTTCTAGACATGCACAAGTATTTGTTTTATTTTTGTAAACTTGACATTGCATTTACCTGATAAAAGTATGCAAGTACACTACCAGTATATCATATCATATTCTTTTATATAAGTCTCACCTCTTAAGAAAGTAAAACATATTTATCATATGACGTCGCGTCTGGGAGTGAAATAACGCTATGCAATAAAATCGATAAACCACTAGTGGTTTATAGATTTACGGGAAACGTTATGATGTCCATAATAACGTTGCGACCATAATGGCAAAATTATAACGTTTTAAAGCTGCATACTCTGTAACTATGAACATTTTTCGAAAAAAAAATATTTTCTTTTTAAATCATTTGCAAAAGTAGAATAAAGTTATGTTGTCACAATAAATCTAATTTCTAGAGTTGAAAACTGTATGAAAAAGTAAATTACCTTATAAAAACAGGTGTATTTTCTCTTGTTTGTAATTATTTGCGTCCCTCCAATAATTCTAGACAGTTAATTTTCAACATAAATGCTGTTGTTTTAGCACTAATAATTTGTTAATTATTACGAAAAAGGTAAAATGTATACCTGAATTTTAGTATTTTTACTGTGTTCTTGAAAAATAGAAACATTATTTTTAAAATGAAAATATCAAAAGTTACAGATTATGCAGCTTTAACGCCGGTAATGAGATTTCAAAGTATTTGTCATATGATAAATAGAATCTAACATTCGTGCTCTTGTATTATTGAATTAATTAAACTTGTTGCAAAAAAGAGATAAAATGCTCGGCAAGCCTCGCATTTTATCTATTTTCCCCAACTCGTTTGATAATTCAATAAAACATGAGCACTCATGTAAGATCCTCTATACATACAATATACATATAACATGATAAAGATACATTAGAATGACTTTCTATAAAAGTGTGGCTCTACTGGAGAGCTATGAGAGGCTATAATTGAGCCTCGTCGCAGGTAAACCTGTCTTCGGTGTTTCCGTCAAAGCGAGTTTCAAACCGGTCTCCTCAGCTACAGAGACTAGCTAGAAAATCTAAATTTCATCTGTACCTAGGTTAGATATGCTACTTTTCAAAGAGCGAATAACAAAGGTGCTGATCAGACTGCGCAGATGCGCAGGCTGGTCTGCGCCTGTGTTGGTCGCAAACCCCCGAAGACAGATTTTCTCGCGTCGAGGCCCATATTAAAACGTCACGACTATCAAGCCCTGTTGAAGTAGGCAAACTAGCCAGATATTATAGCTCTATATACAGGTAATAAAAATAGTGTTAAATTGTAATTGTTATACAGGATATTACATATAAAACTTAAATTTCATAGCAGATCCTGACACAATTACTGATGCTTAGAAAGCTTTCAAAATTTGGCAGCAAAATATTGCAGACAATCTCTCATCATCTGTAGAAGTCAGTGTATTCAGAAATTCAGGTGATATATTAGTGAACATAGATTCCCTGGTGATGGTAGAATAGACAATATAAATATACGTGTTTCCGTATTCTACTTCCCCTTTACAGCTGCAACATGTCCTATCGTTGTAATCTAATCAATCGTAACGCCCCGTTTCAATCTGTATCAGAGCCACTCCACATTGAAACTTGGTATATGCGCTCCTATGAGTCCTTGACATAGAAAATTTAAGTTATGTTTCTGACTTGTATTCTTGCTTATATTGACTATATGTACGTAATTTATTCCTTCCACTTCCAATTTGGGTATTTTGTCCATTAATGTTGTCTAACCACTCATTTTTAAATTGATAAATAGAAAGCTAGCAACATAGTATTAAATTTCTCTGTGGTCAGATATATTATCTAATGTGATATCTGCGTCCCTTAACAAAGCATTAATTATAAAGTTCCAAGTTTTACATCTTTGTCTCATGCTCCATTCATACCATCCAGTAATCTTATAATCCATCCTGCTAACTTCCGTCGTTTTAACACGTTGCCACTGATTTAGAACAGTAAGTGAGTATGATCAGGAAATACCACATTCACAAACTGCAGACAACCCTGTGGCACCGCGAGGAAGAGCCGCTCAACCATCACGAGACACAAGGAAGACAAATTAAGCAAAGCAATCAGCTCTCTTTTCCCCATCAAGATGATTGCAATACTAGAATGGACATAAAGAACCGTACAACAAAACATAGACCAAGTACAGACTCCCACAATGTGAGTAACAATAAACAAAAAGTCAACAACAACAGAACCACCGCCTTAGAACGGACAGCAGCCTAAGCCACCGGGGGGCTTAAATGCATTTTACTGGTACCAAATCTTCGCCCTAGATTCTGCTGTTGTTGAAGTACAAGAAATGTTCAGCTCGCATGGAGGCCATCTTACTAATGCAGTGTATCATCATGGAAAACACTCTTATCAAATTAACACTCCATGATGAAACAAAGAAAATGGCTCATGACTCACAGATAGTCAGAGCTAAAGAAAACCTCAAGTTGAGCCGCGGTGGGTCCAGCTACAGATAAGCATCAGGCACCAAACCACCGATTAAAGCTTTACCATTGTCAAACTACTGTAACGTTTGTTTCCATCCCACATCTCCTCGTACAGCTGCATTCGGTGCGAACTTACACATCATTGTACAGAGACTGTATTGCATAAAATAAATTTTCCATTACGTCCTAGTTTTATTAGTTTCTGAAACATGATTTTTCTGTCTATGGAGTCATATGCCTTACTAAAGTCTATAAAGGCGACAACAGTTGACTGTCTTTTAAGTTTTCTAGTATCAACACTCGATGCTAGAGATATTAACTGGTCTATTGTACTACGTCCTTTCTTGAAGTCATTTTAGAGACATGCATTATTGAGTTTTCAGATTCCCATTTCAAGAATCTGCTATTCAGAACATCGCAGTGCAGTTTTCTAGATTGAAGGTGTAATGGTTATACCACGGTATGATAATGGGTCACGTGGATCATTATTTGAGCTGTGACATGGGATTACTAACAATGTGGTATGTGCGACCAGCAAAGGCTCAGACCAGCCTGATCAGAACCATTGCTAGCCACTTGAAAATTCTATGACTGTTAAGCTACTGAAGGAACAGCATTTGGAGTTTCTAAGCTAAATGGTAGGCTGCACAGGCTCGTCTGAGTCTATTCATGTCAAAATGCCACATCGTTGGAAATCACATGCCACGGCTCAAATTTTGATGGTTTTACAACTGGGTTTATTCTATCACACTTCCATTCCTCTTGTATCTTGGTGGTGTAGAAACATTGATTGAACAGTGAGTGTAACGTATGTAACATATTTCATTTTCCATAATTCAGATGGTATTTCATCCAATCCTTCAGCCTTGTTATACTTTGATTCACGTAATACCATTTTAATTTCAGTCAAATGGATAGTTCCATTCAGATATGCATCACCCTCGCTTATATTGGGTGTGACCGCGTCATTTGGCCTAAAATTATGTTGCTAAGTTGATTATACTGCATTAAGCTATTCACAAAAAAAAAACCTGTTGTTTTTTTTCATATATCTAGCACAACTAACTTTTCACTGGAATCGTTTTCATCACAAGTTGTCAATTCCATTAGGATTGTTTTGTGTCTTTCTTTGCCAATTCCTATTTTCTTAATTTCTTTTCAGAAGTCAGCATGATTGTTTCCCATTACTGGGCTCTCAAGATCATTTTGTTTTGTACTTAGATATAAATGCTTCTTAATTGATGCAATGGTTAATGGAATCTTGGTCTTGTTAGTTATCCACCCTAGAAATAAAGTCTTCTAGAATCCACATTGGGGCATTGAAATTTCACAGATAAAGAAAACCCTGTCCTTACAATATAAATGGTCCTGGCACATGAAATCATCATACAATTCATTAAAGTCTGTTGCGCTTGTTGAATCCAATGGGGTACATAACACACACAGGAGCAAAAATTTCATCCCCATATTTAGAGGTAAAATATAGCCACAGAATACCCTCCATTTTCATTTTTCATATCCAATACTTTGTAAACATCCAATGAAATTCTTTTAACTAGAAACGCTATGCCCCCTTACCTTTTTTTCGCTTTTTACGTGTTTAGACCGATTTTGAACAAACCATTCATATTCAACCAGTTCAATTTTCTGACCATTATATTAATGGGTCTCTATATATGACATTTATTAGGCCAATCTTAGAATATGCTGACGTTGTCTGGTGCAATATTACTAAGTATGAGGAAGACGAACTTGAAAAAATACAGCTTGAAGCTGCCAAGATAGTGACTGGAACAACCAAATTAATATCCATTGAGAATTTATATAAAGAAACTGTCTGGTATTCCCTTAGCTCAAGACGAAGGCAACATAAATTGACTCTGTACTATAAAATGACCAACTACTTAACTCCAGCATATCTCAGTTCATTGCTTCCTCCCCTTGTAGGTGCCATGCCCAGGTATCCACTAAGAAACAGCGAGCAATATCAAACAATTGACGCTAAATCCCAAATGTACTATAATTCATTTCTCCCCTCAACCATACGCGAGTGGAATACTCTAGGTAACACAGTTCAGTCCTGGCCATCAGATTCTTCTTTCAAAAAGAAGATGTCAACGCGACAACCTGTTCCAAATTATTATTATCTCACTGGCAGCAGAAACGAACGGATACTTCATGCTAGAATTAGGACAAATGGTAGCAGTTTGCATTACACCTTATTCAGTAAAAACATCATACAAGACAAGTTCTGTACATGTGGCAAAATTGAAGACGTCCAGCATTTCCCCTTCTCTTGTGCAAGGTTCACTGCCCAGCGTCAAATTATGCTAGAAAAGGTTCAAAGACACTCTGTCCTAACTCTTAACGTGCTGTTGTACGGTGAACGAAGCTTAAACAGCAATACCAATTGTATTATCTTCAAAGCTGTTCAGGAGTTTATCACCCATTCAAAACGATTTGAGAATCAACTGCCAATATAATGGCACTTTTTCTTATCCAATAAGGTCGATACCGTGGAAACCTCTCTCTCTCTCCTCTCTATCTTATCTGCAAGTGTACGCACGCACACGCACGCACACGCACTTCTTAGTATCATTTACTATCTGCATCAAAATGTAATAATATATAATTCAATTAGAAACATCATCAAGCAATCGACTGCTAATCAAATTGTGTTATTTAGATGATTCAAACAAGTCTTAGACTTATTTCTGTATCCCTTTCAAATGTATTTTAATGTATATATGATGTATCTGTTGTATCTCAATGTACTTTATATTTGAATAAACAAAAATATTGTTTACACTAATGGGTCTCTGATATTCAAATGATATCAAGATCACATACAGTGAGCCACATTAGTTACGCACCACTTATAAAATGTAAAACTATTCAATATTTTTATCTGAGACTACCAGCGTAAAGCGCATCTATAGTTGCATTAGCCATCGAAATTTTATTGTGATCAGTTCAGAAACAAATGAGAAAATGGATCTTGAAGGGCACTACCCTCAAAATACCATTTCACATTGCATTATTTCGAATGAAACTCAGATCACAATGCACTTCGAATTTCTGCTATGCCAGAGATAAGAACTGACTTATTCTTGGCAATATCTAAGACTGGAATGTGTTTGTTAACTTTATAAAAAAAATTAACGTTTTTCTAGTTTGGTTCCCAGCTGGCCAAGGTTTGAAAAAAGTTGATTTTAGTATTCTTTTTAAAGTTAGATAAAATTTCGTATGATTCTTAGTAAACCTGTTATCAAAACACTTCTTAAATAATTTCATTTTAAACAACCATGTATCCGCCATTTCATTTCGTAAAAAATAATGGATTTATTGTCGTCACGGTGTTGACGTTAGTGATAACGTCACTACTACCAAGGCTATAAGCCGTGTCAATGATAAGATGTTTTAGTGCTTTGATACTTCTATGTCAACAAGTGACTCATAACAAGACAATTTACGGGGGAAAATCTGTTTGAATATTATAACTGACGTTGATGTGACGTCAAAACGAGCATTTCCTCAAACAGTAACAGTGTTACTGATTTTAACGACCAAAAAAAGGGGGATTATTTGAATGAAATAATTGTTTTTGGTGTTTTTCTGTCACAACGATCACCATGGATAATGCTTAGCGCAAAACGGAAATAGAAAATATAGACTTCAGATTGCACGTGCAGTCGTGCACTTTTGTCAAAATTGCCTTTGGGTGTATCAGAATGATTCACATGAGTGATTCCGATATTTATTATCGATGTCATCAAACAGATAAAATGTCAATAAGTAAATTATCATAGAGAATGATCGATTCCAGCATTTTTGTGAAAAAATGTGGGTCCTTAAACATGGTGCGTAACTAAAGTGGCTCACTGTATATCGAAGCATTTTGGCTTATTATTTAATTGTCTGAGTGCTCAACTGGGTTCAATCCTCTCACATTCAAAATTCCGCACTTGTATTAATATTCATAATGACTGCTCCTCAAATCTCCCTTTGACTCATAATGTTCGCCTGGATTTCTGTAGTTATTTGACCCATACTCATTGTTTCTGTTTGTTTCATGGCGATCACTATGGTTCTTCGCATTATCCCTATTTCGTCTGTTATAATGAGTTTGACTCGACTCATTGATTATACCTTTGCATTCATCTTTGCAACTTATTCTTGGGCATCTTATCTGAAATATGTCCCCTCCCAGAGTATCAACTATTGTCTGGAAGTTAGAGTTTATGGCATGTTGATTTCCTGAGACATCATTTTCAATATACACTTTATTTCAACGTTAACTGTTTCGTAGATTACGCTTATGCCTCATCACCGCCTGTTTGTCTTGACGTGTTTTCAAAGTAGCTATTATTATTACAGGTATCATATCAGACCTGCTCGCCTTTCTCACAGCCTTAACAACAGCTAACAATATCTTTGATTTTGAGGGAATCTTGTATAAGACCATTCATTTTTCTTGCAAGATTTTCATTTTCTCTGTGTACCATATTTCTGATGGCTATATGTTTTATCTATGTTCTTCTAGTGTAGAGTTGTTTACAGCTGAGATATGATTTGAATTCAATCTTTCATGTAGGTCTCTAACAGAGCAACCTATCTCATCTATTTCATTGACTTACTTTCTTAGACAGTGGGGATTCCAGTCTCTTTAATTTTATCAATGTCCTTATTGACGTGCTTTATATGAGTGTTGAGCTTAGAAATGTCTGAGTTTACGTCTTTTCCTACAGGTTTTGCTATCTCCTCGACATTCCTTTTCATTTTTTGGTTATGCTATCCTCAACTTTTTTTGATAATCCTTCCATATTTGTTTCTCAACTCTCCAATTTGATCCCCAGGCTTTATAATTGTCATTGTGTTCTTATTCTGAATTTCATCAAACCTTTTTGTCTATGGATAGCTGCAAATTCTGTACAGTGTTTAGCAAGACCTCTGTATCAGGAGAAATTATTCTATGTGGGCTTATTTTCACACATTTTTACTATTTCGTCTGAAATAGTGGTATGTAGACGGCTTAGCTCCAAGCGTTCTTTGACTGTACGTCTATCTTTATAATCTGACAATATTGTAAAGTCTTTCTCATAAATGCTCTCGTTGTGGGAGTCACTACAATCTTTTTCAGTTTGATTCTCATCAGAGTTTAATTTATTTTCCCTCTTCTTAATTGTGCTATCTGATGATGGCGCTGGGAGATAATGTGTGCGCTTTGTGTTGGATGGCGTTCTCAATACAGTGCATATGGACTGAACCATAACATTTTCAACAAAAGAATTCCCTTCAGAGATGTTAGCATAAAGTTTGTGCCCCAGACCAGCGCCTTGTAGGTCTCTTTTTGCAGATTCACCGTTGGACCCTAAGGTTACATCATGGCCTGTTACATCACGTCGTGACATCATGACTGTACCTCATCCCTTGTCAGACTCTGTGGTCCAATCCGAGCCTACCACGCCATAGCATGACACCATGGCCATATCACGTCCCTCGTTGGACCATGGGGTAACATCAGAGCCTTGGCCTGGCACGCCATAGTGTGAAGCCATGGCTGTTAAACGTCCCTTGTTGGACCCTGGGGGTAGCATCAGGACCTTGGCCTGGCATGTCATAGTGTGACGCCATGGCTGTTACACGTCCCTTGTTGGACCCTGGGGGTAGCATCAGGACCTTGGCCTGGCATGTCATAGTGTAGCATCATGCCTGTAACACGTCCCTCGCCAGCCCATAGGGTAACTTTAGGGCTTTAACTTTCCCCTTCTATGTCAGCACTTATTTTGTGATTTCTTTCACTTTGCTTTTGGGGTTTAACTGCAGGCGGTTGTGGAGATTTAATCGTGTTACCCATCTTTCCATTTCAAAGCACAGCACATGTGAGCGGTTATAAATATTGATACTCTTGTTATCAGAAGCACAGTGTGCGATGAATAGTACAATGGTTTATAAGAGCGGGTACCATCTGTTAGTCAATCAATCAATCAATCATGCGTGACGAAATTTTGGTTGCAGCTGCCCTTGATTCATGCATGTAGAGTTTACAAATAACAGTCATTAACATGCCTTCAGGGCAGGTTAGTTTGGCAGCTTAATGTGTTCTTATTTACTGTTATATTGATCAAATATAAGGGATGTCAAAATGTTGACCAAATACAATTATTCAAAAGTCTTATCTGAACGCATTCTAGCTAGTCCAAAAGTATTCCAGTTTTCTCTTCTGAATGACCAACATTTATTAATTGTCCTCTTTCAATACTTTGATAATATTCTATATTTGACCATGCCACAAATAACAACATCCACATTGATCACGTGACGTACCACAAATAATAATTTTCGGTTTATGAGTCTCAACAACAATTACCGACTTAAGGGCAATTGCGGGTAATCTTCCCGCATAAAACTTTTTTTAAATATTTGCATACAGTTTGTTTTTTATGTATGTAGTGTCAATTGATGAAATAAAACGGACATGTTACCACGCTCGAGTTATCATAATCTCACAAGGATGTTTTCAGTACTTGTAGCAATTAAATCAGCATTATAAAGCTGAAAAAGAAGAAGAAACAAATAACGTATAATAGGTACACACCCAGGAATCGACCCTTGCCCGCTGGTTCAAGAGTCAAATGCGCTAACCACTAGGCTACGAGATCAGGTTGTGTGCGCTGCCCAAATTAACCGTATATAAGCTGGACACACAATCCGAGTACCGGCCATGTTCGTATTCGTATACATGGTATAAACTTGATAATTTTGTATATTGTTTGATTTTGCTAGATCTGTTCGTCAGTATTTCGTACTGAGACGATAGTTTATAAAAACGGATCAATAGATATTTCGGACATATTTTAGTTGCTATATTTTGTCCAGAAAATGCGGTAATATCCATTTGGCATTAGCGTATCTGAAAACTGTACTGATGCGAATTTTGAAATGGTCGAAAAACGGAACCATAGACAACTGTCCCCGTTTCCCGCCACAAGAATGGTGCGCATGGGCAATACCCGAAATTGCTTTAATGTCTCTTATCGCTGCGTAACACATGTATGATTAACAGGTAAAGTTTATGTACCATCCATAATCCAGTGCATTGCTTGGTTTATTTTCACAACTAAGTGTAGTCTTTTGTTTGAATTCAAGAAAATAGTGCAGCTGTTATCTACACATCACAAGTTGCTATATGTTTCCTTACAACAGCGGGTCACGGATCCAATTGCGTCTCGGTTGTGGTAGGTACCGCCTTTTGTGAAATACGTTGATGACTAATATAAGAATTTAAGATGAGTGTGAGGGTAGGATAGGGAATTCTTGCACACCGGATACGGATATCTGAGATTTTACCCTGGGATAGAAAATCTTATCTAACCCATGCTATCTTACCCAGGCTGTCATGTGAGGTCTACATACATTGGTTGTATTGGTACTCACGCACATTGTTGTCAAGTGTCGTCAATGTTATGTTAAATGGCGTCATCATGTGAAATTGTATCTTAGCGTATTCAGGGACTACTGGAAGCTTATTTTTAAATAAAAAAACAATGGTGAGCAAGAAAAAGAATTCATTATTCGTGTGAAGGTAGAATATAAAAATCTGTCCCCCAAGATCACCGTTTGTCATCACTCGGCAAGCCTCGTTATGACAAACGGTGATCCTCGGGACGGATTTTTCTATCCTACCCTCACACTCATGATAGATTCTTATAATTTGTCCCGAGGATCGCCATTTGGCATCACAAGGCTTGCCCAGTGATGACAAACGGTGATCTCGAGGGACGGATTTTTCTATTCTAACCTAACACGAATAGTGTATTCTTTTTCTTGCTCACCATTGTTTGTATTTATTTATTTATTTTAAAATAAGCTTCCAGAAGTCCCTGAATACGCTAATTCACATGATGACGTAACTTGACGTTCTGGGTAAGATAGCATGGGTAAGATAATATTTTCTATCCCATGGTAAAATCTCAGATATCCTTATCCGGTGTGCAAGAAATTAATTTTCACCTTCTCGATCGGCGTATGTATTACAATTTCGTATGTTAAAGAGGACAGGAATCCAAATGATAAGTATGTTTTATCAGAAAGAGATCTTTGATTAATGAATTTTGATACAAGTATCATTAGAATCGGTTGAAAAATGGGGAAGTAATAGGCATTTAAATAATTCAATATGGCCAACATTTAGCCGCCATTTTAAATATTTGATCAGTTTTCAGAATTTTTTTAACTGCCTAAATTTTAGGTATCAATACTATCACATCATCTGTGTTTCAGCAGATATGCAGCTTTATACACAAGGGAAAAGTTTTATTAAAGATTAATGCAAATAATCCATTGGTTTGTCTTTTATTTTGTTTTCGCCTATTTACGAGGGTCAGTCAAAAATAACCGAGAGTTGATTCATATCTCTTACGTAGGTTAACGTACATTAGTGAAAATTGGCTCACGCATGCACTGAACTGTCCGGCGTCCGAATATGCATTATATAAGACCATGCACAGTATAGATTTTTGTTGCTTAGAAACCAAAGAATGTTAAATAACGTCATGCGTTCACGCTGGAATATAGCGTTGCCATGGAAAGACTATACGAAATATACGTTGCATCAAATTGTGCATTTGTTGCAAATACAGTATGTGACTCAAATAGAACTATGGCCCGACTTAACCCGGCAGTTGTGGTTCTTGATCACCTAAATAATCGATAAGTCAATTGTCCCCCTTACACCGTGGCGACTATGTTGCGAAATCGATTGTATCGGAGTTCAGGTATCGATGGTATTCGTCTCGCGTTGGTGATAATTGAAGCGTTTACCCCAGTGTTTTATGGTCGTTATAAAAACAAGATTAAGAAAATTAACACCTGTGTTAACGGCAGCAATTATAATTAGGAATATCGTTTGGAGTGATAACGCAGCAGAACGTTCTTTAATTTGAATGTTCTTTTTATATCGGAACAATAAGGCATATCTCTATGATGTGAGAAGCAATAATGTATTCCAAAATGTTACATTTTTTCATGTTTACCCGTATCAGTAATGTTGATGCAAAGCCTGATCTGAGTCTTCTCTCGGTAAAGAATCATAGGTGTAGACTCGAGCCAATATACCTTATATCTCTATTTACTTTCGCGGTCTAAACTCCAGCTGTTAAGTTTTTAGACTCAATTTTTCGCAATAACTTTTTTATCTTCGATTTTAGCAAAATGTGCTCGCGATGAAAGTTGTAGAGGAGAATTTCCGCCAACTTATCCAAAAGGTCTTGTGCTTGTGGCGCAAACAGATTTTTGTGTATTTAGATGAAGATTTTGCAATAAATTGAATTCTTCCTAATTTTCTAAGTCTTTTAATGACAGGTATAATTCGTATAGGCGTGACAGAAAGGGGTAGTTTCAAAAAAATATTCGGAAGCGGTGCATATCCCGCTCTTCAAAGGCTGTGCAAAACATAAAACTGCCGTTAACATGCTCAGAATTTACCGTGCATATGCAGAATCAACTTAAAGCAGGCTCATGTGTAGGAACAAAGGCTGGGTTATCGTATGACGTGCATTTTTTTCTTTTGTGCACGTGCTATGAAATGAACGGTTTTAGATAACCCTACTAGCTTCACGCACGAGCGAATCAGGCGCGATTTCTATTATATTTGAACAAGCCATCCATCGCTTTAGTTATTGAATTAGGGCGGTGCAATGTAACTTTTTGACTGACATCTTGGACTTAGTTTATTTGCGCTTTGTTTAAAATGTTCAAAGAGTGCATCTAAGCACAGGTTAACCTGCAGCCTCTAGGATGCTGGAACCATTTGGAGAATTTGGCGGAGATATTTCTGAATAATTTTCATCGCGAACACATTTTGCTAAAATTGAAGATAAAAAAGTTATTGCGAAAAATTAAGTCTAAAAACTTAACAGCTGGAGTTTAGATTATACGATAAAATAAATCCAGCAGAATATTGTGAATATTTTCTTATCACCATTTTAACATTCGCTTTGGGCGCTCAAAAGAACCGTCTCATTGAGACAGTTATACCTATAAAAGAATACGTCACTGGGCCGAGGTAAAGGACATTGAGTTTGACAAAAAGGTCTGATCAGCGTATTCGCTTAAAGTTTAAAAAAATACATAAAATACAGAAATATAATGCAGACAGAAAAATGCACCAAAATTCATGAGAGCAGTCGCCATAGGCCAGATCCTTATCAGCAGATGAGCGAACTCCCCCTGAGTTCCCGCTGTGTCAACGTGAAAATGACCACATCATAAAACGCTTGAGCAGGTCAGTCCATGCATATAATCCATGTTCATGGCAGTTTCTTGTCACCACTCCCTAGATGCATGAATTTTAAGTTAACCATATGCGAACAACAAAAGCGCATAATACTTTATCTGCGCAGTCTAATCAGCCCGATTGCTGTTTGCTGCTGAAATAGCGTTACCTTTTGTAAATTGTTTTTGGTCAGATCTGGTTCTTACTGGTCCCGATCAGGCCGGTGTGAAGGGATTTGTTTAAATCTGTGCATTCTGAATACAGCAGTCTGCGCTGTGCAATCTCACCAGGAACTTTGCCGTTCGCTCAAGTTGAGAATTCCCCGAAGAGTTATATGGCCTCACTAAAAATGTTATCATAAGTTTACAATTTATTTAAGTGTTAATTATTGCTAACAATACAGGCCCGGAGAGATGTCTTGATATGAAGTATCTGGATCTATACTTTTGCTTATGCGGGATCCGTTTACCAGATTATTCATTTATATGAATCTTCGGCATAATATATGCATGTTTTTTTTTATAATTCTTGCACAGCTGCCAAAGCTTAAACAATAGTAGAATTGCAAACGAAATTATTTGCGCAGTCTGAGCATCTGCCCATGAAGTGACAGTTTTGGAAGTATGACTGAAATAGGTTATTATACTGAACAGTAAAGACCCTAAACGAGAAGCCGCACGACAAAACTATTAAGATAGGTGTACAGTGAATTGAGACTGAGATCAGCCTGGGTGTCTGATGCATAACCATGTCGCATTTATTTATGCACAAGTTTTTAGTAGAAGGACAGTTTATAAAGAGTCGTATATTCAGTAAAACCCGTAGAATCAGTATTTCATTGCGATCAAGATAAGACATTTAGCCTCGGGGATTATCTGACACCTTTGGATTATCGCATATCCCGTTATGAGCGTCTCAAATCCTTTGTCACCTGAGTCACACCGGATAGGTGACAATCGAAATCGACCTTAACGGTCGACGAACGCGGATCAAAAATCGCTAGAAACATTGTTTTCGATTGCCATTTGTCACCAGTCGGGTGACAAATAGCAATCAAAAACTCTCATTCTACTTATTCTGATCTACGTTCGCCGATCATATTAAGGTTTGCGAATGTCGCCTATCCGGTGTGAGAATGAAGTACGAATATTGTGCATATCTGCCAGATGAAGTCTTCAAATTAATTTCTTTTGTAATAAAAAGGCGTTAATAATAATAATAATAATAATAATAATAATAATAATAATAGTAATTGCTATACTTAAATAATAAAAAAAATGAAAAAAAATGAAGCAGCTTGTAATAAAACGTTTTTCTTTTATTTCGGCGATTTGTCATGGTCAGTGGTATTTTATTTCTTACATTTTACAAAAAATAATATATTTTTTTCACAATCATGTCTCCCAATCAGCTGAGCTTTCCGTTTCTTTTAAAAATGATGTTAAGATTTCTCGACATTATCTAAGCGTATCGAATAGTGCGGGAGCATTATAGACCCGCAAACCAATTAGGACTTAGATGTTTTTTCCGCCCTTTTAAACGCTTGGGCAAGAAGGCGCTAAAACTCAATTTTCAACCTAAAAATGACAGAACTAAATTTTGATTTATTTCTATGTAACTTATATGGTTGGTATTGTTGGATGATAGAGATACCATATATAACTTATAAAACATCGAGAAAATATCAGAATATGATTTTTTGGGGGTAATAAAATGCTCACCCTAAGCATTTTCATACAATTTACATAGAAATGAATGGGATTTTTACCAGTTAAAAAGATTAACAATTTGACAAAACTAAATATTAAGTTATTTCATATTTGTTTATATCATTGTAAAGATAAAACATTAAATTTTCTTTTGATAACTTATAAAACAATGGCAACTTAATAATAAGTTAGTTATTGATAATTTATTTAAAGGTTTGTATACTTTCCTATGTAATTGATGCCACAGATTTCAACAGGTAAGTTGCTGGAGTGGTCATTATTCAAGGGAGATAATTGGGAAGCTAAAACCGATAACAGCTGATATTGTCCCATATGTGTTTTTTGTGAAATGCAACAACTGAGATGAGGCGTTGGAATTCTATTACATAAATAAGAGGAAAAATAACTTAATTTTCTGACCATTTCACCCCAAAATATACCCCGCCCATCAGTTAAGGTTCATTTTAGAGCAATATTATAAACAAAGTAATACTATCATATCATATGAAAATTTCATTGTATTTAGTAAATGGTTTTGACATCTGAATGCATATCTTGAATATTTACAGGAATAGACTATTGCCATAGCAACAAAATCTGGTCTTTTAGTTAAAATTAGAATTTCTATCGATAATGGTTGCTAGGCAACGAACATTGCATGTATAGTATTTACTATCTATTACACTTCTTCAAAACATTGCTAACACATTGTTTGATACAATTGGGGAGATAAAAGGTCCGTTTTTATACCCTAGCAACAGCGCATTGAAAATGATAAGACGTCAACTTCTATGTGTAATGAAGCCCGAAGGTTCAGTCTATATGTGTATAAAGTTACAGCCAAAACTGCCAACCCAGTAAAATGATATTAACCAACTCTCAGTTATTTTTGACTGACCCTCGTAATTAGGCTTTGTGACGTCACTAAGCATACAATATGGCCGCTTCCATTTCAGTTTATTTGCAAATATTCAAACGACCACAACTTCCACATTATTCAACAGATTTAGATGAAACTGGTATCGAAATTCATGGTTTAATAATCTCTTTCATATAAAACATAGTAATTATCAGGGTTGTCGTCCCCTTTAATTGTTTGCCGTTCTTTGAGTAGCCTGGCCTCAGGCTCTGAGTTCAAGGAAAACTACTGCTACTGGTCAAATTTTTTCTCTGCAAAATCTCCTTTCTTTGCGTAAACTATCTAATTGATAGTCCTATCAGAGAGGTAGACACTTTTAGAATTAAAGAAAAGTAATAAGTTTGTTTTGTAAC
Organism: Loripinus fragilis; assembly: GCA_964019695.1. NCBI lineage: Eukaryota > Metazoa > Mollusca > Bivalvia > Lucinida > Lucinidae > Loripinus > Loripinus fragilis. The sequence goes on along the minus strand of OZ026528.1, from coordinate 63,250,841 downwards.
ATGATAAAATTATCAGTTAGACGGGGCCAGTCTATTCTTTGATGCATTTTTAGGCTATTTGGGCGGAATACGTTTTGCGTGTTTATAATAGCAACACGTAATGTGAGAATAACTGAACTAGTTTACGAAAACTTTAAACTTATCGTACAGGCGAAAAAGCCATCTTTAAACAACCATACTACCATGTCCAGACAGTGTTAGTAAAGGTCTAAATATTGGTCTTGGCCTTTAAATCATACATACCTTGTGTATTTGAGTAGCGAAGGCTCTGGCATGTCTGTGCATTTACGCAGGCTCGTCTGATTATTTGCGGCTCCCCAGTGCAATTAGGTACAGTATACCATGTTCTGGCTCAAATGACATGCGCTAACGATCGGATATCCCACGTTTGTATTATGAAATAAAAAGAAAATTTCAATAAAATTCAAAACAGTTGAATAAACTGCAAAAGGAAGTGTTGGACTACCCAAGCTTTTAGGTAATAATCATAGTTTTTTGTGGAGAAATAATATAACCTGGGTGCATTTCATGAAAGTGTTTTAGGACAGAAATCGCTAAAAAACATAATTTTTTAAACCCGTTCCATGTCATAACTTTGTGTGCTCCTAAACTATGTTCTAACTTTATGGCATGTCAAAAATTTTACTACATGTGCAGATCCAGAAAGAGGGATTCAACTCAAATCCGACAATGTTTTTTTTCGTTTTAACTGATAAGGGTGAGAGGATCCAGAATACCATTAAGGCGGGCCATCACGGCTCGCCAGCGACGCGCCATTTTAAAATAGTGAAAATTAGTACTTTCTTAAAATTTTCTAGGAGGATATACTTTGTGAAATGTATTGCTCTACTCATCAAAAAAAGATCTTTCTCAAGAATTTAGGTCATTTTCTGACAATTTGAATTTTTGACGAAAAATCTACAGGTGTGGTCCTGTGAATAACGATGAAAATAAGTAATTTCTGAAAAATCTCCTTAGAATATATATTTTAAAAATTTACTGCTCTGATCATCAAAATAGATCTTTCTCAAGAATTTAGGTCATTTTCTGAAAATTTGAATTTTTGACAAAAAATCGACAGGCGTGGACCTGTGAAAAATAAATACTGCTCTGATCATCAAAATAGATCTTTCTAAACCATTTTAGACAATTTATAAAAATTTGAGTTTTTGAAAAAAAATACACAGGCGTGGACCTGTGAAAAAGGCGAAAATTAGTACTTTCTTAAAAGTCTCCTTAGAAGATATATTTTGCAAAATATATTGCTCTATTCATAAAAAAAGGTCTTTCTAAACAAATTTAGACATTTTCTAAAAATTTGAATTTTTTACGAAAAATAGACAGGCGTGGACCTGTGATAAATGGCGAAAATTAGAACTTTCTTGAAAGTCTCCTTAGAAGATATATTTTGCAAAAATTATTGCGCTATTCATCAAAAAAGATCTTTCGAAACAATTATAGACATTTTCTGAAAATTTGAATTTTTGACGAAAAGTCGACAGGCGTGGACCTGTGAAAAATAGTGAAAATTAGTACTTTCTTAAGAATCTCCTTAGAAGATATACACTGATGCAAACTTATAAACGAACACGTTACATTTTTTGCTAGTTCAGAAAGTAAATAACCGTCATACAAATTTTTATTTCTATAAATAAACCAAGGATTTGCCCAAACTTTTCAAGTCATTTCATATCAAAATTTCTCGTCCGTCTTGCACAGACGAAATCCTAGTAAAGGTACCCTCATTTAAAAAGAAACACTTTTCACTACAATATTAAATATTCCACAGAAACATTACCCATCTGCATGTTTGATTGTTTGAAGATGTTACTGACTGCCATGATTTAAGATAAATATCAATCAAAAGGTTTGACACAATCAGACCCGTCCTTTTTTTTCTGTAATAACATGAAGCTAGGCGCTGTCAGAAGCTTTATCTAAGAAATTAGGCTTTAAGCATGCACTTTAGGTACAAACATTGTACTGCTCTGTGCGCTTTATTATCTGCTATGTGGCATTGACATTTTCAGCGATTATTCATATTTACTAGAAGTCACTGTTCTTCTTTAGAAAAGTCAAAAATCTTTGACAAATGCCGTCAAATTAATTGTTAAAATTTCACAATGAAACCGGAAGTGTGGAATAGTCGTGAAAGATTTAACGCCGCAAAATAGATTTCGAGTTATTTTGGCTTTTGTTTACCATGTTCAGATAGAATAAAACACATACAACGATTTTAACGTGTGCTACTGACGATTTTCAGAATTCTCGGAAAATGTGATTTTTTTTTTCCATTTTTTAAAGGAGAGTAAAAAATCTGTCGTATATCAAATTTCAAAAGTTTGTTGTTTTTTGAATCACCTGTACCAATTCGTAAACACCTGCACTTCGATATGATAAAAATGCACCTCAAAATATTGTTTCAACAAAAACGTTGATTATTACTTTTTTAAAGCCCAAAAATGTAAAAAAAAATGAAAACTATCCTAGAACACTTATAAACTTTGGTCTATTGAATTGCGCATGATTAGCTTAAAATCTATTCAATATTATTGGTGTCTTAGTCATAAAAAAAGTTTCTAAACAATTTCAGACATTTTCGAAAATTTTAATTTTTGATGAGTAATCACAGGCGCGAACCTGCATGTGAAAAATGATGAAAATAAGTACTTTCTTAAAAATCTCCATAGAAAATGTATTTTGCAAAATGTAATGCACTACACATCAAGATATATATTTCTAAACGATTTTGGACACTTTCTTAAAATGTGAATTTTTGACAAAAAATTGACAAACGCCAACCTGTGAAATATGATGAAATTATCCTAAAAGACGTGTTATGTCCTCAACTTAAGACAGCAATAACGCATGTTCTTAGCAGTTTCACGAAACTGCTGATTACTAACCTATATGTATCTCTTAAAATATGACAAGAACATAGCGCATCTGCCAAATATATGTTTTATGATATAAATAGAATTTTCGCTTACTGTAAAGGCGGCAACTTTGAAATTCATATCTGGGCGTGGTTCGGCTATTTCATCTGCTATACAAGGGAAATCAGGTTCTATTCATAATTTGGTGAAGAATTTTAATAAGTTGCTTTGGCCGCGCAAACGTGCGTGCATTTCATGAAAATCCTAACCGTATACACACTGAACTGACATTTTATTAACCCTTAAAGCGCATAATCACAAAATGTATTTTTGTTGTCCACTAAAATATGTGAAGCCTCATAGACAAACAATGTGGACCCAGATCAGACTGCTCCTGTAGGAGCAGTCTGATCTGGGTCCACAATGTTTGCATCTATACTTATGTTAAATAGACATTTTCAGATGCAGTTATTTTGCTGGCGTTTTAAGGACTAAATATATGTTTTGCGTCTATACTGAGATAATGGCGCAAGATGATACAGTTACTTTTGAATAAAACCACGCCTCATTTTCAGCTTTTACCTATGTCTAAGGTTGACCAGTCCTAATTACGCATTCATGAGGCGCCGCCTTTACAGTAAACGAAAAGTCAAAGAATACATGTAGCTATGTATAGTTTTGTAACACATTTCCTACTTTCTCGCCGTCGGTGATGCAGTAGTCATGGTGTCTGGTTTACAAAGATAAGGGCCCACTTCAAATCGAACTTAAGTTCCTACTATAGTTCTTACGTAATAGATGTGAACGCACGTATACACCTAAACGGCTACAGTTGGAACTTTTAATTGGTTGGCAAGTAAACAAAAAGAACAGCCCTGTATGCTCCACTTCAATTATTTATCGTTGACAAAAAGGATGTTTAAACTGCACAGCCTTTTCTAATAATCAATTACGAATAAGTGGGACCAAAATTATGCTCAGCTAGGTTTATTTAAAACAAACAATTTTTTTTGAGGCTACTGACTGATCTTGAACCCATCTTGCTAGCTTGCTAGATAGGTCTAGAGTAGTGAACCAGTCTATCTACTAGAGTAACGGTGCTCCGACCCGCCGTTGATTTTTAGTAGGTTCGTGGCGTCACCACAAATGTATTAGCGACTATCGGTGTTCGAATCAAAGTTTAGTTACTATAGTAGGGACTAAAGTCCGATTCGAAGTGCGCCCTGATCTTGACTCGGGCGAGTTCGAATCGCACGTGATTCTCTTTTTATCGCATTGATGTTTTGTGCCATATTTATTGAGTAGAATGTTACCCTGTAGATATGTTGGTTCTGTTGCTATATACGGCTGTCTTTGCATAAACTTTGAATATTTTGTCATGTTTTGAGAACTAGCGGCTGAACCTTCTTGTGGGGATGAAGCCAAATTTTTGACATTTTCGGACGACTGGAAAAGATCAAGACTGAATATACCTGTCGTAGTTGTCACAATTTAATTGGTTGAAGTTTTCTTATAACCATGCTTTACTCACTCAACGTACAGTCTTTAATCTTCATATCTAAATGCTTTTCTTCAGTCATAAGTATATGTATGAGTATATGACACACACACACACACACACACACACACACACACACACACACACACACACACACACACACACACACACACACACACACACACACACACACACAGGTATGCCCACGCAAATATGAAATATTGCAGCAGTGAACTAAAGCTATGGTACATATACGCCTTTAAATGGCCCCTGCCTGTTTCAAACATCTAGACTACATAAAAGCATCGTGGGTGGATCCTGGCCATCTTGAACCACGTTAAGCAGCTTCATATTGGCATCACAAACAGCCTGGACATTGATAGAATGAAAATACTTCCTGTTAACATATATAATTGAGCCGCGACATGTGATCCTACTATGTGGTATTTTGACAAGTGTAGACTCAGACGCGCCTGTGCTGCCTCCTTTGAAGATTAGAAACCCCAAATGGTGGTCGTCAGTAGCTTAAAACTTATAGAATATTCAAGCGACTAGCAAAGGCTCTGATCAGACTGCGCGTATGCGCAGGCTGGTCTGAGTCTTTGTTGGTCTCACATACCACATTGTTGGAAATCTCATGTCGCGGCTCATATGTTCCTCTTCTGCGGGGCTTTCACTGCTATATGAGTACCATCAACAACACCAACAACGTTTGGAAATTTGGAAATGTGTCCAAGTTTAAAAATAATTATGTTTAATAAGTCTTGTCTATTTGTAGGCATCTTTATTTATGAAACGGCGTGATCTTCGTTCAATCGCTCCGGATACGCTTTTTACTGTTCGTGATACGCTCGCTTTGCTCATCTATACAGCCAACGAGTTAAGTTCACCAATTCGGTCTTTTTGTGTCCCATCCTCATTTTGGCATATAAATAGAGTATTTTCTAACGCTGTAAGGTTTATAAGTTTAGTTTAGGTTTATGTCTTACCAATCAGGTAAAAGAAAAGCAATGGAAACGTCCATAGTCATTCCTTACGAATTTTATCAACAGCAAGTGCCCCCAAAATTGCCAAAACTTGCTGTCCCATCGTCATAGTATGTAATTTTAAGAATGTATTATGCTCAAATGGTTGTTTCTATAGCAGTTTTCAACTTTATTTTATTGACACACATATATACCTTTCGTTTAATTTCCCTAATTTGATTGATAAGTGAAAAACAAATTCTTTGTTGTATTGATGATTAATGTCCCACAATCCTATGTGAATTACGTTTACTTACTAATGTAAACATTTCACAAATTTCAAACCAAGCATGTTAAGCTCACATCAAACATCTCTATGTCAAAAAGAATAATATGAGCATGGACGAAAAACGAATTAGGGGAATCATTTGTTTATATTTCGCAGATGAAAAGATATTTGAGGTTGTCTAAAAATCTGCAGTTTTGTGAATTACGTTACCCTATGTGTATTATTTGTATAAAAAGAGGTACACATATTACAATTTAAGCCAATGTAAGAACTACGACCTTACAATATAACGAACCATACAAGAACTTTACAGGAAGTCGTTTGCATAAAAAAATAAGTGAAACATAAATTTGTGAATTACGTTACTGTGAATTACGTTACTACAATTTTGCTAAAATCCAAATACCTCTCTAAATGTATACACTAGCTGAAACAAAATGTTTGGTTTTAATCAAAGCAAATCTATCCTATCCTAGTTAAGAAAATCACATTAAACCATATTACAGTTGTCGTTTTATTCTAACAAGGATTTACCTATATGCTCTGGGTACATCACCTCCCCTGATCATGTAACTTACAAAGATACTCATCATATCAAGACAGCATATGCAAAGAAATATGTTTGAAAAACAAAATAGAATAGTGTTAATCTCTATGGGATTGTTCGTATGATTTTTGAAATGAGCTGAATTAAACATAGGTAACGTAATTCACAAGTAGGTAACGTAATTCACTCTTTACAAAAAAACCAGATTAGTACAATTAAAGGGCCAACAACAAAAAATGGACGATGATTATAAGTTTCTGACTTGTTGTTCAATTATTATTTTCTCTTTTTCAAAC